>CM023948.1:21453864-21629271 GCA_013407115.1 Glycine latifolia | reverse complement strand
TATAAAAAAGTGAATTATCAGTATAAATATTCAACTTTAATAATAATAAACTAAAAAATCAGATAATTGTTGGTATGTAAATAATAAAATTATAGATTTTACCTAATTAGATGTTTAAATTCACTTTTTATAGGTATAATTATGTTAAATATGTGAAAGAACAATTTTATTGTTTATAATAATTATTTTAGTTCAAATTTGATTATTTTTGGTGGAAAATATATGTAATAAAAAACAGTTATGAATTCTTTATATTATAATTATAATACATAGTATTTTCTTTTATAAGTGGGAAATTTTTTGTTGTTTAAATGAAATATAGGAGGGCGGAAAAAGGGAAGTGTAATAGGGTAAGATAGGTGCCCGAAGCAGGGGTTTTGGGTGCCCGGGATGCCCGGACTGTCCGTAGGAGGCTGGAAGGGGTGACCGAAGAGTGGGTGGGCAGTTCAGGCAGCCGGAGAAGTGGAAAGCTGGGGCAGGAGAGAGAATTGAGAGGTGGGACCCACCATTTGATGGTGACGTGTCTGCCTTCGGCAGGCGTAGCTTATGGAAGGCCAAGTCGCGCGCCAGGTTGATCTAATCTTTTTTGACATGAAATCATGAATGTTATTATTATTTATTAATTGTTATTATTACAATAAATAATACATGTACTCAAAGTATAATTGTTATATCATTATGTAATATTTAATTATAAATTTTTTGAAAATTATATCAAAAATAGCTTTTATTAGTTAATGGAGTAGTGTAATTTCTAATGACATTAAGGGTTAAATTGAATAACGTTACTACTTTATAAAGTTTAAATCAAAGGTAAAGAGTTTTATAAAATAAAAATTTTGTTGTTGACGCTAAAAACTAAAATAGGATTTTACACAATTATTAGGCGTAATTTTTTTTTTGTAAAACTTGGAATATGACCTTGGTCTTATTAATTAGTTTTTTTTCTATTGGATTAATTTCTTATTGAAAAAATAATTTTCTTATCATTTTTTTTCTATATAAATTTTTATCCAAAATATTTAGGGGGTTATGATTTTGGGATATGAAATAGTTTTAAAGTTTATAAGTAGGAAATTTAGTGAAAATTCGAAGGATTTTATAAGATGTGAAATAAGCTTCAAATAAAGATTTATGATAAATAAATAAAGTGATTATTTTTAGTTATATGTTTATTTTATTAAAATTCTTAAATGTTTAACATATTTATCATAAATAAGAGAAAAATAATAAAAGTTACTTTAAAAGTTAAAAATACGTAAAATTATTAACTACATTTCTTAATCATTATACTATCATTTACTGATAAAAAAATCATTATATTATCATTAAAAGTAAATAAATAAAAAAGTGAAAGAAACATTATTATTTGATAAAATGTCACTGAAAGTTAGTTAGTTGTTAGATTTTGATTTTGAACAAGATTGTGAAGCAAGCGGAGACGTATATATAAACAAATTGTGACACGTTTTTAGAAGGTATAACGCACATTTGGTATCTAATTAGCACTTAATTAGCAGTATTTTGGTAGTTGGTAGGTAGGTAATCAAGTACTAATATGTTAGATTTCAGTATTTCACATTATTAAAGTATAGCTTGAATATGTACATGTATAGTTTCTTGTGGTTTTATTTGTATTTGAAAATCAAGCTGCCCTTCAATTATATACTATTAAAAGTTATTTTGTTCATTACTTCAATTCTCAAAACTGGTATATTATTATGTGTATAATAATAATGATTTTATTCTCTATTATCTTAAAGATAGTTAAGTAATTAATAAATAAATAATTTGTTTATTGAAAATTCCAGTAAAGTTATATTTATAACCCTAGAAATTATACTTTTAATTTCTTATCTATATCTTTCAAAATTAAAATTATCTGATCTTTTTTTTTACCAAAAAATAATATGATCTTAAAATTAATAATTAGAGTTATTTCAAGTAATCATAACTAATCCATTATGTGTCATCACTATGTGACTTTTCAGATATCTCATGTATTCTTGAGATCCAATAATAAATAATAATTCTAAAGATACTAACAGAGCATTTCATCTTCTTTTTTTTTTTTTTTTTCTTAAAAAAACAGACTTATATATTAGGCACGACAATTAGAATCATGTGTACGCAACAAATTAGAATCAAACAATGTGATCCAAATATGGCCAATCCCATTACAAGATCTAGACAAAAATAAGTAGCAAGGCAAACTACATAACCAAGGAACATAAAGGTAAATATCAAAATTCATTATATTTTTTCTATAATCAACTACTTGCTAAATTAAAAAAAAACATTGGATCATAGGTTTATTTATAAGAAAAAAATATTGATGCTAGTTTTCAGTCATTGATAGCTTAAACCCCTAATGCAAATCTGAGCACTATTGTTACTTATGTTGAGCAATACAGTTTTTTTTTTTTTTTGCTAAATGAAATTATCACAGGCTATCTAATTTGAATTATAACTACAAGAAATGAAAAGTTATTAATGGAGCTAGGGAGGGAATTTTTTTACTTTGAAACTTGAAATAGAAAACAGAAATAAAGGAAAAGGAAGAAATAAAAAGAAGATTATTACTTTTGATTAGGCAAAAAGTAGGAAAATTCCATACTCTTTTTCCTACTTTTCCTCCTTTCACCCACCATTTTAGCATTGGAAACAGAACATTAACAAATTGATTTTTCTTCTTTTACTCATTCTCGCATGGTATTTTAGAAAATGAACTAGAGCACAAAGCTACACATACATTGCTTTCACATTTAAATACCTAAAATCTTGTTTGAAGAGTAGGTGGTAACTGGCAAGCATATATGATATATAGTATGTACTTAGATAGTAACATGAATATGAGTAAATGCGAAAGTGTGTGACAGCACACAACTAAGATTGACTTAGAGATTACTTGCTCTTGCAAGGGATCACTCTTGACTTTATGCATCAGCATATCACTTATTTACGTGCTTCTCACTTACTCATAAGCCAAAATATTTATTATGGTATTTTTATGAGTTTAGGGATTTTCCGTAAAACAAAAATGAGTTCAGGGATTTAATTTGAGGTAATTTTTACACTGAAAAAAATTATAAAGAAAAAATAATGCATTTATTAATTTAACGTGAATTAAGTTTATAAATATTTTAAATTATGTTCCGGTAACCTAAGTCTCACATTATTTGAAAGTCAATATCAATGATATTTTATAAACATTTTTTTCTTAACTTACTGCATTTTTTAAAAACAAAACTCTTTAAGGTCTATTAAACACTTAAATGGATAATACTTTAGATATATATGGAAAAATAAAATTAGCTAGCAAAAGAATTTCTCTCTCACTTTTAAAGTTCGTTAAATATGAATAATAACTAAAAAAATTAACAACTCTAGATATTAATATATTTACAAGAAAGGCAAATAAAATATTTTGTTCCTATATGGTGTCCCATTCTCCTCTTTCCTAAGTTTAATGTTAAACTAGCTAGCAAAAGAATATCTCTCTCTCTCATATAATTGGTAATAACTTCTTCGACAGTTCATAACTTTTTCAATTAAATTGCTCAATTTTAATTGAAATAGATAAAAATATCGGAATATTCCTCGTGAACTATCCTTCACGAGTCATTGCGTCAATAATTGATTTGTGCTTATGCATGCATGTCAGATTTATGGACGGCCAAAATATATTTCTTTATTTATGTTCTTAATATATTAGCCAGTTGAACTCGCGCTAAAATCAACCCTCAAACATTTTAACTTACATAAGTTGACAGCAAAATATTTTTAAAGTGAATTCATCTCTAAATTATTATACAAGAGGGTATATATATTTAATTTTTAGTAAATTAAAAATATATTAAATTAAATAAAAGCAAATACAATGTTATTATTTTAAAGATAATTAAATTCACTTTACGAGAATTTCATCTTATATATGTGTATAATTATAAGTGAGCATCAAATGTGAACAATGCAAGAAAAAAAATTGATATATATGCTTTTGAACATGCCGCAAGTTGAAGAATGTAAGTGTTAAATATTACAAACTATTAGTGCTTATAACATTTGTAATCTGCTAAGAAAAATAAAATAAAAGTAAACGAATGTAAACTGGGGAAAGGAGGGCAGTGGGCACGTTTGTTTTTGGGTTGTTGAGTAAGGTTTATAAAAGAATTTGAAATAGGTTGCATGAGAGACAGAAAGGAATTTGAAATTAAAGAACGTGTAAAAAGAAGAAAAAATATATTGTGATTTGTAAGGTACTTGTTATCATTTTATATAATTTTCAATTATGATATATAATTAGGAATGTTGGAATGAGTTATTTATTATAGATTGACTTAATAATTCAACTAAATGTGTAACTTAAGTTAACAAAATTTTAGTTTGAACATATTTAATTAATTAAAAACTCTCTTGACTTATTTCAATGCGAGCTAGCAAACAATGGCTTAGGATAATCAATGGTATAATGTCTACTTTTTTTTATTACAGAAAATGGAATCATATGTCATTAATAATAATAGAATGAATACATGATGGGATAAAATCAAAGACTTATAATGATAGGGAGGGGATCATGATTCAGCAACAGGAAATACCCAAGAGGAAGATCAAAATATTTGGGAGATTATGTTTAAACCAATTATGTTAGGGGTGTTGTGTTGACACTATAGGATTGGCTAGTTTAGATTATAAGGAATATCCTTGTCTGCCATTAATATTATGTTAATTTTCTGTTATTTGACATTCTGTTATTACAACATCTTGCATATTATATAAGTATGCTTCATGTACTGAGTAGGGAAGCAAGAAATAAAACATCTATTTTCTTACCTTTGTTTTTGGGAGGCTCCTAGTCCCAGAATTCTAGAACTTTATCACTGTGTTCTTAACATCTTGGTTCTTTCATTGAGCTTCATGGCTGAGTCCACCCGCTCCAAGTACAATATGGACCATATTGAGGAAGTCATCGCCAAACTCACCACCAATCAAGTAAACCTTACGCTACTTAACACACTGTGTCCACCAAATTAAATGAACTCCTTTAGAAAATGGCCCATCTCGAAACACATTCACTCTCTCCTACATCCTCTTATGCTATACCACACTCTGTATCTCCCTCTCCTAACCCTCATCGGATGAAATTAGGGGTTCCGCGTTTTGATGGTTCGGATCCTTCGAGTTGGATATTTAAGATCACCCAATTTTTTGAATACCACTCCACTCCAGACCTCGAACGACTTACCATAGCCTTTTTTTTACATGAAGGGTCTTGCCTTGGCCTAGTTTCAATGGATGACACGTAATGGTCAGATCTCATCTTAGGCTGGTCTTCTTCATGTGTTAGCAGCTTGATTTGCCTCGTCGTAGTATGAGGACCCTACATAGGTTCTGTTAAAGTTGACCCAGCACGACTCAGTCAATGATTATCTTTTTGAATTCAAATCTCTTGCCAATCGTATCATGGGATTACCTACCCCCTTCTTTTTGAGTTGCTTCGTTTCTAGATTGACACCAAAGATACGTCGTGAGGTTCAAGCATTACAACCCATGATGTTGATTCAGGTGGTAGCTCTAGCTCGTCTTCAAGAAGAAAAGTTCAACGAGCAACGATGGGCTTGTCATGGTAAGACCAACTTCCATCTCTCTTCCATGTCGCATTCACCACTCGTTCCAACTTTGAATCCATCACCATCACTGTTACCTTCTCCTCCGAAACAACCCTCAATTCCCCTTAAGCGTCTTTTGCCGAAGGAGATGGCGGTACACCGTGAAAAGGGGCTATGTTTTAACTTTGATGAGAAGTTTATTCGTGGTCACAAATGTTCCTCCAAGTTCTTCCTTTTGATCACCGATGAAGAGGACGATTCACAAAGAGAACCCCATTTTGTTGATGTGCAACTCGAGTCTCAACAGACGATAGATCCATTGCAGGCCTAAATCAACTTTCATGCTCTTTCGTGTCACTTGGCACCAGAAACTGTGTTTGATGGGCCATATCGTTAACCAACAGGTGGTGATATTAATTGATGGGGTTAGCACTCACAATTTCATATAGGAACAATTGGTCAAGTCTTTGGGCCTCAAAATGCAACCCACAAATCCACTTCGGGCCATGGTGGGAAATAGTAACGAAATTGAGTGTCATCAATTGTGTGAGGGTGTTGACATTCATGTTCAAGGCCATATATTTAGTGTTGACCTCCACGTCTTACCTTTGTGCAGGGCGGACCTAGTTCTGGGTGTTCAATGGTTGAAATCACTTGGACTCGGCCTCACTAATTACCAATGACTTGACCATGAAATTTATGCTCTCAGACAGGGTGATAGAATTAAAAGGAGACAGTGATAATGGCCTCCACCAAATCATGACCCATCAGCTCCGACGTTCAGTTAAGACGGATAGTGTAAGTGATTTTTTCCATATTCGCATTATACCAATTGAGCCCCCTTCAACCCAACCCAATCTCGCCCTTCACCATTACCCAGAAATATCAGCCTTACCTCGCAAATTTTCTACCATTTTTCAAACCTCAACAACCCTACCACCTTCACGTCCCAATAACCACGTCATTCATCTACTTTCACATACTAAACTAGTCAACGTTCGTCCTTACCGCTACTCGTATTTCCAGAAGCAGGAAATATAAATCAAGTTGAGTCCATGTTGTAGAATGGGATTATCCACCCAAGTACCAGCCCATTCTCGTCCTTTGTTCTCCTGGTCAAGAAGAAAGATGGGTCTTGGCGATTTTGTGTGGACCATCTCACTCTAAACGTGATTACTGTTAAAGATCACTTCTCGATTCACATAGTGGATGAATTGCATGATTAATTGGGAGGAGCTCGTTGGTTCTCAAAACTGGACCTTTTACAATGTTATCATCAAATTTTAATGAAGGAGGAGGACATGAGAAAAACTGCATTTCGAACACACCAGGGCCATTATGAGTTTCGAGTCATGTCATTTGGCTTGTGCAATGCACCTTCGACTTTTCAAGCAACTATGAACAATACCTTCAAACTTGCGTAAATTCATTATTGTATTTTTTGACGATATTTTTATTTATTGCAAAACCTTTGAAGAGAACTTGCTTCATCTGCAAAAAGCCTTTCAAGTGTTGTTGGAAAGCAAATTCTTCCTTAAATTATCCAAATGTTCTTTTGCTCAATGTCAGGTTGAATATTTGGGACATCTTGTTTCTACAAATGGGGTGGAACCGGTTCAAGCCAAGGTACAGGTGATTCAACAATGGCCTGTTCTATTCCTTTAGAGCTCTAAGGGGTTTTCTGGGATTAACAGGTTTTTATCGACATTTCATCAGAAGTTATGCTACTATTGCGACACCCTTAACACATCTTTTGATGAAGGAGCAGTTCAAATGGACACCAGCCTCACAACAAGCCTTCAATGAATTTAAGAATTCAGTCAGTAAAGCTCCAGTATTGCTTCTACCCCAAATTTCCTTGCCTTTCGTTCTAGAAACAGACACGTAAGGTGTACGCATGGGAGCGGTTTTATCTCAGCAGGGTCATCCAATTGCTTTATTTAGCAAACCCTTTTTCCCAAAGCTCCTTCATGCTTCAACTTATGTCTGTGAGCTTGTTGCCATTACTGCGGCTATGAAGAAATGGTGTCAATACATCTTGGGCCATCATTTCACCATTTTCACTAATCATCGGAGTCTTAAAGAACTAATGATGTAGGTCGTGCAAACTCCAGAACAACAGATGTATTTGGCAAGACTGATTGGATATGATTATTCAATCCAATTCCGTTCGGGAAAATCGAACTTGGTTGCAGATTTTTTATCTCGGATTCCTGAAACTCAGTTAGAAAAAATTCTCTTGCTTTCTATGCCTAATTTCACATTTTTACGGGAGCTCAAACGAGAATTGTCTCTTCATCTGGAGTTTATAGCTTTCCGGCAAGCTATTTAGAGTAATCCAGCTGACCATCCGGACTGCACCATTGTCCAAGAACTGGTTCTGAAAAATGGTCGTATTTGGTTACCTACTGGATTGCATTTCATCAAAACTTTGTTAGCAAAATTCCATTCAACTCCCACAGGTGGACATATGGGGATCACGAAAACGTTAGCTCGATTGGGTGAGAACTTCACGTGGTCTAGAATTAGGACTGATGCCCAACAATTTGAGGCCGCTTGTTGCGACTACTAGCACACTAAATATGATACAAGAAAACCTGTAGGTTTATTATGTCCATTACCCGTTCCTTCGAGTCCTTAGGAAGATTTGTCTTTGGATTTTATCGTTGGATTACCAGCCTACAGAGGACATACAACTATTGTGGTAGTTGTGGATCGCTTTTCCAAGGGCTTTCACTTGGGCATGCCTTAGCCTCATCACACTACTTACACAGTTGCACTTCTTTTCATGGAGATTGTCGGCAAACATCATGGTATGCCCCGAAGTTTAGTTTCAGATTGTGATCCTTTATTCATTTTCCATTTCTAGCAAGAGTTGTTCAAATTGAGTGGGACCAAATTGCACATGAGTTCAACATATCACCCACAATTGGATGGCCAAACAGAAGTGTTGAACCACGTTATAGAACAATATCTGTGAGCATTTGTGAACAACAAACCATCATCATGGGGAAAGCTGTTGATATGGGTTGAATGGTCTTATAATACATCTAGATATTCTAGCATGGGTGTTTCCCCTTATGAAATTACATTTGGCAGGAAACCTCCTAATTTTCCACAATATATTGCAGATACATCAAAGATTGAAGCAGTTGATGATTTTTTTATCAATAAGAATGTTGTGCTTGAGAATTTGAAAAAATAAGCTCATGAAGGCACAAGAGAGTATGAAGCACTTTGCTGACAAGCATAAGAGGGATTTGCAGTTTAAGATTGGGGATTGGGTTATGGTCAAATTAAGGCCTCATCGACAAACTTCAAACACTAGAGTACCTTATTCCAAGCTTGCTAAACGTTTTTATGGGTCATTTCAAATTTTGAAACAAATTGGCAAGGTAGCTTATAAACTGCTATTACCTGAAGGATCTCGTATTCACTCTGTTTTCCATTACTCAATTTTGAAACCATCATAACCATTGACCACTGAAACAAGTTGCACAGTGGTGTTACCACCAACAACAGTTGACAATCAACCTATCATCACACTGCTTGCTATTCTCAGCATACATTGGGATCACTCTGTGGCTGAGCTAAGATTGATTGTGTTGGTTCAGTGGACAGGTCTATCTCCTGATGACACTTCTTAGGAATAGTGGGCTAGTTTGAAAGCTACTTATCACCTTGAGGACAAGGTGTTTTCAGATGGCATGGGGGATGATAGGGAGGGGATCATGACTCAGCATCAGGAAAGGCCCAAGAGGAAGATCATTCCACCAAAATATTTGGGAGATTATGTTTAAACCAATTCTATTAGGGGGTGTTGTGCTGGCACTATATGATTGGCTAGTTCAGATTATAATGAATATCCTTGCCTGCCATTAATATTCTGATAATTTTATGTTATTTGACATTCTGTTATTACAGCATCTTGCATACTATATAAGTATGGTTCATGTACTGAGTAGAGAAGCAAGAAATAAAACATCTATTTTCTTACCTTTGTTCTTGGAAGGCTCCTAGTCCTCGAATTCTAGGACTTTATCATTGTGTTCTTAACATATGAGCTAGTATAGAATCTAGATGCCTTAGTTAAAAGGTAAGCAACTTGATTCGTTTGCCTACGAATGAATTTGATACAAAAGTTTTGAAAATGATTGCTATCAACACTATATGTATTCACGAAAGTGTTTCTATTGAACTTGAATCCATCAACGACCTGCTTGCTATCTGATTCGAGGATGACATTTGGAATATTCAAAGACTTTGTCCACCTTATTCCTCATGTAGTGCTTTTGCTTCGGCCTCCAAAAGGTGAATAATTTTGAAGATTTTGCATTGCCAACGTGATGCTCTCCCAAATCTTTTCATATACACCACATCATATTAATGGGGTATAGCTCAGTTGATTGAATAAGATGCATGAATTATTGTAAATCTCTTAACATACTAACACTATTTTTTAGTAACTTCTCTCTAGCATGCTGACAACCAAAGAAGCAATATCAATCATTCTCTAGACAACTTCAACAAAAAGGGCAAATTAGGGGGCATTGTATTCCTTTAGTGATAAGTTGTTGCCTTGTGGGGAGACATCCTCTGGCTAATTTCCAAACCAACATTTTCATTCTAAGGAACATTGAGAGACCATATTAACATCCAATCACCATCCTCACAATAAGTAGAATTGCGTAACATGTTCTCCATAATATGATAATATGCATGTTTAACAGAAAATCTCCCATCTTTGCTTAACTTCCAAATCACCATATCATCCTCATTTTCAAAAAATAATTGCCGTAGACAGTATGTGTTTGTGCATCTCGATTATTGAAATATTCATGGATAAAATTTTGATTCCAACTACCAGCAGAAGCATCAATTAAATATTTTCCTTTCAAAATTTTCATACATGAAGGTGGAACAGTGGAAGAGATTGAATATAAGAGCTATCTTTTGCACCAAGCCAAGGATCATTTCAGACATTTATTTTACATCAATCTATATAGCTCATTCTCTCTCAATCCTTACAATCGTGTAATAAAAAATTAAATGGTAAAATTTGTAACATCCTTTGCTTTTCGTTAAATAAATATATAAATAATTTTAAAAATAGTTATTGTTTTAAGTTTAAGGCCCAAAACTAATGGATACATATTACTAATCTATCAAGGCTTCAAGGGAGTATAGCTCAATTAGTTAAGCATAATACGTGGATTATCATAAATTTGTAAATATATCTTTTAAGAGCAAAGGAAATTTTATAATAGATGTCTTTGATTCTTAACATATCAAAAAAATTAGCCTAATCCATTTTTCTAAATTTTCTTTGTTGAGCTTTAAATTTTAATGGACTATTTTTAAGAAAAAATTTAATGAACATAGAATTAAGACTCTTATCTTACACTTTATTTTTGGTTTAGGTATGTACCACATTTTAAATGGACTAGCGAGGTTGATTATTTTTTTTTTGTTAAAAAGTCTATCATAAAATTCTCTTTAGAGTTTATAGAAATTAAAGATTTAACAATAGTGAGAAATCCTTAAAATCAATAAAACAAAAACTATTTACCTTCAAGTTAACTTCCTTCTAAAGTTACCATAAATGAACAAAGTAAAAAAAAAAAAGGAGAAAACACAACGGGATTTTATTTTAGTTCTGTGTACATACAAAAAATAGAGTAAGATTTTTTTCCCTCTGTCCGCAACAGAGAGCATAGCAGGAATACGGTCGGGAGGATGTTAAAGCAAAGACTTGGATACAGTAAGATTCTCCATAAAAAGCAGGTTTGGGATCACTGCTGTCATAACTCATAAATATAGTGTAAACAAAAAAGAGTCTTGAATATAGGGAAGTAATGTTAAAATATTCTCCATAACTACGCAACGCAATTTCAATGACCCCTCAACTTAGACGGAAAAAAAATAAAAATTAAAAACTTGATTTAGATGCAGTCACATCAACCATGTGCAATAATTTGTCAAAAATAAAAAATAAAAAATAAAAAAAAATAAAATGTGAAGTATCAGTTCATGAATACAAGGCTTCCTCCGTTGATGATCAATTGAAACTCACTGAATTGCAGCTGCCTAATGTCATGAATCGAGAGGCGATTCATTGCTTTCACTCTGAAGAGTCGGAGACATCTTCACAAAAAAATAGATCTATCTATAACGATTACATTCTTCCCCTTTAAAGGGGTATGTGACAATCGTCTATCTTGTGGTTTTACAATACAAAAGTGAACCTCTATTCCAGAACAAATTAACACGCCAACTCCATCACTAGGCTACAATAACTGAAGATACCTTTGTGCCATTGAGAGTATGTTGGAAGAACAATTTCATATCCAAGTAAACAAATCGTCCATATTTGCTTCTCTACTGCACTATATAACAACATGCTTAATGAAATGCAACTAGCCTAAGTCCATCTTAAAGAATCCCCTTGGAAATACTAGATGTGGCATTTATCTTTAGCGGGCGCTCAGGGATGTAGGTAATACCTGTTCAGACCATAATGTAAAAATCCATGAGAATCCGAGTAATATCATAATTGGCATTTTGCATATTGATTATCAATATTTGCAGAGCAGGGAAACTGTTTCTGATAACGGAATGCACAAAATAAACCAAACTTCTTAACAAAAATGCTTGTGAGAACACATGCTTTGCACCTATAAATACCTACAGTGATCATAGTGGAAAACTAGAAATCAATGGCTAGTCACAAGCAGAACAACTATATAAAAAGGACCCAAATGAGTGTCTGGCACAGAAATATCACACCTAGGAGAAGCCAACACAAGACCTTATAAAATGCATGACGAAAATTGCTGTGCCCAAGTCAGAATTTTTTGAGTCATGAGTGATTCTTCAAAACAATCATGACAGTCGTAGAATTAACAGACGTTTAGGCAGCAGTTCATCTTCCCATCAAATCATTACTAAGTATTGACCAATAATTTTTGGATAGAAGCTCAAGCATTAAGAAGTAAAAGTCTCAAGATCCATACCTTTTTCCATGACATCAATTTGCAAAGAGTCAAGTGTAATTATGCCATCGGTCAATGGAAGTAGCTCAAGCTTAATGGTGGCTGTGGATTGAGATGGAATACATCTGATATGGCCAATACATGGTTTTAAATTAATCATTGTTAGTTTTAACAAAGTCAGGAATAACAATGAGAGATGACATATTACCCGAGTGGAACTCTACTCTGCAACCAAAGATGTGTACAACTTAGGCCAGAACTAGAAATGACATCATTCACTGAAACTGACTGAGGTCTGACATCATCATTTTGTTTCTCATTGTCTTTTATAAGAGAAGTAAAGCTCCCCCCCTGGGTGGCACCAACATGTCTTTCAACACTAATCCTTCCTAAAAACTCTTTGAAACCAATAAAGGGACTCATTGGACTAGTGGGTGAACTCAGAGAGACCACCGAAGGGGGTGAAGTAAATGAAGCAGGAGCAAGCACTGTCAAAGTTAGATCTTCAGATGTCAAATTTGAAGCTTGAAGAGTTAAAACCTGATAAATAAGAAAAAATTAAACTAATCAAATTGTAATTTAAGTAAGAAAAATATTTAAAACAAACTAAATATGAGCTCCAATGCAAGACCCTGACTCAAGATAGTCAATAGTAAAACATATATTGACCTGCACAGGAAGTTGAGAATTTCTTTCATAAGGTCCAGGAGACTCTCCTGACATCTCAGATGCAACAGAGATTATAATATCCCTCGATGAACGTGGTCGCCAACTGGTTGCTTGCTTAAAGAATAATCTTGATGCTGCATTAAGCATAAAAACAAGGAGAAAACAACTAATTAACAACTTAGATTAAGATAATACACTAACAAACCAAGGAGCAAAAAAGCTTACCTGTATAATTGCATCGACAAGACACCATAATTGCATACTGATCATCAATTGAAGCAATCTTTGTTCTGTTGGGACTCTTAGAGGAAAGACTTGATTTTGCTGAGTTTGGAGATTGCACCTTTGAAAACTGAGAGCTTTCATCAGGAGCCTTTAAATTCTTTGACATAGAAGTTGCAGGTTTAAGGATAAAAGAATGTTCTTCACCTCTCCTATAGTTAGAAACTTCCAGTCAGATGTGATGATGATTAGAGCTAATTACAGAATGTTATACCAAATTCTGAATTTTGCCAACTAGTATTGAGCATTTTCTGTCATTCTTTAACAGTTAATCAGATTGATTTAAACTCAAAAAAGATACAAACTCATACATTCCAGAAGAGGGGATGAAGCATGGGATTGGCAGAGGATTCAATCCCTTCCCTTACTCAACCAAAAGTTAAAAATACATTTCCCCCAAATCTGCAAGGGCAGGGGAAGTTTATTCTATTGCTAAACATTAAAATATTTCACAATATTATCCTTGTCGTAGCCTTTACTTTCTAACATGCCATTCCCATGTTCTCCAAGAATTCACCATTCAGTTGGTCAAATAAGAAAACTAAGTAAATTCAATTACAGTAGTGTAATACACATTACTCTCTCTCCATCCATCCATCCATCCATCCATCTATCTATCTATCTATCTATCACCCTTGCTTTCCCCATACTGTCAATAGCAAGATTCCCCTCCATTTCCTAAACCTATATAATATATGGTACTAAAGTAAATTTAATGCCTTTCCTACACCACTATAATTGGTGTTCTCATTTGCATATTTAACCCACACTCAAGGATAGCTTACAAGGCATTTTGAAACAATTTCCCCCCTCCTGTGCAGGGTTGGGTTGGTTTTGGGTCAGCACAAGCATACATAACTGACTAGCCAGGGGCACATGCAGCATGGTATTTTACAGGATTATTAATCTTTTAAATAAATTCAAAGGTAATAATGAAATATTACATTTCTACTCTTCCAAAACAAGATTCTCCCATTCCTAAACCTACATGGTAATAAAGAAAATTTAAGGCATTTTCCACATCGATTCATAGTATTGAACCCATTGTCCCATACTCATGGATAGCTTACACGTTATCATGAAACTTGCATATGTAACTGAAAAACCTGGGGTATATACAGCATGATATCAGATAAACAACAATACAAAAAACAGTAAGATTCTTGAAAAAAACAAAAACCTGAGGGCTAAATTTGGTAAAGAATGGCCATTTCCAGCTTCAATACATGCAATTGGTAATGAGGATGGTGGTCCACTTTTTGTAGCCTCTTCGAAAACTATTGTTATGGCATCTATAAATATCACAATATCTGGAACATGTGCAGGAGCAACATTCTGGAGAACAACTTATGAAATATTATTAAAAACAGAAGCAGAAAATAATTAACAGTACAATGCCCCCCCCCCCCCCCCCCCCCCAAAAAAAAAAGTATGAAGGTGCAATATTCAACAAAAATAAAGGTAAATCTGCCAGATAATTTGGTTCAGTGACATTATAGTTCAAACCTTTATCTGAACGCACAGTAGATCCTCTGAATTACAGTCAGCTGCAAAGGAATGAATCTCTACAGGTTGTATTATTTCAAATTTCCTTCTCCACCTTCTTCCAGGTGTGTAGATACCTTCTAATCCACAGCAAACGGAAAACCTTTCTCGCTCCAATGAAACACCTCGAAAAGATAAAAGTTCTTCAACTCCATTTTTTTTTCTTAATTTCTGAGATGGGAATTGATCCCAATCTTCAATATCAAAGCTTGGCTTAGAACTAGCTGCTTTTAAAGGAGGACTTGGTGTGTTTGTATTTTGGGGTAATGCTGACATGGAGTAACTTCTAAAATGGCTGCCAAAGGAAAATAATTGAGAGCCAGGTGATGCTGAAGAATTGGACCTCTGAGAGGTGTTACCGATTCCTGAATTCAAAGAAAATGGAGGAGGAGGAGATAATGGGCGAGTGGCAGGGGGGAGAGTGTTATCTAATGGAAGTATCCATTTTAATAGTGCTCCACATGGATCCTGATTTGTGTGAACTGAATTGTTCTGGTTCTCAGAAGACAATATTTTCTCCTGATACTTTTCATATTGGAGAATTTCTATACAAGGGTCTCTAAGAAAATCAACACCAACATTCACCTGTAAAAGAACCTGGATCCTTCCAAACAGGAAAATAGAATCAGATCAGTAATCTGAGTAATGAGAATGGCCAGGCATAATTAGGAGGATATCACAGGACAAAATTTTCATGAAGATCTCTGAGGTATTATAGGGGCAAGGCATATCCCACTAAAATATATTTCAAATTTAACAAAAGCTTAAGTAAAATGTAGATAAGAGACCAAGGTTCTAGCCAGTAGCAGCAAGTGAAAGACTAAAGTGAAGCAATACCTACATCACAAAAGGTATGTTCCAGAAATCTAAATTATGACAATAATACACAGGTCAATATACTCCACAACAACAGCCCAAGTACCACATGGAAATATTTGGCTCCAAATGCCCCAGAGAAATATAAAATAGTGTAAACATTGATAATGCAGTTACAAGAAGAATCAAAGCAGACTAGCACAGCATGCAACAAACTCAAAGCACAATATCACCAAGATAAAGTAAGATTTTATACAGTTCTACTAAATGATTTTCAATGAGTTTTACAAATGATAAGCATCCAAGCACTGGGGGAAACCTCCCATAAAAGCTAGCTGTTAAGGGAGGAGAACCAAGCCACTTACTTAAATAGTCCACCAAGCATCCCACACTACTCAGTGTGGGACTTAGGTACCCCCATAACATCCAAGTCCTTATCAACAAAACAGGATGAACAAATGAATTGGATGGTCGACGATAAACTCATAGCACAACTTCATCCAGACGCAATAAAGTTTTGTACATTTTTGCTAAATGATTTTCCATTAATTTTGCAAACAGGATGAACAAATGAATTAGATGCCAAATAGATTGTCTGAGTTGAATGCTGGGGAAATGGAAAATTGAAGCAACCAAAGGGGAAGAAGAAAACTTATAAGGCTCAGTCCCAAAATTAACTAAAAAGTAGTACTCCATCTGACACATGAAAATGAATGATCATATTCATAGTTACTGAAATTTTATGGCACATACCACTATGTCTCCATTTGGTAGGGCACAACACTGGACGGAATTTCTAGCCACTCCACCAGAAATAGTTGCATCAAAATTTGCTCTATCAATAACTGCACTAATAGAAGATGCATTTTTTGCAGTGTCTTTAATTTCAAATGATGAGATCTTTGGCCCATGCAGTTCAGAGGAATTGGACTTTTCTGAAGAACCTCGTTTAGACCAAAGCGGCTCATCGGACTCAGAAATCCGTGCAAAGAAGTGAGAATTCTCAAATTTTTGCAGCAACAATGCAGTTTGTCTTTTGTGAACCGCCATCTTTAGAAGGGATTCACCGGCAGAAGCATCTTCCCGGTGATCAGTCTTCACTTTTTCCTGTTTTTCCTCTTTCTGCTCTTGTCTGCTAGGACTCAGTTTCCCTTCTCTAGATACCGAATCATTCCTGTTTTCAACATTTCCATTTTCTTTGTCAGGACCGTGACCAATGCCATTCTTACTCATCATGGCAGCAACTTTAAATGGAGTAATAATCTCTGTGTCCTGCTTGCAAGCAGACAGGCACGCTAGGATATGAACTTGTTCACCTGAATTCCAAAAATAAATTAGATCCCATCAACTTCCCATGTGACCTGTTGGATCAAATAAGGCATCTAAACATCAAGATTCATGCACCAAAGAAGGAAAGAACCTTACCAGGAAAAAGAAAGGAACGATCTAGAGAGCGCAAGGACATCATATCCGACACATGATTCCAGTTCTCAGGAATTTCCTCTATAAAAACAAAAATTTAGAATCAGATGCATCACACCACATAAGCAAAACAATCTCACCCATAACATCATCAATTATAGACAAAAATATGGTGCCCTCATCACACTAAACCCTAAAACTTAAAACTGAATGCTAACAAAAATCATCTTGGTTGTAATTTCACTCATGTCCAAATCTCAGTTGTCACCTACCAATTAACAGACAGGGAAATCAGAATAAGTTCCTCTTTGGATAAATTGTTCTATAAGCACTTGTAGATGGGAAAAGAAAAATAAGGTAGAATGAATTAAACTTCTCTCATTAGTTAAAACTGGTTTATACATAAGTTAGAATCAACTTTTACATAAGCTAAATGAGAGAGTTTCAATTGAATCCGTAATGCATAAGTTAATTTTAATTTATGAGAAAACTCAATTCATTTTAAATTCTTATTTTCTTCTCTTGTAACTACTTATGCATAAATTTGTCCAAACAGGGCCTAAACAATTTCTTAGAATTTGAGTTTAGGTCTAACTCAACAATACAAAACCTGCTTCGGCTTGTAAGGTGAGGATTGCGCCCAGTTATATACATTAATTTGGTCATATCACTAATTAATGTGGAATCCCCAACACACCCCTTCACACCGAGGAGGACTGGAGACCTCGAGTGTGAAGTTCATATCACTAGTCATTTGCGGGTGGTCCGATAACATCCCAATTGGCCAATGAACAATCATTAGGATAGACTCTTGATACCATCTTAGAATTTGATTTTGATACACTACTTCTTTGTACTAAGACCATATCACTAGTTGATTGGGATTTCCAAAACAGTTCAATTCTATGCCATACTCTCCTTGATCTCACTCCTTTTAGCAGAACTAAAACACTACTACTACTCTCTAACCCCATTTCCTGTTTCATTAAACTAATCAACCAAACACTGTCTTAACTAAAACAAAGAACAGAGACAAGTTCGTGTTAGTGTTGCAATACATACTGTAAGGAATGGTGATCCACCCTTCGTCTTCGGAAACATCCACGTGCTTGGCCAGAATGGGAGCGTCGTTTCTGGAGCTCTGAGCGCCGTTTTCGCTCTCGGCCTCTCCGTCGAAGTGCTCGACTTGGGCGTAGGGGTCGTCGGACATGAGACTCTCCAAAGACGACACGCCGTCTGCGTGGGGAGTCGTCGTTGAAGTGGTCGTCGCCGTCGTTGGAGTCGTCGTCGCCGCCGCCGCCGCCGTCGAAGAAGAAGGAGGTTTTTCCCTGTCGGAGTAGACTTGTGTGGTGGACCGCATCAGGAAATTCATCTTGTGTGTGTTTGTTTGTTCCTGTGCGAATCAGAATGCAAAGGTGCGAGATAATGAGATAATAATAGCAAGGGTTTTTGGTGATTGGTGAATTTGAGAAAGTGAAAAATGGTGTAAGTGAGAATGAAGTGGTTTTGAGTGAGGGAATGGGTTTGGATAGTGAAAGGATCTATGGTATGGAAGAGAAGAAGAAGAAGAAGAATGAATACCTGATGAAGGATCCAACACAGTGAGAGAGAATTTGGTTGCAGTTGCGAGTAGTGCAGACTTCAAAATCTCGATCTGATTCTGCTACACTCTTCTTCCACCCTGCAATCACAATTTCTTTCTTAATAATAATAATAATAACTACCAGCTCAAACGCACCGTTTATAGATAATCGCCACCCTACCTAACCTGCTCAAATTTGGGTGATTAGATTGGGATTGGAGTTTAATTACATTTCAACAAATTAAAGCAACACACCTCCTGATCTTTTATTAAATTACATATGATTCTACTTTTTTTATTTACATTAAGTCTCCTTTAATTTTAAAAATATTACATTAACTTTTTTAACTAAAAAAAACAAGAGGTAAACGTTATGCTGAAAATATTATCTCCTCGAATGTTACACTAATACTCATATGTAGGATGCAAACATAATAATTAAAAAAGTAGGAGGTGTTTATATAATTACACAAACCTTAAAAGTGTTATTGTATACTCGTTATATTTTAAGGAAATAGTTGGGTGTTTTTTGTTTTTTTTAATTACAATTTAAGGATTTTGGTTTTATACTGTATCTCTTACTCATATAAAAAAAATACTTATATCTCTTAATCATCACACTTTTAGAATTGTCTTTTATTTCCATTTTAATATTTGTAAGGTGTAACTTTATGAAAGATAAATCTTTTTAGAAAAAGAAAAAAAAGACTATTTTTGGGTTAAAAGAAAGAAAAAGACTATTATTAATAATATAAAATAATTTTATATTATTATCAAATTACATATTACCATAAATTTGTCTATTTTTGTATTAATTACCTTAAAAGTTATGTCAATGATATTTTTGACTAATTATTATTTTGTATTATTAAAATATAGCCATTATATTCTTGAGATTTAACAAAATTTTAATTTAAAGCTATAATTGGTTTCATCTATGTCCCCACATTTAATCCCTCACAATCATTTTTATCTATAAACATATGTTAATATTATCAGGTCATATGTTGTTCTTAACTTTGAACTAAAATGAGTGTCCAATTAAAGTTTAGAAAACTTCTTTTGAATTTTGCTAATTCTAAGGACTAAGTAATAATGAATCAAAATTTTCAAGGACTAACTCTTCTTTGTAATTGTATTAATCTCATTGATTATGTGTTCTTAATTCTAATTTTAGACAATATATAATTTTATACTTTTACGTTAGCAAATTACATTGTCATTCTTGTAATTTCTTGATGTTTCATACAACAAAGTATTCATAGATTAAGTTGGTCCGAGTTTAGGATATAATCAAATTCAAATATATCATATTTTATTAGATTGATTTGGTTTCAGTTTTTAAAAAATTTCAATTAATTTGATTAAAATCGAACTAGTTTGGTTTAGGTTATCGAATCATAATAAAAAAAAAATTATTATATTTTTAAAGTTTTTTTTATCTCACTTCTAGAGATGGACATTTGCGCTCTAGCCCACAAATAAACCGTATAACCCATACATAGTCCTCGAGGACAACGGGCATTAATATCACTATACCATTTTAGTAGACATATATAATTAAATCAAACTGTAAAACTTAGACTACATATTGCTTCACAACCTATATAGCATGAGTTGCGCTGCTAATGTGTTTCCTTCACCGTGGTGAAATTATGTGATTAGACCAAATTGGATGAAAGTTAAAATTTACTGCAAATGGTAAAAACAACCACACTACACGATTCAAGCCTTTTTGCACCACCTACAGTTGAACCTTGGCCATTAAGTTGAGCTTTTTAATATTATTTTACAGTGCGCAATTTTCCTATAAATGGCTAGGGGTTGTATGTTGATAATGGATGAATTAATGTATTGATTTGGGTTAAATTTTGTTTTTATTAAAAAAAACATGTCTTTTTAACGCAGACTACAGACCAACCTGTTATCCTATGAATTACGCAGTGTAATTGCAGGCTTACCTTAAATGAAGCCAGTTTATTTTCCATGCTCAAACGGTTTGCGAGTTTTTGTGTTTGTCCGTATATCCAAATCTATTCACTTATTATGTATTTTAATAAAATTTGTATTTATATTAATGTAATTAAGGTAAAAGTATTTTTAATGGATTATTATTTATGCAAATGCATCACAATGGACAATAAACGAATTTGTTAGCTCAGTATCTTAAGCAAAGCGTCCGTCATGGTAACGGAGATGGTCAATGCACCGGGATTTGTCTTTTTTCCCGCCTGATAAGAAAAATGTTTCTTTCAAAGATATGGTAATTGGTCAACAAGAACCAAGAAAAAAGGTTTATCTGCTCAAGGAAAACCTAGCAAGGATTAAATATCAGGATAACAACCCTCTCCTTCCAATGGTCTACATTGATTAGAAAGTATTTGAGGGTCTTTGTGCACCATGGAATGATGCCTTGGTGGTGAAGTTGTTTGGGGAAAACATTGGGTATCACACGATGAAGGACAAATTAAAGAAAATATGGAAACCTGTGGCTGGGTTTGAGATCATGGATATTCGCAACAACTTCTACATGGTTAATTTTGATAATGACATTGATCATTCAAGGGTTACGTACGATGGCCTTTAGATGATTTTTGATCACTACCTAACAGTGCAATGTTGGTTGAAGGATTTTGTTAGCCCAACAACTAAGATTGATCGAATGATGGTATGGATTTGTTTTCCTGGCTTTAACCTATTTTACTATGATGAAAGGGCCCTCGTCGCCCTTGCCTCAACCGTGAGAACGCTGGTGAAGGTGGATAGTAACACTCTAGACATAAGAAGGGGGATTTTTGCTCATGTCTGCGTAAGAAGGGAATGCAAACAAAGCCTAGGCAATAACAGTGCAGCTTCGTTGATGGTGCAGGCGGCTGGTGTGATGCCGAAAAATTCCAACACTGCAACATCCCTCCCAAAAAATTTGGTAGATAATGATGCTATCAATTTAGAGGGATCGAATAAGTCAAAGATGGAGGAAAATAAGGAACCGGTTCATAGTGATTGGCTAACGGTTAAGAGAAAATTGAAATCCTTCATTGCAGCAATCTTCTAATAACGACAAGTCTTTGAATGAGAATAAGTTTGTTGGGAAAAAAGGCATGGGAATAAAAAGCTAGCATAAACTTGGGCATGCAAAATCTACGTCGCATATCCAGGTGCCTCAAATCACACCTCATTTGTGGGTCCCAGCTGACATGGCTCATAGGAAAAATAATTCAACTATAGGTAGTTATAAAAGACATCGTTCGAATCCTGAAACTTCAAAGGGGCTGACTACACCGACTCAACCTGTTTCTCTGCAGAAAATGAAAGGACTCAACCAAAATATAAAAAAAAAAGTTATGATGTTGGCTTTAGAGTTAAGTCTGTGGTAAAGATGAAAACAATTACTCTTAACCATTTCATTCTTCTTCATGATGATGACGAGGAGGAAAATGGGACACCAACTTGTGGCTCAGCCAGTAAGGAAACTGATTGAGAAGAGGCTAACAGGTTGCTAATGAGGACCTGGTTACTGCAAGCAAAATATAAGGAAGTGGTTCTTGAAACTCAACCCGATGATATGGCTATGTAGCCGTTGGGGTAGCTGCCTCTTTCTTTCCTATAATTCGTTAATGGATTGTTTCCCAGATTTAACAATTTTGTCTTGGAATATTCAGGGTTCTTTTAGAAAGGATGCTAGAAGGAATGCTCGTGATCTTATAAGATCCCTCCATCCTTCTTTGTTTTGTGTGTATGAGACTCACGTTCAGTTTGCTAAGGTGGAGAATTTTCAGACATTGGTTGGTTATACTGCAGTGCTTATCCAAGAGAGGCTAGAGGTCACTCAGGTGGTATTTGGGTGCTAACTTGCCTTAATGATATCACTCTATCTAAAATTGATCAAATGAATCAGGCTATTACTTTCTCTCTGCAACGAGATAATGTCATCTGGTTTTGTACTTTTCTGTATTCCTCTCCTTCTGTTGTTAATCGTCCCATGCTATGGGACTATCTAGCTCATTTGCACAATAGTATTGTTGGTCCTTGGTTGGTTTTTGGAGACTTTAATGAAATCATTTTCTCTCATGAAATTTTTAGTGATCAATGTGATGCCTCTAGAGCCTGCCTTTTTGCAGATATGTTGGAAAATTGCAACTTGCTAGACTTATATGTCACATGAGGCCTATATACTTTCAGGAAAAATGTTCAGATGGCTGGTTATGTGCTCAAAAAGTTGGATAGATTTGTGGCTGATGTAGATTGGCAACGTGTCTTTCCTACAGCTAATGTGGAGGTCATCTCTAAGCACAGTTCAGATCATAATCATATGTTTCTTAGTTGTAGCAAATTTCAGATTAAAAGATCCAACATTTTTCTGTTCCAAGTGGCCTAGATGTCTCATCCTGATTATGAGTCTTTAGTTACAAGTATTTGGAATAATTCAGGGGGAGATACAATTTTCAAATTGGGGAAAATTAGAGAGCAATCTATTATTTTCACAAGGATATTTTTGGCAATATTTTGAAAAAGAAACATTTGAAGGCTCTATAAAGGGAGCATCAACAACTTGATTTTTCTCCTTCTAGTGATTTAACTCGATTAGAAAAGGGTCTTCAAACTCAATTTTCAAAGATTCTAGAGGAGGATGAGCTTTTGTCCAGAAATCGAGAGAAAAATGGGTAAAGTTCGATAACAAGAATACTAAATTTTACCATACTTAAATTGTGATCCACAGACGTTGCAAAAAAGTTACTCGTTTGAACATTGATGGTGTCATGTGTGATAATGACGAGGTCTTGAGCAGAGAAGCTAACAAGTTTTTCAAACAACTCTTTTAACAAAATTCTCATTGTGACCCTCATAATCTCCATCTGGATTGCATTCCTAAGATCACACAGGAGTTATATGATTTGCTTTTGAAGTCAGTCTCTATGGACCCTTATATGGCCCCTGGTCTAGATGGTTTTCAACTAATTTTCTTTAGAAGTTATTGGCATATCATCTCCAAGGACGTATAGGAGCTAGTGGCTAAGGCTTTTCATTCTAGAGTTATTGATGATTACCTCACTAAGACTCTTATTGTTCCTATTACTAAGGTGGATGATCCCAAAACTTTGAGAGACTTTAGACCCATTTGTCTTTGTAATGTATTACTAAAGCTCATCTCGAAGATTCTTGTTAGGAGAATGAGGCCATTTTTATATGATTTCAATTGGCCCTCTGCAAGGTAGTTTCATTCTTAATAGAGGCACCACTAATAATGCTATGATTACTCAAGAGCTTGTCCACTTTATGCACAAAAAGAAAGGGAAGGTTGGGTTTATGATGTTCAAAATTGATTTTGAATAAGCATATGATAGCGTGGATTAAAATTTTCTATGGCTCACCCTCTCTAACTTTGGTTTTCCTCTTCACACTATTCATTTGATTATGAGTGGTCTCACTTTTTCTAATTTGGCCTTGAAATGGAATAGTAAAAAGCTCGATAGCTTCTCTCCTCACACTATTCATTTTTTCTTTGCAGATGATTACTTACTTTTCCCCAGTACAAAGTCTTCTCAGGTGCACCTTGTCAGAGAGGTTCTTCATTCTTTCTACTTAGCTTCAGGGATGAAGATCAATGTACACAAATCCAAGTTTCTTCCTTCCAAGAATGTTCCTAGAGTCAAGGTTCTTAAGTTTGGAAGGATGTTGGAGTTTCAACATACTTACAATATTAGGCGATACTTGGGTTTACCTCTTTTTTCAGGTAGAGTAACTAACTCTTGTTTTTTGTTCACTATTAATAAGTTAACAGTAGATTGGCTAGTTGGAAAGGGAAATTGCTTAGTAGAGCATGCAGTGTCACTTTGGCAAATTTCGTTCTTAGTTCTATGCCAATATATATTATGCATAACCTTTGGATCCCAAAAAGTATTTGTGATAGCCTGGACTCAACTACGAAGCAGTTTATTTGAGGTGGGAAGACTGGTCATTGGGTTAAATGGGCAATGACCAGCACTCCAAGGAATAGAGGTGGCTTGGGTTTGCGTTGTTCTAGGCCAGCTAACATTGCAATGCTTGGGAAACATATATGGGAGTTGATTCATAATCCAAATAAGTTGTGGGTGAAGCTGTTGTCTACTATTTATCTTCTTAACTCTCGTATTCTTGGTGAATCAAATTATAGTGGTGCATCTTATACTTGGTAATCACTAATTAAAACTACTGATTATTTAAAGCATGGTTATATCTACAGAGTTGGTAAAGGCAACATATCTCTTTGGTATGAGAAGTGATTACATAAGGGGCAATTATGTGATATAGTTCCTTTTGTTCAAATCCATGACACTTAACTCTTGGTTAGTGATATATATGTGAATGGTCGTTGGAGTTTTGATATCTTATATACTCAACTTCCTTTGGATGTGAAACTTGAAATCCGAAGTGTTTTTCTTAATCCAGATGTTTCAGATGTTCACATTTAGGATCCATCTGCTTTCGGATCTTACTCATAAGTGTGCCTATGCATGGCTTACTCATCCTGATGGCCCTTTTAGTTTGAACCTAGCTAATGATAATTCAGATAGTTGGTCTTGGATTTGGAAGTTGAGGGTACTCGATAATCTTAAACACTTTGTGTGGCTTATCATGCATAACAACCGCCCTACTAATTGTTTCGGGTTCCATAGGTATATCACTCAAGATGCATCCTGTCATTTATGTGGTGTTACTGAAGAGACTATTCTTCATGTTCTGTGTGATTGTTCTCGGGCTCACAATATATGGGTGCTTATGAAATTTAACTTTTCTTTGGCCTTCGCAAGTAATGATCCCTTACTTTGGTTTAAATATTATGTGCTTGGTGATCATGGTACTCTCTTTATTTGTTGTTGTTGGTTCCTTTGGAAGGCTATGAATGATGAGGTGTTTAATGACACAGAATGGGAAACTTGGAGAATCTTGAATAATGTCAAAAGGCTTACCATTGATTCTGCTAAGTTATTAGGTGCGACTCCTTCTAGTCGTGATCCTAGATTGGTTAGCTGGCCTCTTCGTCTTGATAATTTTGTCAAGATCAATGTGGATGATAGCTCTTTTGGTAATCCTGGGCGCAGTGGTTATGGTGGTCTGATCCGAAATCACGAAGGTGCTTGGCTTATTGGATTTTCTGGTAGTTGTGGCACTACTACTAATCTGAATGCTAAGCTTCAAGTCATTGCTAAGGGCTTACAATTAGGTTGGAATGAAGGATATATGGTGGTTGTATGTGAATCTGATTCTAAGATTGCTCTTATATTGATTGATGATGGAGTGCATGATACCCATCCTTATGCTCCTATTGCCTCTTATATTAAATCTATCTCTCAGAATTCTTGGGATTTGGTGTTTGCCCACTCTCTTCATGAAGGGAATTCTTGTGCTGACTAGCTAGCCAAATTTGGAGCAACAATGGATTATGGGTTTAAAGCTTGGCATGCTTATTCTCGTATTGTTTCTACCCTCCTATTAGCTAATGCTACAAGAATAGAACATATCATGATTTGATTTTTGTTTGTTGTTGTTTTCTTTCCCATTCATAAAAAAATGGATTGTTATTTATTTTATTTTATTTTATATTAATGTAAGGTAAAAAATTTAAGGTTTAATTATTCTTTTAGTACCTTAGATACTAAGATATACGTTTTTTTCCCTTAAGTTTTATTTGTACGAATTGAATCTCCAACTTTCTTTCTATTTACAATAAATCTCTTTAATATTCTTATGCTAAAATTTTAATTGATCCAATTCTTTTTGAGAAAGTGTTGGAGGTGGAGTTTTCAAACCTCCACCCTATACTTTAACAATAATACTAAATCCTAAGCCAATATGTTTGTTTAGTATATGTATGAAGATTATATGATATATAACTAAAAGATGGGGACCAGATTTGTGCATATATTTACTATTATTAAATAAATAAAATATAGTATTATAAAATCAAATAAACAATATTTTATACTTTTTAATATATGTATATCTTAATTATATATAACTTAATTATATGTTTTAAATAAATTTTTATTTTATAAAATTGCCTTGTTAAAATTCTTTTTATTTTCTTTGCATGCTTTAATTAATGACATAAAAAAGATATTATTATTAATGTAATAATTTTTTTTCTATATTTCACTAAAATTTATTTTGCATACCTTTAGTGAAATATAAATTAGTAAATAAATAGTTATAAATTAGTAAATATTTTATTATTAAAAAGATTATTATTTAAATTTATAAATAACATATTAATAAATATAAATTAATAAATCAAACTACTGTTAATAAATTAATAAATATGGTATATATTAATATATATTCTTGAATTTATATTTATCAATATTAACTAATTAAAAATATTAACTAATATTAACAATTAATAAATAATAATTAGTATAATAATATACTTCTAAACAAACATAAATATCTATTTTTATGTGGGATAGTGGCTATACTGAATATGCTGCTACAAAATTTGTTGGGTAATTTAATTACTTTTTTCTTTGGTCATATATTTTGTTTCCTTGCTTTCACTTTAAGGAAAGCATTAAAACTTCACTTAACAATCACGCTCAGTGCGTAATTCAGTCACTGCTTAACACTTTCCTTAATTCTCTCTTGCACTTCCCAGTTGGGTTCAACTGCACTCTTTTGGTTCAACTGCAGGAAAATAGTAAAATTGAGTAAAAGGAAAAATGGAGATGCGGGGTATCGATCCCCGTACCTCTCGCATGCTAAGCGAGCGCTCTACCATCTGAGCTACATCCCCATATGAATATATGTAACATTATATAAAATATATAAATACTATATTGTTATTCTTCTCATTTTGTTATTTTTTCCCTTTGGTTCGGGCTTTAATTCAAATTGTGGGCGCCTCTTAAATAAAGGGGTTTAACTACCTACACCAGCGCTTTTTTCTTATATACCCAGCAAAAATTTATATTCCAACAATGCCCTTTGTCTTTTTTGCTTAAAACAGATACATCCAACAAGCTTTTGTTTCATTTTTCGTTGGCTGGGTCGTTGCCTCTAAGGTGCGGTTTTTGATCTCTGGTTGGTGGTTTTTTTTTTGTGGTGGTTGCTTGGTTTTGGTTTGTCAAAGCTTCGTCGGAGGTATGTTCCTCCACCTGCTGTGATCTTTGACAGTTCATACGGATTGTCAATCCATATGTATTTTTTTTGCTATGTTTTTTAATTAATATATTTGCGAGCTGTGTATTTTTGGTTATTGAATTTATATTAGTCTGTTTAAGTAATGTATTGAATGTGAATGAAAATAACTGTGTAATTTTTTTGAATATGATTATTATGTGTATAGTTTGTTAATGATCATTTATTTTTAATTTGTTTATTAAGATGGACAATGAATACTGCATGCATGATAATACTAAGTCTGAAGAAATGAATGAGTGAGGACAACGAAGGTGAACCATTTGACTTTGAAAATAACAAGTCTTCAATTGATTGTTCCGGGCCTTCAATACTTCAAAGGTATTTATATGATATGGTATTTCATGAAAGTTAGTCAATGAATTATTTTAGAAGATTATAGATGTATTCTGAATTGTTGTAGGTGTTTAATTCTCATGAGGAGGTATTGCAATGGGCTTGTAGTGTTGCATATGAGATTTGTTTTGTAGCTGTGATAATGAGGTCTAACACAACAATTGGTAAGAGGGGAAGGACCTCATTTATTTTGATAGGTTGTGAAAGGAGTGGAAAGTATAGAGCATTCAACAAAGATTTAGTACAGACGACCACTAGCACTAGAAAGTGTGGTTGTCCTTTTAAGGTGCGAGGGAAACCCGTCGTAGAAGGTGAAGGCTAGATGGTGAAGTTAATCTGGGGGTTACATACCCATCGTTTGGTTAAGTCATTGACTGAACATTCATATGCTGGTCGTTTAACTGAGGAAGAGAATGTTATTGTTGCTGAAATGACAAAGTCAAGGGTTAAACCAAATAATATTCTTTTGACTTTAAAAGATCACAATCCAGAAAGTTATACAACAATGGAACAAGTCTACAATGCAAGATATTCGTTTTGTACTTTTATAAGAGGCAACAATACTGAAATGCAACAATTAATGAAGCTCCTTCAACGAGATATGTATATCCATTAGCATAGAGTGAATGATGAAAATGTTGTACGAGACATCTTCTGGGCACATCCAGATGCAGTGAAATTGATAAATTCATGTCATTTGGTATTTCTCATCTACAGTACATGCAAAACAAACAGGTATAGATTCCCTTTGGTTGACATAGTTGGTGTGACACCTACTGGGATAACATTTTCAGCTGCTTTTGCGTATTTGGAGGGCAAACGTATGAACAATCTTGTATGGGCTCTTGAACAATTTAGAGGGTTTTTTTCTAAAGAGTGATCTTTTCCCTAAAGTCATTGTCACAGATAAAGATACAACACTGATGAATGTCATCAAAGATGTTTTCCCTGACACAACCAACTTGTTGTGTCGGTTCCACATTGACAAGAATGTGAAGGCAAAATGTAAAACGCTTGTGGGACAAAACAATGCATAGGACTATGTGATGGAAGCATGAGAAAGTCTTGTAGATTGTGATAATGAAAATGTATATGATGATTGTCTTATGAAATTTGAATGTGCTTGCACACCATGGCAAATATTTGTTCGATATTTGAAAGACACGTGGTTAATTCCCCACAAAGAAAGATTTGTGATGGCATGGACTAATAAAGTCATGCATTTTGGCAACACCACTACAAACAGGTAAATCCTGCACAACAAATTGATGACATTATCGTTTCAATAATTTTCAATTTAATTG
Organism: Glycine latifolia; assembly: GCA_013407115.1. Classification (NCBI taxonomy): domain Eukaryota; kingdom Viridiplantae; phylum Streptophyta; class Magnoliopsida; order Fabales; family Fabaceae; genus Glycine; species Glycine latifolia. The sequence goes on along the minus strand of CM023948.1, from coordinate 21,599,537 downwards.
TTTTAACCTTTAACTGCAGGGTTGAGTCTGCTCATTGGACCTTAAAGCGGCTATTGCAGGATAGCCTTGGAGATCTGTGTAATGTTTGGTATGCCATGAACAACATGATCACATTGCAACACAGTGAAATTAAGGCTTCTTTTAAGACAAGCACGCATGTCGTTGGACATGTGTTTAAAGTTACCTTGTACAAAAGACTCGTCGGCATAGTTTCTAGGTATGCGTTAAATGAAATTACTGTGAGTTTGAGCGAGTTCATTATGCAGGTGTTGATAGTTCTCATTGTGGATGTGTGCTAAAAAGCACACATGGTTTGTCTTGTGCATATGAGCTAGCCAAGTATAATCTTCGCAGCATACCACTGAGTGTCGTACACATGCTTTGGCGGAGGTTGCATTTCTCAGACCAAGGTGTTGATGAGTGCAAAGTCACCATAACAGAAGAGACAGAAGCAATATCGAAGCGATTCGAAAGTCTTGACAGGTGTGGCAAAGTTAGTCTAAAGACTAAACTGAAAGAAATAGCATATCCTGATAAAACATTCATGTGCCCTCCACCTAAAAAGGTCAAGACAAAAAGGGCTCAAAAGAAAAACGTTACCAAACAACAAAGATCAACCAAGCGGGATCCATCGTACTTTGAGTACGTGGACGCGTTACATTCTCAGCGTGATAGTTGTTTATCTCGACAACAGTCTGCATCAACATCTTCAAGACCTTTACCCATAGGTAATATTCCAATGCTGGATCAATTTCTGCCATGCATGAGGAATTACATTATTGGTGTATGTGATGTTAAAGTTGATGGTAACTGTGGCTATCGGGTTATTGCAGGTTTACTTGGTTCTGGTGAAAATGTCTGGGTTGTGGTACGCAACCATTTGCTGAAGGAACTTGCCAAATGGTCTGAAGAGTATATTGTCTTGTTTGGTGGGTTACAAAGATTTGAAGAGTTAAAGAGGTCACTTCTTGTTGATGGATTGTCAAAGGTAAAGGTTTTATGTCTTGTTTTGCTATGTATACGATAATTTTGTGTATAATTATACTTTTACATTGTTCAAATGCAGGTAACACATGATAAATGGATGGATATTACTGACATGGGTTATGTCATTGTTTCACGTTATAACCTCGTTCTTGTTTCTGTTTCTAAGTAACAAAGTATGATATTTTTTCCGCTTAGAAGCCAACCGCCTAAAGATCCTACTGTACATTGTGTCATTTCTATCGGTCATGTGTATGAAAATCATTTTATTCAGGTATATCATATTGTAAACATGTTTCTCCTTTAATACAATACAATACATGTAATTATTAATAACTTGATTAACATTTTTTGTTCAGATTTTATTGCGAGACGGATGTCCTATGCCCTCAACTGCCTTGTTATGGTCAAGACATTGTCATTCTCAAGTAAAAGAGTGGCTTACTAGTTATTTAAGTCGAATGCAGAAGTTTCTCAACATGACAAGGCTACCAGTGAATTATGTTGATTTAGGACGTTAATGTGAATGTCATTATTGTTCATTTACTTTGTATTTGGATATATTCAAGCAAAATTAATTAGAAATCTTAACTTAGAAATTTTAAATACAAATTAAACTCAATCAGGTATAACAATGGTATATATAATGTAAACTTAGAAATTGTAAATACATATCAAACACCATCTACACCATCTCCATGGCCTGCATGCCTCAATCGTCTAGACAGCACGTAAACAATTTTATCCTCATATACACCTTGCGCTAATCTGATACACTAATCTGTAATATCATAGGCTTCAGTGCCAACAGTCACCATGCGAAGATCGATCATGTGTTGCAACCTCTCTACAATCCTTTGGCACACGCCCTGAAGAGTATATCAAAAACATTTGATCACATTAGGCCTAAAAATGAAAACAAAATGACATTAAAGTGTATATAGATTTATTTTACCACTGCATGTCGAGGCATGTCATCAGGCACATCATCGGGTACTGCAACATCTGGAACTTGTGGTGAAGCAGGTATATGATGATGCACAGCAGGAGGACGCCTACCAGGCTCCCCAGGCTATGGAGGGGTCATGAATGAGTGCGAAATCTGATAGAACCACTCCATGTAGTCTAGATCACACTGACCTGGGAAACTAACGATGTCTCCAGTGATTGCAAGATGGTCCAAAAAGTGAAGTCACCTATCATCAGCCTCCTCTATCGATGAGGGGCAGCTTACAAAGCAAGGTATAGACTGTACGAATCCAAACTGTCTAACTACCCTCTCCGGTTGGTATCTGACAATGTATGGGCCCTATCTGATATGACTTGAGAAAAGGGACATGGCTTCAAAGTCCCAAAATGCACGGTGATCAGTGTTTGGTGTCCAACAAACACTGTCGATCATCAACTTATATAATCGCCTGCGATAGGTTGCGACGGGTAATGCCTTCCCTGGCCTCCACCAACATGCCCGTGGTTGCCTCTCTTCATAGTCCTCATTTGCAATCATGTTGGCAACTGCAGGAAAATGCTCGTATATCTAACATTGTATTCACTAAAAGAGTTAACACAAATAAATCACTTATGTAAAACTCAAACACTAATAAATAAGCAGAAATAAACTAGTTCATGCAATCAAAAGTACCTAGAGGAGACTCATGTACCCAGCAACATGCTTGTCGTGGTGTTGATAGACATAGTTTAAGTTATCGTACAGGTGTTGGAGGGCAGCCGCTCCCCAACTAAATCCACCAAACACATGCAAATCCCGGAAAGCCTCCAAGAATACAACACTGATATGTGCGACACTCTTGTTAGCGAAGATCGTGCAACCAACCAAATGAAGCAAATATGCTCTGGCTGCCACTGTCCACTCCATGTGCTCGCACTTCACACCATACAAGTCTCGCAGCCAAGACAGATGAACATATGCTCCATGGCATTGTTTCGTCTCTGCTTCAGCCTCTTCGAGGGTCACCTCAAGCAACTCGACTAGTAATTCAACGGCCTCCTCTACATCCAATACATCATACGTCTGGAAGGCACCCATGACTGGTAGATGCAACAATGATGTGACGTCATCTAGCGTGATCGTCATCTCTCCGATCGACAAATGAAAACTATTAGTTTCCTTATGTCATCTCTCTACAAAAGGTGAGAATTAAACCCCTATCGCCTGTTTATAGCGAACAAGTAATAAGTGGGCTTAACCCCGTGCCGGCCACCAACCCTTCAATCTGCAGTGCAGGCCTACCAAATTTATGAACCTTTCTCCCATGAGATGCCAACTTCAGCTCAGGGAGTTCCTGCAATATTTGTTAGTTACATAGCTACATATAAATGTCAAATATAATTGTAAAATAGAATTATATTTAAATACAATCGTAACTCTTTTGTCTAAACTTTTGCGGTAACATGATCGGCATAAAGTGACAACACTGAAGTGTCATGGGCCCCCTAGGAAATCCCTCAGCCTCAACATCAAGGCTTCCCTCCTAAGGTGCAACCTTATCACCAATGTCTACACCTTGGTCAGCAGGTGTAACATCCTCAAAATTATATTATGAGTTATATTTATGATTGAATTATGGAAGAAGGATGATAGTTGGATACAAGAAAAATAGGACAAATTTTATTTAAGCTGCCCAAAAACTTCCATATCTGCCACCCGAATTGCAAAATTTATTTCTCTCTCAATTCTTATTCAAATTAAGTGTATGATGTATGGAATTAAAGATCTAGATGTCTACTATAACATATAAAAATTTCAGATCAATCTAGATTGTTTACTGCTTGCAATAACAAAAACACGAAGGGATGTCATTGTCCTAAGTTATATTCGCTGGCAGCTTTGGAAGTATAGATTAAAAATTCTATATCTTGAGTTGTATAACTCCAAATAAGGCATGTGATATCGTTTTGGAAAGGCTAGTAAGTCTAGTTTAACATACTAGAAAATTAGAATTTTTGGACTAGTATATTGGTACAGAATAAATAATGAGTGAACCCTATCTGGTTGAGTGCTTATAGCCCTTTGGACCATTTGGATTGAGTAAAACTTACAACTCTTGGATTTTTGGCCAAAATAATTAAATGTTCAGCTCCAAAAGAGTGACAAATCAGAGCTTTCCCAGTCCAAGAAATATCCACGTGCATATACTGCCTCAATAAGGCAAAGAATGCACTTGAACAATAAGCCAAATGTAAAGAGCAAAATCATAGGCAGCTGTAAAATACTTTTCTGCTGGAGTGAAAAGATTTAATCAAGGCTTCTTGTGTGCATGTGGAGCAATTTAAACCAAGCAATTGCAACCCTTGCTTAGCCAAGTCCACGTAGGGAGGCCAGCTGCCCCCAAATTCCATGATTGAAAGAATCTTGACCAAAAGAATCAAAGTCAAGATAAGGTTTAAGCAAAATATCTTTCAAAGTAATGATGATTTAGTTAAGTTGTAACCAAACCAACTCCTAATTCAGTTTTAATCTAACTAGAACCACTTAAAACTCAACTAATTAAATTACTATAAATAGCTAGGGATGTGGAAAAAATTTCACGTAGGATCTAGCATCCAAAGCCAAAGCCAATTTCCATTTTCCTTGTACCTTGCTTTAATTTTCTTGCTTTCTATTTGCTTTCCACAAACTGTGACTTCTTCTACCACCTCATCCATCAATCAAATTCTTCTTTCAAGGCTTCATTTCTTAGAATATTTTCCCAAGGAGACAGCCCTTATTCTATTTCCATTTCAAACTCAAACTCACTTGAGGTAGACTAGGCTTCAATCTCTAGTTAAGCTTTTGTTTGGATTAATTTATATGCTTAATTAGGCAGATTTATGGTTATCATTTAGACTTGAAATTCATGTCATTTTAAGGTTATTTTATGATGTGGAAATGTTGATTTTAACCATAGGATAGGTGATGATTTGTAGGTTGAAATATTAGTGATATTTGGAATCACATTTGATGATTTTTGTGAGTGATTTGATGACCTTTGAGCTGTTTGTTAATATTTTTATTATGGGACTGTTTTGAATTAATTTTTTGAAGTAGAGGTTGAATAGTATGTAGTTAAATGGTTCAAATGTTTGAGTGATTAAATTTGAGGATGAAGTAGTAAGGGGGTAGGTGAAAGGAGATTAAAATGCATGCTAGGTTATAATTTTCTTATAAAAGTTTAAAGGTGTTAGAAATTATTTTAGAGATATATTGTGGTTTATTAGTTAGGTTACTAACATGATTTTTTATAGCTTGAGGATATTCAAAGGTCATGCCTAAGTGGTAATGATCTTATTTGAATAAGGTATGGTGGTTTAACCATACTTGTGGTACGTATGATGTTATGACAACAACAATTTTTCCATAAGATGGTATGTATTTTGCTTATGGATTTTATTATGAATGGATTTTGATTGATGATATGTTGATTTATGTTTCCAAGTCCAGTACGAGATTTGTGAAAAAAAAATTTGATACTACATACAGTACGATATGTAGTGACCAAGTGCAAATATATGGCAAAAAAATCATGCATGTTTGCGTAAGACGATCGCAGCGTCTACATCCAGTACGAGGTGTAGCTACGTACAGTACGATATGTAGAAACCATGTGCACTCTGGGAAAATTCATCTCATGCATCCATATAGTTTGCATAATTATGTTATCGCTTCATTTGAATATATTAATTATTTACTAACGTACTAACGTGTTCGGTGGTTTAGTTTTTGCCTACTGAGAAATTTTATTTCTCACTAGATTTGTTTCATTTTTTTTAGATGGCAACAGTGGTCAATTTTCTTGATGCCCTGGATTGGTGATGGTGTAGAAATGAAGATATGAAGTAGGCCGGTGTATGGAAAATCCTGTACTTGTTTAATAATGACTTTTGTGACAAGGACTGTGACTACTTATAATATATATATATATATATATATATATATATATATATCAGTGTAACAACTTCTATAATCTATACGTTTTAGAATTTATACTAGGACCCGTTCAGTAAAAATAAAATAGCAATAAAAATTATCTAACGATTTTTAAAAATTTAACCCTAATAAAAATACAATATCTAGAATAATTTTAGGTCGTTACAGCAGGCACATGCACATCCTCATCTACACTAGTGCCTGCGTGTTGTCTTTGTGCCGATGTTGTCGGCATTCAGCGTGCAGGGGGTTCATCTTCATTACCACTTGGATCTCTGGCCAAAGCCCGACGTAATCCTAACGTTTTAGCCATAACCTGACATTTTGAGAAAATGTTAGATAACAACTACAAAGCATATCCATCTGGATCACAATCAATATTCAAGTTTATAAACTAAGGATGACAACAACAAATACTATTTAATTAGACAGTATGCATCAGCTTAATTACTATCCATATGGGTACCATAACATATGATAATATGCTTTCAAATTACAATTAAACATAAGTTTGGCTAATCCACTTTGAAATTGCTACCCATAAGCTTATTTTTATCTGATTAATTGTGATCAGCTTATCCTACACATAAAATTCTACAACTAAAATGCCTCTAAAATATACATAATCAACTATCAATTTACACAATTTAACTAGTGATGATATTGGGTTCGATACTGACCATATATATGCACCAGACAAACATTGGTACCGAATCAACATGAGGTTATAAGACACATCAATGCTCAACTAAATCAAGACATGAGTAGAATAGGTACATAACTAGAGAGGATACTGTATCAAGCTAGTAGTCATATGTAGGGACTGTCTTTGGGTAGATTGTGTCGTAGGTAACTTATTGGTGGGTGAGACAAGTTGAACCTGTAAAGGGTACGTACTTAATTGTTTCAAAATCAAGAGATTTCGAGGTTCACAGGACAAGATTTTCATGTAGTATTCACTAAGGGTTTAAACTTGAAATTGGTACTCCATACTCCATCAATTTTGAGTTTGGATCCATATTCAATGTCCATAATTATCGTCAATTTCCGTATTACACATGCAACTCAATCAACATCATTTCTAAAAATAAATTTTAATTTTAAAAAAAATTAAAAAAACCTCAAAATACTCATACGGATTGAGAATCCATAAGGGTCATACGGATTGTCAATCTGTAAGAAGGAATTGGAATCCATATGGCCACAATCTGTATGGCCCTTATGGATTCTAATTCCTTCTTATGGATTCCAAATCCGTATGGAAGACAAAATATGAAACCACACGCAAAAGACGAAACGACTTACCTCTCTCATGGAAAACAACGACAGCAACGAAGACAACCACCTACGGCCAACAACCACCAGCAAAAATGCAGAACCACTGTGCCCGACGATGTGAAGGAGAACCATAGCAAATGACAGCAGCGGAACAAACAAAATGCGCATGAATAGTGAATGAATGGTGTATTGGAAAAAATTTGAAAGGTTACATTAAATGTTTTTTACAAAGGTTATTTCGAGCATTTCACTATTCACTGTTAGGTGTATTAGAAGAATTGTTGGTGTATGAAGCAGAACCCTAAAATGAAATGGGACGGCAATTGGATTTTTAGAGTTTTCTTCATACGTTGATTTTTTAATACACCATTCACATTTTATTTATTCTTAAACTTCCCTTCCTCGTTGCTTCTTCTTGTTGTTGCAATGTTGTTCTTCATTTGATTCTTCATTTGTGCTTCTTCATTTTTGCTTATTGTTCATTTTTTGTCTAGCATTCGTATTTTCTTGTTGGTGAAGCTCGTTTTGATTGGTGGTGTTTCGTTCACTCGTTTGGCTTCGTTAGAGGTTTTAGGGTAAAGTAATCCGTGAGTTTTTTATTAACACATGTCTGTATGGTTCATACGGATTTGTTAATCTGTATGGATCATACAAATTGTCAATCTGTATGCTTTATACGAATTAGCCAATGTGTATACTTCATACAGATTACCCAATCCATATAAAGCATACTGATATTTTTTTGTCAATATTTTAATTTTTTTTTATAACTATTATTATTTTAATGAACAATTTATTGTATGAATCATACGGATTTTGTATTTGAGACAATTTTTAAATGAATTTTATTAATAAAACTATATTTGGTATTGAATTTGTAATACTATTGCTTTAAAAATTGTATCGAATTTGTATTATATTAAAAGTTTAATGTTGCTAAATATTATAGCCTTGCATATGGTTTATCAGTGAATATTTTTTTTCAATTTTTTAATGTTTTTTATAACTATTTTTAATGAATAATTTATTGAATGAATCATACAGATTTAGTATTTGAGACAATTTTTAAATGAATTGTATTAATAAAATTGTATATGGTATTGAATTTGTAATACTCCTGCTTTTAAAATTGCATTGAATTTGTATTATATTAACATTTTAATGTTGTTAAATATTAGGACGAATAACAATCACCATCATTAATAAATGTAAATGGCCCATAAAAGTAGCATATTCATTATCATACCGTCCATACTCTCATCTTTCAAATTCCAATATAAAACTCTCACCATTCCCGAAGGTTCATTACCATACGACACTATTACAAAATAGGGATATAACATTGCATAGTTAACATCATTTTTTTTCGAAAATTGATGTTAACAAAAACGCATTGGCATATTCATAATTATGATAAAAACTTATGTTAACGTACCAATGTTAACATCAATTTTTAAAAAATCGATGTGAACGAAGAAACGTTAACATCGATTTTTTTAAATATGATGTTAACGAAGTAACATTTTATGATGACTAAGTTAACATCCATTTAAAAAATAATTTAATGACTATACATTATTAATATAAAAAGTTTTAAATTGAAAATTAATTAAAAATTATTATTGATACGACTTTTAAGATAATTATCGTAAAAATCAACAAACTTACTATATATAATAATTCCCAAAATAAACCCTTTTAAGATTTAAATTTAGTCCTTTGAATTTTATAAATATTAAAATCATGTTTTAATTTTAGTATATTTGATTCAATTCCTATGTTTTTCCTTTGTTAACAATTTTAATTCTTATTGGCCAGTATCGTAACAACGTTAATTATCAAAGACATAACAATAAAGTTGATAGATAACATGATTAAAGAGTCTAATCAATAGAGCAATCATGCATAATTTTTTTTAGTAAACTCTATTTAATTTCTCGTATGTTAAAACCAACATAGAGTGACATTTCAACTATCTTCACTCTCTCAAAAATTTCTCTTTTAATCATCATATCATAACTATTTACTTGCATTTTTTTTATTTGTATGTAATTTTTCAATCTATCATCTTTTATCTTCATATTAATATTGAAATTGAATTTCAATATTTAAAAGAAACGATCAATGATTAAAAAAATTATAAATAGTAAAATATATTTTTTATCCCTTTAAAACATATGAAATTGAAATTAATCTCTCCAAGAAATTTTGTCCCATTTCAGTTTCTCTAAAATTTTAACATGATGAGGAGACCAATTAATTCTAGATTTAACATATTTTAAAGATACTAAAAACATACTTACCCTATCTTAAGAAAAACATACCCTAATATAAATCTAAAATTTAATTGTATATTGTAAATACTAGTTTTAATTAAATAATAATAATCTATTTAATAAAAAATTTCTAATTAATTCGCTGATATAAAATTGAATATCCAAAGTTATTAAACTATATATGTTAAGTGAATCCTATCCATAAGAGATATTACACGTTATTTTCCCATTTTTTAAAGCTTAGGTCATAGTCCTTAGACTGTTTCAACTTTCAATATGATTCAATTCTAAATCCTCATTCCCCATTCCCTTGCATTTGCTTCCTAATTCCTAGTTCATACTGTGACCGTAAGTCTCTCTTCCCAATTTCATTTTAGGGTTCATCTTTTCGTTTATTTTTCTTTTCGTTTTTCTCAGTTAATTCTCGTGTTTCTTCAAAGCAAGTAGAAGGATTTCAGCATCCGATAAACATGGAAATGAAAACATTGCTTCCTAGTTTCTAGTTCCTACTATGACTATAAGTTTCTCTTCCCAATTCCAAATGATTATGCGATTCTCATGTACTATATTGTCTGCGACATTGCTTCATATTTGATGTTTTGAGACTTCTTTGTTAACATGGAAATAGTTGTAGAATACCAAAATTTTGAGAAAATTTAGATCATTTTTGTGTCTAATTTTTTTTTTGTTTTGGTTTTAATCTTTTATTTGTTATATTAAATTCAATTTTAAACCTGAAGTAATTTAATCAATTTTTTCCCATAACATTTATATTTTAGGTATATATGGTTGAGTGTGAAATTAACGCCCCATATTATATTTTGCGCATATATATCAACTCATATTATACGATCTAGATTAGACAACGTGGCTCACTTCCATTATTTTTCATAATAATTTTCTATATATTTTACATAATTTTTTTATGTGTCCTTTTCAAATGTTTCATGCGTTAAAAACTCAGAATATTAAATGAATGTGTGTTCACAAAATTGGCATGTTATATATGAGTCATATATTTATTTGTACATAATATATATATATATATATATATATATATATATATATATATATGAATAATTTTAATAACTCTCTTCATGCAAAATATTGAACGATAATCACTATAAAATGAAAACAGCAATAAGAAACAAAATATATGTAATGCAATGATCTTTTGAATTATTCTCCATTTTCATTTAAGTTCTTAAATTTTTTCTCTGTAACTAAAAAAAAAGGTTTCTTAAACTCTTTTATGTGTATAATTTAGTCAATTTCTCTCTCTCTCTCTCTCTCTCTTTTAAGTCACATGAGTTTTGGTGAAGAATTAACTTAATGTACTTCTATTATACTAGTATTTTATATTTATTTAAACAGTAATTCAACTAAAATAAATATAGAGTTGAGCTGTAATTGAAAGATAGTTTTAAGAATTAAAATGGTGACTAAAAAATAAATAAAGTACCTGCTTAACATTTATATTTGGGTATAATATGAGTGTCTAACATTTATATTATGCTCATTATTGGCTGTTGTCCCACTTTGATCTATTGGTCAATAGTCATCTTCCTAATACTAAGTTGTACTAAGATAAATATAAACTAATTAGGCAACATATAATTAAAAGTTAAAACATTATAATGGATTGCTTTCTTAACTTGAGCTGGGTAATTATAATAAACTAGTATTGGGTAAAATTTGAATATTTCATGGGTACTTGTAGTGGACTATTGGTGGGTTAGTAAATGAGTTGTTAGACATTAACTATGTTTGTTAAGTTACAATAAGTTTGAGATATGATCTACAAGAACAGTGGTCACTGGTCAAATTCGTGAAGAGAAACAAATTGAAGCTAAGAACCCAATACTTATGTTGTAGCTAGCGTTTAGGTAGGAGATAACTTTTGAATGCATATACCTACCATTTCTTGTCATCGGAACAAGACAATTATATCGGAAAAAGACAATTATGGGAAAACTGGACTATACTTGACAAGGTTTCTTTCACATTGATTGATATATGCTACAACGTGATTTTACTTCACTATTTAAGTTAGTAGTTGGACTCCTCTTCTATGCCCTCTCTTGGTGTACGTAATGTATATTTTTGTATTTACCTATTGTATAGTAATACTACGACATAACTTGAAATTGAACAGTTTTTTTCTTTTGTACGTAATGTTTTTTTTGAATTTGATGACTGTTGATGGCACCAATTATTGATTGAATTTTTTTCCTCCTTCATTTTTCGACATCATGGTTCACTTAATTGTTCATCTGGTCAGGGAAATTAAATTGTGTGGTCCCATTTATTTACGGTAGATGTACCCAGTCGAGCAATACATGAAGATCTTAAAAGGGTATACAAAGAATCTACACTATCTTGAAGCATCCATAATTGAAAGGTACATTGCAAAAGAAGCTATTGAATTTTGTTCAGAGTACATTGAAAAGGTAAAACCTGTTGGGCTTCCCGAGTCTCGGCATGACAACAAAGTGAGAGGTAAGGGTTCACAATGGCTACATGTTATAACTCCTGGGTTAGAGGAATTGCAACAAGCTCATTTGTATATACTAAATAACAGTAATGAAGTCCTGTCATACATAGTTCGTCACGAAGCCTAGTCAAGGAAAGTCATCCAAAAATGACGAAGAATAGATTGTTGAAAGAGCATAACAAAACTTTCTTGAATAGGTTTAAATATATAATATTTAGTGATGAATCTTCCTCTGAAACAATAAGGAAGTTAGCAGATGGGCCTAAAAGAAATGCTAGAAATTGGCAGGGATACGATATCAACAAGTACCCGTTCTACACCAAAGAATAAGATGACAAGAGCACAATGCAAAACAGTGGGGTTAGTCTTAGGGCTGAATCCCAACACTTTTCTACTGTGGATGACCGTAATCCCTGTTTGGCATCCATGCCTTACTTTGGAGTCATTGATGAGATATGGGAGCTTAATCATGTTAAATTCACTGTGTGTGTTTTCAAGTGTAAGTGGGTTGATAGCAATATCGGTGTGCGAACCAAAAATTCAGGATTTACTTTGGTAGATCTCAAAAAGCTAGCTTATCAAAATGAGCCTTTTATCATGGCAGAACAAGCTAAACAATTGTTTTATGTTCAAGATCCTTGTGATGAAAGGTGACCAGTGGTTTTACATGGAAAAATCATTGGTCTTAATCTTGAAGATGGTGATTCAACCCTTGATACTTGTCTCACTCCATTCTCGACACTGATGTCTAACGTCAACAGACAAGAAGAAGTTGACGACGTTCATGCAAATCGTAATAATCATGATGAAGGAGAATTAATTAACATCATTTAATGTAATCTTTATTCCATATTTACTTGTTTCCATATTTACAATTTCATATCTTACTTTACTTTTCACTTAACTTTAATTAATGTTGTTTTTAACAGGCACATGACTACACCACTGAGCTCCCCTCCTCCTCCTGAGTCAGCACTTTCACCGTCTATGTCGAAGAAGACTAGGAAAGCAACACGGTTGAGGTCATTGGCTACCAGATCCATCGGTGTCGAGAGACCACTGGTTCATGTGGATCCTACCACTAGGAAAGGTTAATGGTCCCCATAAAAAGAAATTGAGGACGTATTTGGGGATCATCGCTCAGGACAAGGTGGATGTCACAATTGGTAACTGGAAGGAAGTTCCTGCAGCTCAGAATGATTTGATTTGGGAGGACATTCAGGTATTATAATTAAATTTTTGATGTTAATGTAATTGGTTATACTAATACAATTAAAATGTTATTGTAACTATTAAATGAGTTTTTTGTATCGCAGGTTGAATTTGGAATACCTGAAGCGTCCGACCAAAGGATGAAAAAGAAAATTCTTCAGACAGTAGGAGAGTGATGGAGGCAGTTTAAGTTAGATTTGACTTCCAAATGGGCTTTGACACAAGGCAAAGAGGAGGACAATGGCACGGTATATGAGAAATATGGAATTAGTTGACTTGCATTGTTTTTGAATTTGACAATTATGTAGTATTTTCAAGTGCATTTTGTTGACAACTATCTGTGTAATTGTGACAGGATGTTAGAAAGAAGGCTCAGGCCGCTCAGAAACTAAACGCTACCCTTCACGTGTTATCTCGTGGGGATTATGATTTATTAGAATGAAGTAGCCTAATCTGGGAGCACCGAAACAATCGTTCATCCTCCATCTCCTGTTAGACGACACATGAAGTGGAAGATGGCTTGCACAAAAAAATCAGAAGACATGATATCTGAGGTGGCACGTGAAATTGTAGAAAGGATTGTAAGTTAATTATTTTTTCAATGGTCATTAATTATAAAAACACAAATTTGAAAACTTATGTAATATTTATGTTGATTGCAGGATATCCTGGAAGAGCAATCAACACAGGGTAGCTTTGTCGCCAGTGGACATCAAGATATATTAACTACTGCCATTGGGCGACCAGAGCACTCAAGTCGTGTTCGTGCTGTTGGACCCGGTGTGACGATCAAACAATACTTCGGACCGGCTTCAACAAGCTCTCGCACATCTAAGTCCATGAACCTAGAAGACTTGGATTGACTAAAACAGAATATTAGGGAAGAGCTGGAGCAGTTAATCACTGAAAAAATGACTCAACAACTCATGTTGTCCTTCAGCCACATGCAGTCCCAGATGCAGTCTCAAATGCAATCTTAGCAATTCATACTGCCTTCTGAGGTTGAGGTTGGTCCTTCTGGTGTCCGTGTCAGCATGAAGGAAAGCTGTGTCGATCCCTCGGGGCAGGACCCTAACACGAGTGCATCAGACAGACGTGGGTTGTATGTTGATGACAATCCTCCCTGCCTGGTTGCCCTTGGAAGAGTTTATGAGGGATCGACAATTGTGAATGTACTCCAATGTAGCGCACATTGACAACTGGTCGTTATATGTCCTGAGAAAAATGTTGTTGTGTGGTTCTGTTCCTTGCACAATAAGCCAGATAACTACTTCAAAGGAATTATTAATAGGTAAGTTGTAATTTTTAAGACATTTACTTTATTATTGGAAAGACATGAATATGTTAATTGTACAATTTGCATGTATGTGTTTCTTAACCAGTGCTTTGAAGGGATTTAACGATACTCAATGAACTAAATCCAAAGCTACTTCTAAATGGATTACAATTAAAGTAAGTCATTTAAACAATGGTTGATGTCTTCAAAAATACTTTTATTACTATTTACACTAATTTTCGTTTAACTTTGAATATGTTATTCAATTTAGTGTAATAAGCAAAAAGGAAGCACTGAGTGTGGCTATTATGTCAAGCATTGGATGTCAACGGTAGTACAAGGAGGCTTCAAGGATAACTAGGACATGACATGGTAATTGTTTACTTCAAAACTAATTTTATTTGCTATACTTATTTTTATTTATGCTTATTAAGTTATGTTTTATTATACTATGCAGTATTTTACTGATCCAAGACCATTGGAATCGGAGAGATTGAAGGCAATTTGGATTCAGTGGACAAGATTTTATCTTAGAGTTAGCAATGAAACACTAGGTGATTAAGGAATTTTTAAACAATTGTATAAATAGTTTAATTACAATCGCTTATAGTGTACTGACATTATTGTTTTCTTTGACTATTACAGTTCATATTAACTTTTTATCGTATTGTGAAACTAGTTGCCTATATTGGTCTTATTTTTAATTTGCAGGTTTTGGTAATATTTAAAAAATAGACAATATATTAAAATAACAACAAAAATCAACATCAGTTTTTACTAAAAATCGATGTTGATGTTGATTAATCAACATCGATTTTTACTAAAAATTGATGTTGTTTAGCATTAAATAACATTGATTTTAAGTAAAAACTACTGTTGATATACAAAAACAACATTGATTTTTTTTGTAAAAATTGATGTTGTTTAGCATTAAACAACATCAATTTTCAGTAAAAACCGATATTTATTCACAAAAAACAACATCGATTTTTGCTAAAAATCGATGTTGATGTTAATTAATCAACACCGATTTTCAGTAAAAATTGATGTTGTTTTTCGTTAATCAACATCAGTTTTTACTAAAAATTGATGTTGTTACATAATTCAACATCGATTTTTGGTAAAAAATCGATGTTATTTAATGCATATTGTACATTTTTTTGTTTATTTCTTATTAGGCGATATCGATTTTTCTTAAAAATTGATGTTGTATATTTTTGTTAACATCGATTTTTTAAAATTGATCTTAACATTGATATTTTAGCAGCACTGGTTTCAACATCGAGTAAAAACTGATGTTAAAAATTCAAAAAAATTGATGTTAAAAGTCTATTTTCTAATAGTGCGATCCATACCCTTGTCATTCAAATTGAAACTATTTTAGGGATTTGCCAAGGATTTAACTAGGACCGATTCAACATAAGGTTTAAATAGTATGCATGAGCATGAGGGCATAATTTCTGACTCCAGTATGAAAATTGTAAGAAAAAAAGTAAGTAGGTTGAATTTAAGTTATAAAGACTCAAATAAGAATGTAACATTGAATTATTGAGCTAATTGTGAGTTATGACCTTGAACATATATAGATACTATAATAACATTTTTTTGATATACGGGCTTAAATAAATTTTTAATTTGTATGATATATGATGTTTTACTTTTTGTTTTTGATCTTTTTTAATTTCATTTTTGCCTCTATAAAAAAATAATTTGATTTTAATCCTTGTCATTAGTTTACTTTGTTCGTGAAATCCAATAGAGAAAAATTATGGGATCAAAATAGAAATGAAAAAGGACAAAAAAATTAAGTGAAGAACCAAAATCACAAAATATATTATAAGACTAATCAACTAAAAAATTATTTAAACTAATTTTTTTAAATACACACTCCCTCGAAGAATATATATACACGTTATATCTTAGTCCATTTTAATAGAAACAATTTTTTTCCTCTAAAAAAAATTTAGAGATTTTTTTTCCTTACAATGTAATTCTTGACATGATTGACAACAGACTGGCTAGCTTTAAACAACAAATGTAAACTTTATTACCGTAAAGATGAAATTTCAAGGGCAATAAAGTATTTAATTACAACTTCATTCTGTCTTCTAAAGTATTACAGTCAATAATAGATATTCAAAATTATTTATTAATGATATAAAAAGTTATGGAAAATATAAAATAAATACCGTTGTTAGCTTTTTGACTAATTAAGCGCTGGGGATCAAAATTCAATTCAATTTTGAGCAAAACCATCTATATACATATCCCACTAAATATGTTAACAAGTTGAGTGTAAGGGCATCTCCATGTGTAAAATCATTTGCTCTCACCTAAACCTACTCTTAATGAAAGATCATTACACGTACGCTTTGCATGTACCCTCGTCATTTTTCTCATGCATGACTATTTTTCTTTCTTTTTTCTAATACTAGAGATTCCTCTCTTCCTAGCTCTATTATATTTCTATTGCTAGGAATTAAATTGCTGATCCACTCCGTTGCATGCTAGGTAGTGCAAGAATACAAGGTTTACAACCACCGAAGAACAACTAATGGCTCGAAAATATTTTTTGATCAATGGCCTAATTGTAAACTTAAGGCCTTATCTATGTACCATTTTGAAAACTTTCCCTTTTGGTAATTATTTTGCCTTCATTCAGTTGTTGTTTGTAGTTCCTGTCCCTCTATACTTGTATCTGATAGCCCAAAACAAGTAATGCAAGAAATTCAACGCACTCAGCACACACATGAGCCAGTAAAATCTCTCTAGGTGGTAGTGGTTAAGGTTTGCCCCCGAGAGCCATGGTCTATGTGAGGTGTTACCAGTGACACTATTTACAATTGACACAATTGCTGAACTTAAGTAATACCCTACAGCCAAAGATGCCCAAGAGAGTGATGTAGCCAAAGACCTCATGCTAGAAGGTGCTTCTGTGAAGAAAAACTCCAATAACCCAGCTAGGGTGAAGAGATCAGCAGAACCAAGGAACAAGTACTGAAAAGCAATCCAAAGGAATGTGATAGGTAAAGGCTTGGTTGCATCATGACCTAGAAGGTTGTTATTATCATTTGAGTGTGTTTCCATTGCCACCCTTTTCCTTTTCACTTCAACAACTGCTGCCACCGCCATCGCCACTATCGAAAGGACTAGTCCAATTCCGATTCTCTGGAGGTGTGTGATTCCCATTTCTGTCTTGATGACTCTTCTTGCAAAGGGTGTGATGATGTGGTCATAGATTGGTGCAAGGACCATGATGAAGAGCACTGGGAAGATTGGTAAAGAGGCTGGTGGAACCTTCAGGGAACCGAGTTTGGTGTCCATTGTTGCGGCTTGTTCAACTGAGAAAGTGGAGAGCTGAGCTAGGCAACAGTTTAGCATGATGGTGCATGCGAATATGGGGAGCACTTTCAGCACTATCTTCACATCCTCTACTTGCTCCACTGTGCATTCTATTGATGAATAGATAGGGTTGTTGTTGTTCTGATCAGCTGCTTTGTTGAGGAATTTGAGTGTGCTTGTTAGGGCTTCAGGTTCCTTGTTTGCTGTATTAGAAGCTTCTTTCCCTGCTTGTTGTTTTCTACTACCTGAGTGTGAATTTGAAGGGGTTGAAGTCATGTTAACCACTGCACTGCTGGAATTTCTACTGTTGCAGCTGTTAAGTGAAGCAGCAACTAGTACCTGCCTTGGTCAAAATTAACCAGAAGCACACATAGTTCAAATTTAGAGTGAAGATAATTATATATATGGATAAGTGTGAAAAAAAAAAGTAATGTGTGGTGTGTGATTCAACTTTAGAAGCTTCTATTCTTAAAAGTTGAAACCCCTCTAACGTTTAATTACTTAGATAAACTTTAATAAGATAGTAATTAAATAAATTAAGTTATTTAAGTTTATGTTAAAATTAGCCTATGAATAAATTAAAACCAAATATTGAAGAAGTTAAATGAGAATTTTCATAAAAGTTAAAATACATAAGTTAAATTTAACTGACAAGAAATATTTAATTCATTTTACTTGTACATTCTCTGGTAAGAATACAAGTCTTATTATGCCTAAAAATACCTATAAGTTTCATTTGATTTTTTCTTATAATAAAATTAAACAAAAGGATGAATCATGATATAAAGATAAAGTTGTATTTTAGTATCATGATTTAAAATTCAAAAATAACTTCTTTATATATATATATATATATATATATATATATATATATATAATCTACTTTATTTTTAAAAATCTTTTTTTCTTAAAGTTGTTTTGGCCCATCTTCAAAGGACAAGGAAACCAAAAGAAATAGGGCAAATACTTCGTAATTAAGAAGTATGAACTAAAATTTCGAAAAAAAAAAAGAGTAAGAATTAAGCATCTGAGAGAAAATAAATACACTTACTGATATTACTGAAAAAGTTATTATTACCTTCAAAATGGTTGTAAGTGGACTTCCAGAAGGGATCTTGCTCCTATAAGTAGTAGAACCTGCCAAGAACACTGGGATGGACACAAATATGGTTATAGTAGAGATTCCAAAGCCCCATTCCCACCCTTTGTTGTCTTCAACCCACACCACAAATGTGACTGCAATAAGGGCACCACATGACAAGCAAAAGACAAAGTAGTTGAAGAAGGTTGATCTTTGCCTTCTTCCATATGGAGTGTTATCATCAAATTGCTCAGCACCATGTGAAGGCAATGACCCCTTAATTCCCCCAACTCCAAGTGCCACCAAATAGAGCCCAGCAAACAGCATTGCTGCTTTTCCACCACTAACTTCGTTGCATGGAGTGGCTGCGTCACATGCTGGTGGCTTCAGTGATGGCACACGAGCTTGTAGAGTGAGAACAATCAATCCCTGTATAGTGCACACAGAAGTTTTTATCCCCTTAGTCATGAACAGTAATTGTGCAAAATGATATGTAGAATAAGAATGTTGTACATTCTTTTCAGTTTGTTTATTTTATTTTCTAATATGCTACTGTAATTGCTAAGCCCTGGGGCCCAATCTGTGGTAGAGCAAATAAATACCATATGGGTTTCAATGAATTAAATGGCAATGCACACATAGACAAAATTGTATTTTTAGATAAATTTTGTACATAAAATTATATAATAGCAAAAAAATATAAGTATTATATAAATATTTTATTCCTAAGTACATATATTTTCAATATGTGTATGAACGATTTATTTACTGAAAAAAATTATATTTTGATTTTTAATATATACAAAATTTTCTTTTACTTATAACTAACAAAATTAATTTCTGATTCATAAATTGAAAGATACAGTTATTTTTTAACCATGACAAAAAAATATTATCTTTAAAGAGACAATTTTATTTGAAAAACAATTTAAAATATATTAAATATAAACACTTCTTTCAAATATCAAATCTTAATTCACTGCATTCTTCTGTCAATAAAAAATTCACTACATTCTAGAAGACCAGCCTCATTCAGTAAACCTATTTCTATTCATATTCTATGAATTTATTGCATGGATAGTTGGATACTCATTATTATTATTTGAGTTTTCAATGCACGTATGAACATAAAATTATGAAAAAATATATATCATACACATAAAGAGTACAACATGTACCATTTCTAAAATGTGACCAAATAAGGAAATGTCACCATCTATTGATGAAAAATACGTAAGTGGGCCTAGGCCATGTGCACATCCCCCCTTCAGCCCCTGGACTGTATACCATAGACAATGACCTGTTGTATCACTCTATCAACTACAGATCTTGATACGTCACTTTGAGATTTTGGCGTTTTAAAATAGTAAGGTATATATCTTCCATATAGTCCTAGAATGGTGTTATTTCGAGAATGTGACTATCAAAATGACATCCATGCACTTCGTTTGGTTTCATGAACTATTTTAAGTTGTTTGATTACAAATATCTTTTTAGTTTGAACTACAGTTATCATTTATTGAAAATAATTATTTTTGAGTTAAATAAAATTATTATAAATAATAATAAAATTTCAAATATTTAACATAATTATATATACTTAAATTCTAAATTATTAGTTAAATTCCCATCAGACATCAGTTAATCAATACACTTATTGGTTATTACAAGTATCTTGAATATGTTAATTCCATTTACCTAAGGCCTGACCCCACATCGACAAGTCTTAAATGTTAATTATAAATTTAAATAACATAAATATTAAAAGTATTAAATGAATATACGTTAAAGTTAGACCTTATAATAACTACACATTCTATCATACAGTTTCTTTTGAAATTACAAAGGATTTGACTTCGTATTCCATGTTAGATAAGCCTTGACACGTGGCATACTGACTATAATCTAAGCAATAAATAACACAGAATCGAATAATATCTATATACAAAATAAAGTAACCGACTTTTCAACATCAAATTTTATTACAATTCATTTTATATATTCACTAGAAAACAACCGCTTTGCTCTCTATCTATTTAAGTGACGTGATATGAAATGTAAGAAAGTATAAATTTAAAGTGACGTGATATGAAATGTAAGAAAGTATAAATTTAAAGTGATGTGAACGAAACAATATTCATTAATCAAATAATGTTACAAAATATACTCAACATCATAGAGATGGTGTGAGTACAATTCCATTTTGTGACCAAGCAATTTTTAATTTCACTATTCAAATAAGCACAATTGTGCAGATGAATATAATTCCTCTAAAGATTTTAATTGTGTCTATTTTGGGTAAATTATAGGTAAGTTTGTGAAAAAAAATGGAATAATGTACACATTATTAAATACTAGTATTAAATAAAACTATTAGGAATGGGGGAAATTGGTAAGAAAAAAGTGTACTCGGTTATTAGTAGAAGGAGGTGATGATGGCGTACAGAGCAGGGCATGTGTTTTTTAGAAAGCCAAAACGACAACAGATGTTACTTTCCATGTTCAAACTTGACTGAACGAAAAATCTATATTTATCCAACATGTGGCAGTGGCACAAAAACATAGGGGTCCTAGGCATTCTCAAAGAAAATTAAAAATATACGTTGCATGAACGATATGAATATAAATAGATGGATCCCACTTTATCTCTTAAACTAAATTAATTTTCTTCTGACTTTAATTTTTTTTCTTATGACACCAACATAATAAATATGTAAATATGTAATAAGAAAAAGAAAAAAACCGTGCTAACCAGTATCTAAAAAAACTAGTTAATTAGGAATCAATAAATAAAAAAATTTAATTATTAGAGTTGCATTGAAAATTGTTAAAACTTTTCATTTAGCATTTTTCCAATAAATAAATAAAAATTAACAAAACAAAACTCCCCCACCAACATTATTGTTATTTTGTCTCATCCACTCGTATGTGTCACAAGCCACTTTTTTTTTCTGGTACTGTTTGTCTTTCATAGCCACCACTAGCAGTAGATCTCTTACACATTTTGAAGTTCAAGGTTAGCGTTGTACCAATGTGAGGAGAGAGATAAAGTTACCTACATGCTTTTCTTTTCTTTCTTCTTTATTTTTTTCCCCATTTGCTGCCTTAAAATATGATTCTTGACTTAGACTGGTATCTTAGTGGGCGTTCGCTCATGCAATTCATGAGGTTTTTCAATGACCCCAGTGCGCGAACGAATGCAGCAAAAAGAAAGCGAATCAAAGGGTTAGATAATACAGTTTTTTTTTCTTTATTTTTAATTAATTAATTATTTATTTTTTAAAATAAAATCATTGACATCTTTTCAATTCTATTATAGGGATTTGGTTGCATCATTTGATGCAGCCCCCATCTTGCAAGTTGTGGTTTTTGCACTTTGCAACTTGCAATTTGACTCAGATTCTGCTGGCCAAGACACACATGCATCATGGCTTTGAAAGACGCTTGCTCTTTAAGGAACCCAATACTAATCAAAACTCTATCTCTTCTGTCCCCCTTCTCTCTCTCTCTCTCTCTTCCTAATCAACAATCACACAACTATAGCAAAAGGGTAATAAACAAATTCAAAATTAAGGTATCATCATCAATAATTGTGTTAAACCATATTGGGAAGTGCCAAAAGTGAAGAGATATATAAGATAAGTTGATTGATTAAATGAAAAGAAAAGAAAAGAATTGGGGATTTAGTTCTCTTTATTAACAAAATTAATATTTGTTGATAGTAAAAATATATATTGGAAAGTTAATGGGAGAAACTAAATTAATTAGTCTTATATTCACAGAGTAATTAATCACAGAGAGAGAGAGAGAGAGAAATTAATAGTGTATAGGGTGCATACCAGAAATTCAATGACTGCACTTATCAGGTAGATGTGATAAGTGGTGAAGAAAGCATCAGATAAGAAACCTCCAAGGAGGGCAAGGAGGAAGGCAGTTCCCATGAAATTTGTGACATTGTTGGCAGATTTTGAAGGGGACATGTGCATGTGTTGCCTCAGATACAGCACCAAATTGCTTGCATTGGCTAGAAATGCCAGATTCTCCAATATCTCAACCACTGCACAAAATCCACACACATCGAAATTAGTGCCACAGCTCACACACACATATATATATATATATATATGCATGATTCATATCTATCATCATTCATCACATACATAAAGTAATAAAAACCGAATTTGGACTCATTCTATCTACAACCCCAATACTCCCAATTGATCCAGTTAGTCCATAATTAAGACATACATATAATATATAAATTATATGAATATGTGTACAAACATATATGTATATAAATATAAATAATATTAACCTATAGAGCAAATAGAGAGAGGGGAATTTAGGACAGACCTAAAACAAAGGAGGCTGCAAGCATGCCACCATGGCGGCCTCTGAGAGCAGGCTTGTTCCTCCAGTTCACATAGCCTTCCCATGATCTCTGGTTTTGATCTAATTCCTAAACAAACAAAATTGAAAGAAAAAAAAATAAAAGTGTGAATTAAATTATATGTGAGAAGCTAGCAGCATGTGATATAAATTAATTGAGGAGGAAAAAAGGGAGAGAAAAGGTGAGAAGAGAGAAGAGTGCAAGAGGTAGAGGGGAAGCAGCGAAAACCAACCATGATTCTCTCTCTCTATTCTCTTTTTTGGGGTTTTGGATCTGTGAGAGAGAGTTAGGGGAGAAAAAGGGTGTTGGCTGGTGGAGGATTTAAAGAGAGGAAGGAAAGGTGCAACTTGGGCAGAATGGTCTAGACACTATAGTCTGTAACTATTAATAACAAATTTGACTTTATTTTCTTCTATACACACACAATCCTAGAAATGTATATTTGCGTATCATTTCTATAGTGTTTAATTAATAAATATTAAGTATATTGATTTCTTTTAATCAATATTAAATGCATGACATGCATCTCTTAGAAAAATAATAATCACATGTTTTTTCTTTGAAAGTATATTTTCCTCCTTTTTCATCATTATCGTAGTAGAAAATATTTTTTTGTGTTACTAAAAAATAAAATATTATTATTATCATTATTTTAAATAAGACTATATATTTTAAATAAAAATAAAATACAAGAAAGAAAAAAGGTTTAGAAGTTAAGAAAAGTGTAAGAAAAGAAAATATCTAACTAAAAAGTATTGAGACACTTATTAAGAAGAGAATAAACTAATGGAAAGTAAATTTGTCCGGAAGATGTGGACACCAAAATGAGATATTTTCTTTGAATTATCTTTCATTAAATTAACTGAAAGTTAGCAGTTGAAAACTTAAAATTAAGAGGTAAAAGTTGAAAAATTAATTTATTAAATTAGAAATATTTGATAAAATTATTTGTTAAAAAATAATTGCAAAAGTAAAATAATAATATTATGATTTATTTAAAAAAGATAACAAGGAAATCAATAAATATATAAAAATAAAAGTAAAAGAAAATATAAAAAGATATAAATTAGAAGTTACATTTTAAAAAAATACTATTTCAAATAACATTTTAAAAATATTAAAAATTACTAAAAAAAATTATTTACTAAACAATTAAATAAACTTTTGAATTGATAAAAAAATAAAAATTAATTAAAAATGTTATTAAACATAATCTTAAAAAAAATTCAAAAATAAACTGTCAAGTTAACATCAAATAAGCTTATTCACTTTATTATGCCGCATTTTACTCATTTTTTCCTATCTTGTTCTTTGTTTCTCTTTACTTATTTAATACACCTATCATTTACTTATTTTTGCACCGCAAAAATAACTGTAAATTTATCATTTCTTTCTAAAATTTTCCGGCAATACTATTTTGTTTCTTATATTTCTTCCACGCATCTATCAAATTTTAAGGATAAATTATATTCCTTTTTAGCTTCTTTATGCTCATCGACAACGAAATGAAATCATTTATAATCAAAGCATTTGTTTTAATTACTATTGCATTATAACAAAAGTAACTTTAAATTTAAATTTTGGAGTATGGATAGATTTTTCTTACTCAAATTATGTTAGTTATATACTTATATATAATAAATACATATATAATTTTAAATTTTTAATATATATCAAGTTAAGTCGAGTCAATTACTAGTTCACCTGTTGAACTGATCCACTACTTTGACCGGGTCAATGATCAAACTAAATTTCACAACTATGATTTAAATTGTGTATTATTTTGATTTCTTTAATTTTTTGAGTAAATTATTTTAATTTTAAGAATTAAGTAAATCTAATTTTAATGTTAATTATGTTCTATACATATAAACATTTAAATTACTCTTATTCAAATATTAAGAAAATAGTAA
This sequence comes from Glycine latifolia, assembly GCA_013407115.1. Taxonomy (NCBI): domain Eukaryota; kingdom Viridiplantae; phylum Streptophyta; class Magnoliopsida; order Fabales; family Fabaceae; genus Glycine; species Glycine latifolia. The sequence goes on along the minus strand of CM023948.1, from coordinate 21,574,364 downwards.
ATTACACTCATACACTTTGTGTTTTTTTTTTCAAATTGCATCTGATAACCCTCTTTTTTTACACTCTACAAAAAATTTCTTAATTGGTTAACTTACATTATACTGTGACTCTCTCTCTCTCCTAAACACTATTTAATAATTTAACAGAAAGTAGGCACATGTTAATCATATGATTTTTAATGAAATTTCATCTCTAAAATATCTTCATCTTCTTTCTCAAAATAACATATTGGATTTTACAAACTATTTTCTTCTTTAACAACCCTCTTCACTTACCACCACCACCTCCTCTCCTCCTTCTCCCTCTTCCATGACAGCATCATCTCTTCCTCCTCATCATCATCCTCTCCCACCAATATAGCTCCGAGCGCACCCTCCCGTCTGAGCAACCACCACCACCGTAGTCACCGCCTCCATTGTAGTTGTCACCGCCGCCACAATCATATTCACCTCCACCACCTCCTCGTTCCTCGTTGTAGCTTCAGCCATCATCACCTTTTCCTCTAGTTTCCTGGATACTGGCATTAGTTAACGATGTTAACAAAATGGGTAAAAATAATGTATAAAAAGGGAAGAGTATCAAGTGTAATTTGAAAAAAATATAGGGGTGCGAATGTAATTTACTCTAATGGACAATTTTGTATTATTTCAATTGACGTTAGTTAACAAAATGAGATAAAAATAATATATAAAAAGAAAAAAAATATTTGATACAATTTGAAAAAAATAGCGGGAGTGTGAGTGTAATTTATTCCTAAAAAAATTATAATAAATTTGAATATGAAATTGAAAAAGACAAATATACAAACACGAAAAAGAAAGCTAAATTCTGTAATTTGTTATCTTTAAAAAATAATTTGACAGTTCAACTAATTTTATTATAAACACATCCCTTTAAATTAAAATACCATAAAAATCTTAGAATGATTATGTCCTGGCTAGAATTAAGATAATATGACAAAGACAGGAAAATGCTAAGCTAGCAACAGTTTTTTAATATATTTTTTTGAATACGCTATTGTTTGGTGATTGAATTTTTTTTCATAATAAATTGTAAGTAACATCTTATTTAATGAAGATGGAGACATGGTGGAGTGATTAAAAAAGAAGGAAGGTATGGAAAGGTTGTAAGTTCGATCTGTATTACTAATAAAAATTAATAAATTAATAATTAATATGATAAAAAATATTATTTAATTAATCTTAATTTTGTGATTTTGTAGTTTATGATAAATTTTAATCTAAACGCGCACACGCACAATATTTTAGGATTTTTATTATTTACTTTTTATTCTATCCCATATTGTATGACAGTTTTTGTTCTTTTATACAGACAATAAATAATAAATGAAAAAGAAATATGTAATTTTATAAACCTCCATAAAAAAAAATTATTAAATTAATATTATTATCATTAATTTATCTATAAATTTTATTGTTGATCATTATATTATAAGAAATATACGTGAAAAAATAATTATGTTACATTCAAAATATAGAATAACAATTTTTTTAGATTTATTTTTGTTCTTAATTATATTTTTACTTTTTTTTCATAAAGGGTGCTCTTAGAATTTATTCAGTGCAAACGGTTCTCAAACAATAATTTGTTTTTTTTTTTCAAGTGCCAATTACTCCTACATAAACCACATTTCCTAATTAAAATATTTGAAAATGTGCTAGAGACCGAAAGTTACATACACTTTGGGAGTATAATTTCCATTTTTCAAAAAATAAAATAAAATGGAGAGATAGTAGAAATTTAGGCTAATTATATTACCATCTAAATTAAAATGATAGTGATGTTGAATTCCATCTTGGGGCATACAAAGTAATCACCTTTTTATAATTTTATTGGCTCATATATGAACAGCTATTTTTTATTTCTTACTATATTGTGATATGGATTAGATTGATCGATGCCATTGCATTGTTGTTTTGTTTTTCTTCAATTCAAATTAATAGTATAAATAAATTATGCTATTTGAAGATTATCAACCTATCCATTTTTAAATTGTATGGCTATGTTGGGATGATTTAAGGTTGTGTTGGATAATTTAAAAATGATTTTTCAATTTATTTATGGCGAACTTTTTAATTAATATTTTTTATTAATTTATTATGTTTACAGTTTTGTAAAGTGCAAGTAATAATGCAAGTATAAGTATTTAAGTACGTACAAAAGATGGGACTAAAGTTGTTATTCCCATGGGTATATGAAAGGCATGACTATGTTTTTTAAATGTGAACATGGGAACGAGAATTATAATTCTCTTTTTAGATCCTTCTCATTTTACTCTCTAAAAGACTTATATTAGTTCATCCTACAAATCAAGGTTACATCAACTTAGCACGGTCAATATTTCCACTAATTAAGACAATTGGAATATATATAGAATTTGCTAATCTTCACTTTTTAAGTATTATTTCATAAGCTTCTCCAAGTTCAAACCTTAGTATTTTTTTAAACAAGTATTTACAGGTTTCACGTGCTATTTTAATTTTGAAAAGAAAAATAAAACACAACAATAATATACAATAAAAACACACAAAAAAATGGTTTCTTGTGAGATCTAATAATCGTACTTTTGTTTGTTGAATGTTCAATCATCTTAATGAAATAGTCTTTCGAGTTGTTGTTAAATTGTCAGATAGTCATAGGATGTTAGAGTCTTTATACTGTTATCACATATAGTCTTAGGATGATTGTCATGCGATTATATATATATTTTAGTAAGATGAATTGCCACTTTTTATTATTATTGTACATTTAAAGTAAATACATTAGCACACAACATTCACATTACGTATGTGCGCGTGTGCATGTATGTTTGTGAGTGTACATATTTATACATGTATCTAATAACATATCCTACTTTTTGCAAAATTTAAAAACAACATAGGAATACATTAAAATCACAATAATATAAAAATCTATAATAATTGTAAGATTACTACTCTTGCCACACATGAATTATTACACTAGTTTACTCACAAAATACCATTTTATTTTTTTGCAATATTAATATATTTTAATTCAATGTTATTTTCATGTATATCATAAAGTAATATGTGACTTGATCAACTATATAGGTAGTTTTATCCATGCAATACATAGCCTAATAATAAGTAAATATATCTAAAAACTTTACTTTAATTAAGATATCAATATTTTTAAAAGTTGCTATCCTATCAAATGTAAATATTTACTATATAATTTATATATATTACTATATTTTCATTAAAAAATTGATTCACATGCAATGTACATATTTGTTATATAATTTACATTAATATTTGTTCCCGTATGATGTATCATATGAGTTCTATTCTTAATTTAATATTTTTATTATAACATACTAGTATTTATTTTTTATCTATTTAATTATACATTTATCTATCTATTAATTTAAAGGAGGAGAACTTAATCCGTCCAATATATACATAAACTACACGTGTCAAAAGTTAATTAAAATCAAGTGAAAAAGTAAATACTTTTGTAAATATGTAAAGAGAACCAATCACGCGATAAGAGAAGGCCAAAATTTCAACTTATATACTTCGTCTCTTTGTCAAAATTAACCATAGATTTCAACAAAAGGAGTAACATTAGAACAACGGATGTGACATTTAACCATAGATTTAGCCAAAGACCCAATATTAAAATGTAAAAGTGATTAAATTTCACCCTTTAATTCACACAATAGCAATGTAACAAAATAACCCTGTCTCTTTGCAATTTCATGAAGTAAATATATTTTTATATAAATTATTTACCTAAATAATATGAAAAAATTATCTACTAATTTGACGGCTTTGTATTTTTTTTTCTACGTTGTGCTTATTCATCATATGACATTTCAGGGGTAATGTAATCATGATTAAGCTTCACCCTTCAGTTACACAATGGCAATGCAACAAAATAGTTCTGTCTCGCTGGCAAGTTGCTGAAATAAATGTATTTTTATAAACTTTACTTGCATAATATAAAAATATTTACTAGTTTGACTATACTTTGACTATGTGTTGCTTTGGCCCATATCAAAATTACAGCAAAAGGCATACCTTTATGTTGTTTCCATTTTTTTTTTAATAATTTCAAGCTTAATTAAAGTAATAAGTCTTTCTTTACTCAAAATGCTAGCCAAGAGTAAATATCGAAACTGAAAAAGATACAAAAAGAAGAAAGGAGATTAAGGCAACAAAACTTTATTGAAAACACGATGAATGAGTAGACAATTACAAATTTACAACAGTAGCCCCACATTGTCTAACTATAATATTTTTTAATTCATTTATAGTTTCATTAGTGAGAATTATGAATGAATAATGTATGTCTTTCTAATTATAGATTTAGATAATTTCTATGTTCTCATGGTTTTGGTTAATGTTCTCTGAGCTTGTTTTGTTATACATTTTTCTTCTTCCTTTCAACAAATTTCTAGTGTGCTGCAAGTGTTTGGTATTGAGCAGATGCTGCAAGGATGTCAACCTAGTTGAAATGTCTGTCTTTACTGCGATGTCATTTTATTAAAAAATGGAAGTACAATAAGTTAAATAATTCAATTAAATAAAGAATAGTAAAATGGCATAGGACGACTCAATCTACCGATTATGCATAAGAATGCGTAAAATGCATGATATATGATACATCTCCATGAAATATATTTTAACAAGGTAACATGACCATGAGTTCATACTCCATGAAGCCAAGTATGCACATCAATAATCACCTAATTTAGAGTGCTAACTGTAAGAAAAATTGAATGATCTAATCATGCTTATATATATAAGAAGCTATTAGATCAAATGCAGAAAAATTAAGATCATAAATACCTTCCGCCATTGCTATTCTTGTTTGCTCTGAAGATGATTTGCAGTTATCCGTGAATCAAATAATCTGTAAACAGTTTGTGGGTATCCAAACTAATATGACTTTTGGCTTAAAGATCTTCTATGCTTTCACTATCACTCACTGATGGTGTATTGAGGTTTTCAGATAGCAAGCACAGGGACCTTGGCCATGGTGCACATCTCCTTATATAACCTCTTCCCATCAAAGAGGTTATATTTGATATGCATAAAACGTGGGCTTAGTTGCTAAAAAATAAAGGATAAGATTAGCTGATAAGATTAGCAACAACTTATTCTTAAGAAGATAAGATGAGTGGACCACCTTAGATGGTTTTGACTTAGTTAAGTAACAGAAAATAAACCAACACTAACAACATTAGATGATTCTCCAAAGTATAAAGTTGTAACTGTATTTGATAATAACAAGTATGTGATTAGTCTTTACTAACCGTGGAAAAATTGAAGTGTTTCATTGGGAACACTAGTGCGTAATCTGTCTTGACCACAACACAATACAAACCTCTAGCCACATATGGGATGGCATACACTAGATGTCAAGGTCTCATGGGCATTTACTACTACTCCAAGGTTTGTTATGGATTGTCTTTATAAAATCGCTAAAAACATATTGTTATGAAAAAAAAGGCTTCATTAATGGTTTCAAATACTTATATTAATGATTTTAATTGTTACAGATGTGAGTATGCGTAACCAAAAAAAAGAAAGAAAGAGAGAACATGGGGAGGAGGGGGAAGGAAAGTGAAGAGAAGAAACAAACAGAGAATCTTGACACCTTCATAGCGAATTATCACGTTCCAATTGAGTGCATCCCCTTGTATATATGCTCCCCCTTTCCCATATATTATATTGTAGGAATCCTTTCTTCCCATTGATTTATATGTTTGTTTCTTGGAATTCATTATTATGTGGGATTGGGGATTAAATAAATCAACACATAATTTGAGAAGTTTTAAAATGATTTTGATAAGTTTGTTTCTTCTCATTGTAGCGGAAGGATTAAGAGAACTTATGAGGGAAGCAGTGGAGAAAAAATCTATATGTTCTTGTGGAGGTGGGTGATGGCTTGGTCTAAGTTTCTTGTATGTAATTTGTGGTGGCTGGCTCACTATTTTTTGGCACTCCATCGGTGAAAAATATCCTTAATTACCTTAAAGAGTATCTTAGGGTATTTTGAATTGACATCGGATTTGAAAGTTAATTTCTTTATGAGTAAATTGGGTGGAGTGGTTTTGGAGGAAAATATGTTGAGGAGATATGCAGCCATCTTAACTGCAAAACAATGATGATACCATTCTCTTATCTTGGCATGTCGATGGGTGCTAACCATAGAAGAGTGGAAGTGTTGGTACTAGTATGATAAGGTCATTTGCTATGAAGTACGCAATCTTCTCCAATTTTTGTCATCCCTTGAGTCATATAGTCCTATTTACTGAAAGAACAAGACACAAGAAATGAGTATATTGAACTGTGTTTATTTGCGTTCATAAAATATTTTTTCAAAAACACATTTTTAAGCAAGATAAAAAGTTTTAGTCTAAAGAAAATGCATGAAGAAAAGCTAAAGAGAGAAGCACACAAACTTTTAGATTAATTAACTCAAATTGAGCTATGTCGAGTCCCTCTAATGGAAAGGTGTTCCACGCACTAACCACACATTAGTTAAAATAAATATTTCCTATGTCACTTCTAGCTACACAAACAACAAGTATTTTCTATCTTGGGTTTACAAACAACAATATGTACTTAAATAAAGGTTCCAATTGATGTCACAATTTTGATCTAAACCCATAGAAAAAAAAGAATGAGAGGGCATTACTATTTGTCTAATTAATATATGAGAAAAAAAGGTTATGTATTGATAGTATAAAATATTTTATACATCATCATGTATGGAAAATTTGTTTATAATTTATAATTATTTTAATGTGTGGATAATATGATGGGTGACCTATTAATGGATCTAAGATAGACTCTGATATCATCTTAGAATGTAAATTTGGATCTAAATCAACTTAAAAAACTAGTTTATATGATGAAGGTTATCTCTCATTTATATACTTTTTCTTGTTATTATCTCTAATCGATGTGGGACTTGAGTATATCTCAATACAAGTGAACAACCTAACTCATCCTATGTAAGTATTTATTATTTAATCAAGTGTTATGGTTAAACTAATAATCTTTATAATTAATATATTAAATAATTTAATTAAGTAGTCTTTTCTAAACATAGATGTTAATTGCATTGGAAAAAAATCGATGTTAATTCATAAATAAATAATTCAACATACAATATTAATCCTTGTTAACTAATTAAAGAGGAATTAGCTAGTTTTATACTTTTTTTTTGTAACTCATGGTTTTTCAATCTTTCTCCTTTATATATTATCCATCCGAATTCACATTTTCCTTTTTTCCTTTCATATTTTCTTTAATTATAAAATGAGTTGGATAAAAATATTGTATAAATAATAGAATTTTTCTAATTAAAATATCTCTTAGCTACTTATAAACATATATATATCAAGGTCAACTTAAGATTAAAACAACTAAAACTTATACTTTAAATTCAACATAAAAAATATTTTTTATTAATTTTTATAAAGTAAAAAAGATCATATATGTCAACAAAAATATCACATATGTTAACAAAAATTAAAACTTAACATATAATTTTTTATTTAAAGTAAAAAAAAAATTCTTTAAATTTACTTTAATTTTTTTCTATTATCGTTGGATCGACTCTGGCAGATATATTTTTTTTCACTTGCTTTCTTGTCAATAGACCTATGTAGGTACATACCTTTTTTTCTTTCTTTTCTAGATATGTCTTTGTTATTTTTTTCCACTTAATCAAAAATTTGTTTTTTGCCTTTCACGAATTGTCAATGAAACAACGACTTGCTTTTATCACGGCCTGTACCTGTCTATGCTCTATTTCAAAGTAACTTGCTTCTTGCAAACAAATTGCTTTGGTCCCTTTAAAAAGGGATCTCACCATAGGTGCTTTCATAATTTTCCCCTAGGTCATCTTCGAAAGCTGAAATGACATGTATGCTTATAATTCAAGGAACTCAAACCCACGCTTTACAATGAACTTGAATATAATTGGCCAAGTTTGTCGTCCAATTACATAGTATTATTCAAGCAACTTTGCTTCTGTTTATTTTAGTGCATTAACCAACCTACCAGAAATTCGTATAAATTAACATGAACGTCATTGATGAAATACGTACAATTTTTTACGTATATCATCGAACTAATTTTTTTTCTACACTATTAGTTACTTAAAATTTGTTGTAAATATGATTTTTAAAATAATTATTAAAAAGCTAACAATTTTTTTATAGGATATTCGATAATAGCATTAAAAAAATCTTAATATATTCTAATTAATTGAATTCATAAATACCATCATAAAAAAAATACAAAAGTTCTGCTTTTTTAATACGTACCCACACAATTACATACACTCTAGATAATGATATTATTTGTTTTTTCTGTCTCTCTTCATATTATATATCTACACATCTTTAATTTCATTTTCTCTAATGTTATCTATTAGTATGATGTATACATCAAACATTTTTTCAAAGTACAATATCATTCTAATCAATGTCAAAGTATTGGGGAAAGCTTTTAACTCTAACGATAATGATAATATGGCAATGGAAACCTACCTTATCTTTTCTGAGAACGCCAGGTAGCCAAACCAGTGCACGCCACATTGCGGACACAGATGCAATTACAAGCCGTTGATATCTTTCGCCATAATGAAGACAGACAAGTTTGATAGGTTAAAACAAAGCGGTTTTCCTAACCATTCGAATACTGTTATATGCATGTGTTTTGTTCATTATTATTACTGGTCTTCGAATTGCAAGCTAGCACGTGTATCTCATTTTGGGAAGCTATATAACCGTTCCAAAGGATGAAATTAATGCATGACAAATTCAAAGGTTGGTAGAATATCTGTCATAGTTATATATTTTTCCATTATTGTCTTCTTTCACTATTGGGTCAGTTTATTTAGGAATAAAATATATTTATAGTTACAATTTTATGTTTAAGTCAAGAATTTAACTTTATACTTTAATTAATGGACCTCAGTTAAAGGACTTTAGTTAAGACATCACTTATACCAATAATTTTTTGTAACATTTTTTTTCTTCGTATTTTTGCAAATTGGAACATTTATGAATAATATATGAAACATGTTTAGGCATTTATAAAATCTTACATCGTCTAGTAATCGAAACTATAAATCATTTATAAATATTATTTTCTCTTAACCCATTAAAATGCTTTTTATTAAGGATAAAACTGTAATAATCATCTAAACAAACAATATCTCAAATACAAAAATCCTAACGATACATACAGATTTGAGATCGAAACAAAGGTTATGTGCATAACCATTAACACTGGAAATAAGCTATAAGTTGTCGTTAGATTTACATTTAAGGTTTGATTCGTCATTTGTTTAAGAAATCACGTTTTAATTTTTTAAAATGATTTTTCAGTCAAATAGGTTAGATTAGAGGTTTTTAAAAGGATATTTAATACAAAATTATATCATTATTTTACTAGGTAATTTTTTTTTTACTTGAGTGCACTGGTCTTAATGGCTACAAAATCTACTTTATTTTTGTGGTTTTAACGATTTTTAGTGTGATCATTTATTAACCTGTAAGCTTATTAACTTGTTTAGTGATAGGTGATCTACTGACCATTAAATCTTTTGAATTTTAATTTTCAGCCATATATAGGCCCCACAATTTGTGAGCCTCTATATATTAGCTTGTTTAAAGTCCATCAGCCCATCATTTTAAATCTTAATTTTAAATAGAGATTTAAATGGACTAATAAGTTACGCCAAATTTATATAAAGGTCAAGCTAGCCTAAACAATGTTTGTACTAGTCTAATAAGTCAAGTTTGAGTTATGAGGTTGGAGAATGACTATACAAAACCTAACCTAATTTAACCTATTTCCAACCCAGATGACCATCTCACAAATATTGGATATAATAATTTAAAGTGAAAAAATCATTTAATTTAGGATAATATATTGTAGTTCATACAAAATGTATAATGTGCACTTTATCATATACTGTCATCCTTACATGGGTACCTCAAGTTGCATAGACAGGGTAAAGCTGTTAAGATATTTGATATTTTTTCTTTTTTTGACGCAATATTTTTTTTAATGATGTGTCATGCATAACTATTTTGTGGTAGTATGTTGTGCACATCACATTATCATTAAATCATAATAGAGATCATTTAAAAAAATTGTTATTAAAGTTAATAATTTATTTTGGTAAGATCAAAATCAAATAAAACAATATTTATAAGGGTTAAAAACTTATAGTCACATATGTAGATTTTTTTATTGCAGTCACACATGTAGATATAACTTTTAATTTTAATATAAAATGATATTATAATATATTAATTTAAGTATCAATTTTTATTTAGTCCTTACTCTTGTGTGTAAGGACTTCTTTCAATTTACTACTCTCTTCACATGACTTTTATATCAAGCATATAATATTTATAGTAATTTTTTATATTCTGTAAGTTAATTAAATGTTTGACTCTATTTGAGATTTGTGTAAGCTAAATGTTTCATTTATGTTAAATATTTTACTTATTATACTTTCTCATTTTAACTAATTTTATCTTTTTTTATGTATTTGATCTGTGTAATTTTTATCTATCCATTAACTTAAGATTCACTATTTCAGGAAAATATTGACATGACACATGTCACATTAGCATTTTTATTTAATAATGAATATTAAGTTATTAGATAAAGAAAAAATAAAACAAAATTGCATAACTACAATAGTAGGGAAGATCATATTCACAAGAAAATGAAAACAAGAAATTAAATTCACTAAATTGAAAAAATAGAGAAAATGCAATTAGGCGTACATATACTTTGATATATTTAAAATTAATTCTTTGAGTTTGCATGGCAATAAAAACAAACAAGTAGATATGATCACTTTATTGCTAGTTTAGTGTTCATCTAATATACCTTTATAAATTACATAAAATACCTACCACACTCAAATTTACTACACTTGATAAAGAGAAAATATAATAACATAAATGGAAATACTAGCAGCTAGGATGTAACATTTTGAAATAAAGTTCAATGAACTACGATTGACATATTTAATAAGCTGTATATATGCCCAATCAATTAGTTAGGTAGTTGAGTAGTGGACTAGGGCCATTTTGTTGATTAATTAGTTAAAATTTTTTACCTTGCATCATATTTAAACATAGGTTTTATTTTTATCCATTTGTCAATTCTCTTTACCTCCGGGCCTTTCTTTCATATCTTAGCATTGACTTTAAAAGATAAAAGAGTTATATTACACCCCTAAAGCTAAAATGTGTCTATGTCATATTAATTGTATCTATGAGAGTAAAAATGGCTGCATTGCAATGCGTATGCTTCAATCTATAGTTGAGAGTTAAAGAAAAAGACTCGTGAAAGTCTTCCAATTAGATAGAGGAGTAATGGGAAGAAAAAAGAAGATTAATAGCAGAGGAAAATGGTGGTCCCTGTTTCTCTTCGCAATTCAGCAAGTCTATAATATGGAAAGAGGGATAGAAAGAAAGAAGATATTGATGAAGTATGTGTAATGTATGAATGTTCAAATATATCAGCACCCATGTGAAATGCATATGTTATTTAGAAAACTAGAACAAGTTTGATATTAATGTATTTTAAATGCTATTTTTTTGAGAAAAAATTAAATATTATTTTACTAACTTGATAAAAGCATAAATAGATACATTTCTTTTTTTACTAAATAATGCATAAAAAGAGTGTAATCAATTTTCGATCGGGCAAATCAATTTTGTTACTTTCTCTTTGTATACAAATTGTTGTTTGAATTATCTTATAATTAACATTTCTCAGAGAGACCAGTAGTTTGCTTTCACTAGCTTTGGTGGCATTAAGGCGACAACTTGTTTACTACTACTTCACAGAAACATAAATGGAACATTAATTAACCTAATAAATATTGCACATGGGAGAAGAAAAAAGCATATTAAGTATAACATATTCCTAAAAATAAACTATAATATATGGGAGAAAGCAATCAATACATATAGAAAGAACTTGGTTTGCCAAATAAAAAGTGGCTTTGAGTGTTTAACAAATAGACCGAGCCTCACCTTTTTCAAAGCTTAACTTAACTTTGTGGGACCCAATTAAGTCTTTTTCCATTTATGCATATAATTTTGATAAAAAGTACACTTATCTATATCCCTTTTCTGGTTCAAATAATCTGAATCTGATTAATTAAGCACGCGCGCAACGTTTTGTGTGTAATTGTCAACGCTAAGAATCTGATTAATTAGCGTGATATTTCAACCACATAAGCAGCATGGTGCCGTGCCATTCAGGTCACAGTGTGTTTGCTCGCTATAATTAAGGAAACATTCAAATACTTACTTAGTAATGCGTACAAAAAATGTAAACCAATCAATATATGGTTTTTCCTGTGTTTTTCTCTGTCCTATTATTTACTTTTCTCGAGTCATGTGATCACACCGTTTACATTACCCATCCTTCTCACTCACGAGTTCCATGAACCCTAATTAAGTACTTTTATAATTTGCTACTCCTAATCATTGTTAATTTGCTCATTTAAAAACATGGTTACCACTTACTAGTATCCAGTATTGTTAAAGAATATTTTAAGAAAATTATAAATAAATTTTATTAAAAATCAGTGTGAGTATTTACATATTATATTAATAATACTAATTACTCAATAATTTTTAATAAAAACCTTATTTACAATTTCTTAATCAATAATAATTTTTGTAGACTAATCAACATTGTCACTTATATATAAATTAAAGTTGTGTGCATGCATGATGATAATTGAGATTGGTTTTGTGGGTCCAAACTCCAAAGGCTAAAAGGCTACATATATATATGCCTATTGACCATGATAGTTATGTTTTTTTTATATTTTATATATAGAATAATGATAGTTATGTTAAGTTAACGCTTTTAAAAGATTTTTCTAGGTAAGTTATCTCTCGCCAGCCACATCAACAACCTCAGAGTGGCTTGTCCATCCAATGTTCATTCGCGTTTCTCCAGAACCATAGTGGCACTACATTTCATTTTTTTACCTGAAAAAGCTGCAGCTCGCAATCTAACTGCTGTTATAACTTGTGTTTACTTTTCATATATATTATTTATGTATAGGTGATTGCTTCTATACCTTCAAAGTTCATAGATCTCAATACCTTTTAGTCTTGAACCAATAAAAAACAATTATTTGTATATTAAAATTACATCATCAATAAGTTAGAATTTAATTTAATGATATTTTCAATTTTAGGGTTCACAGGTCCTGATTATTTGATAATTTTTAATTAATTTTCTATTTTTTTCTTCATTTGGGTCATTGAATATTTATTTTTTAATTCACAGGTCATTTTGCCTAACTACCATTACAAAAAATTAATTGTCTAAATTAATTGTGAGAATCAAGATTGTTGTTGGGTAAAACTTGAAAATATTTATGAAAGAATATAAGGGTTAAGTGGACTTACAAATGCGAAAATGATGGTTGAAAATTTTGGATGAGAATATCAGACTCAAAACTTACATAGGTGATAATATTGTCCTGAACATAATGTTCAGGCAGACCTGCAGGGTGCTAATACTAGATTCAATGACTAATTGATTCTTATAGTTAATTTTTTGTAATATCATTTAAACAAAAGGACTAAGTTAAGTGGTCTTAGGTTTAATCTTTATGGCTGAAAAAAATGTAATTGGAAGAAAAAAAATGTCATTAAAGATTTTTTTATAGAAATTAACCATCAATAAAATTAGTAGATATTCTACACTAATGTCATCAATACAAAAAAAAATTAAGTTCAAGAACTCAATTAAAAATATTATTCAAATAGGTAATTAAAGATTACCAAATAGTTTGGGGATTTGCATTTTAGAATTGTATAAAATTTCATCACTATTAAACATTCATAATATTCAATTGTAAATAGAATGAACAACAAAAATAACCCGAGTCATTTAACAATTAAAAAATTAACTAATAATAAATCATATTTTCAATTTTCATGTGACCCATAAAGTAAATATTACAAGTGTCAGTGATTATGATGCATTGCTCTACTCAAGAAAAGTAGGAGTACCTTTTCAAATATACAAACACATTAAAATTTACCTCTTTTTTTCTTTCTAAATTATAACATAAAAATTATTTTTCATGATTAAGATCCTTTGCAGTTTAAAAAAACACGTTAAAATCTTATTGAAACATCTAATTATTATTTTGTGGTAAGAAAAATTATTTTACAAAATTCAAACTTTTTTTACCAAGATTACCAATAAATATAATTTATATTTAGAATGTATGCCAATAATCATTATGCCATTATGAATCCCATAATAAGCCAAATCGTAATAGACCACTATAAATAGTTATAAGTTCAAATCTCACTATCATTTTTAGTATTAAAAAAATTATGATAAACCCTGTAATACCCCATATATTGTGTGTATCCTCCAACATATAATTGGCCTAGCTAGAAATACTGCAGATGACATCATAGTTTGGCACGGCAATTATAAGTCGCTCCAACAAGACATGTATAACTCTTTCATTTTGAGTGGCTCACCACCTAACTTTAAAGTTTCCTTAATAACATGACAATAACAGACTCCAAAAAAAAAAAATCATAATCCCATTATAGGTAATGTGGTACGAAGAGATGCCAAATCAGAGGTTCAAAAGTGATCAAGGAAAGCTTGTAATTCGGAATAAACATTCTCGTGATATTGAACATATATATATAATGAGAGACGACAGACACGCTACTGCTGTAAAGATATAAAAAAACCCGCCACTTAAGGAATATGTCATATATTCTCACTATGTGACCCATGAAGTTAAAGTGTTTAACCAATCAAATTGCAATTACATATCAACAAGGTCTAGCATAATTGATAAATAATTAATTTTATGCTTAATAATTAAAGGAAGAAGGAAGAAAGAGTAAGAAATTGGAAGTTAAAATATTTTCACTAACAAAAAATTAATAAATTAATCAAATTATATTTGTCAATAAAAAAAATAATTGAATTTCTTAAAAATATATGTTGTGAGATATTTGATTTATAGTCACGTGAATAGAAAAAACTTTTGTTGAAAGAATTAAATAAAATTCACTTTTATAATTTTTACTCTTAAGAATCAGTGAAAACACATTAAGGTGGAGAAGTACTCAAAAAAACCTGGAAAACTGCAACTGCCACACAAATTCTTATTCAGTGGCAAACAAAGAAAATGCATGGCATCATGGAAAACTGGAATTAATTGTTGATGACATCTTTAGCAGCCTTGCTTATCGATCCGTACACATTACACATTTATCGATCCCGTGCCCCTTTTCTTCTCTGGTCATTAATTATTCGATCTCCACTGAATAGGAATAACTCTTAAAGTTCAGTCAGATTCATCAGTTTTTTTTTTTTTTTCCATTTAATGAAAGCTTGCCATGAAGATCTTGGCCAGATGGTAATTCGTGTAATCATCACAAACATCAAAAGTGTACCTTCTGGAAAAGAATAAAAAAGAAAGGATAGGGTTACTCTTGCTGTTCTGGCCATTCTGATCAAGATATTCTTTTTAATTCTTTTATCGTTAATGTTTCTCTATTTTCCATTTTAATTTCGCTCCTTCAATTTTCTGAAGCCATTATGTTTAACAATAGAGGGGACTTCACTTCATACGATTACCATGTTCAATATTTTCATGTGATTTTACTCTTTTAAGTTGATCACTAAATTGAATCATCGATTTTTATATTAATTATTAAACAATCAAAGAGAATAAATATTAAGAAAATGTTCATCAATAAATAATAAATAATCATATAAATAAATTTATTATCACATTTTAACTTAAATTTTAAAGTTTAGATTTATGAATTTTTTCCTCCCTTATATAATGTTCAACCTTTTTACTCCTACACAATATGAAATTTTACCACTTACTTATATTTCAATCCATTAGTTATAAAAAAATCTTAAATAATACAAGTTTGTATGAGACTTAAAAGGTATATCAAATTCAAATATCACATGTGATTTTAATGAAATTTTGACCCTTCTCTTCCTATTTAACTAATTATTTATGTAGCATGTAGCACAAGTTATAATTTCATTTTTTGCTAACTAAATTCATCAAAACCTTAAACCTTACATATGCTTTTAATTCTTATAATATATTAGTTTATCTTTCTATTTTAATCCTGTTAAAATTATTATTTTCAATAACTCCTATAATATTCAACTTTTTGGCATTAGTTCCTATTGTTACGTAATTGCCATTGACTATTGTATGTCACAATACAATTTTTGATTTAGACTTTCTAATCATATTGTTTTTGTCTTCTGCATATATCTTGTTTTCTATTTTAATCCCTGACTCTTTAGTCACATAAATAGATAACGACAATTAAATAATAGTCAAAACCAATGTAAAAAAATTGAATATTACAGAGAATATTTAAAATATAATTTTTAAAAGACTAAAATAAAAAGTAAATATATTACAAAAGATTAAAAATATATTTAAATCAAACAAAATCACTATGTTATCCGATGTACGACCATTTTGACATTTAGTTTGTAATATCATCTATTTAAATATTAAAAAAATCAATATTTCATATATACTTACAAGTGTTCATAATAAATATTACGTCTATGTAAGCTTTCCATCAAAATTAATTAAATTCTATTTCATTACAGTAACATTTGCCTCAATTATTTTTGGTTGTATTTAAAAATATATATAAATTAAACCAAACAAAAATTTAGAGAAAACGTATATAAAATATGAAAGATTTTTCGTTCATAAAATAAACAAAAAAGGAGCTTTCAAGAAAGTTAATAACTTAATATTAGTGTAAAATATGTTCTGTCATGTAAAAAAAATCAATTTTTAATTTTGGTTCCTAAAATATTTTTTCTTTACTTTTTTTTTCTAAAATTTGAAATAATTATTTTTTGTCAAATAATGACATTTATTTTAGGGCTTAAGAAAATTGGGAAGATACATGTTTGCGTCATACAAGATATGATTATAATGTATCATCACGGTCACATGATTTCCATTAAATGTTAGTGATGGAGATCGAGTGAAAGTATTCGAGTTTTTTTTTTGTGTGTGTGTGTGTGTGTGTGTGTGGGTTGGAATGTGTAAGTACTATGCGATGTAAGCACTTTGTTTATCTAAGTGTACCAACTTGTGCTACACCTAGCTTTTAATAAGTTCATTGGATTATTAAAATAACATGATTTCCATTAAATATATAACCAGTTAATTGATGTCATACATAATTTGAATTTTAGAGGAATGATTTTTTTACAAAAAAATATATGGACGTCCAAAATCAATTTTTCTCATTTTACAAGAACCAAAAACATATTTAATTTTTAATATTAACTACCATTTAATCAATAAAAATGTAAAAGATGAATATCTTTTTATATAAAAATATAATAATTTAATTATACAAATCTAAATAACTTTATTACAGTTTTGTCAATGAAATGAATTAATATAAAAACATAAAATAACATTAAAGTTAATTTAAATACTAAAATAATAATATCATTATAATAATAATATTTTAAATATAATAGTATTTTTTCGATCTTAAAATAAAATAGGATTTAATTTGAATTTGAATATAATAACATATAGTAATTAATCAAATTTAGTTTAACGTTAAATAGTAAGTTTTATAATTTAATTTTAAATTTAAAAATAATTAAATACTCATAGTAACAATCATTTAAAGTTGAAAAAATGTAAAATCTTAAAAAACAATTTTTTATCTTCATAATTAAATGTGTACGTACGTATACGAAAATTACTATGTAATAAAGTAATATTTTTTTTTTTTTTGTAAAAAGTGAGATATTAAAAGAAAGAGGAAAATAAGAATCTCTCGTCCAAAATGAATACTCAGAAAGATATATACAACTTAATTTGTGTATGGAACAATCTGGTCGATTCGAGCTTGAAATAGGTGAAGTGCAAGGCGAGGCAAAGAACAAGGTCATCCATATAGATACGTCAGATTACAATGACAACGGATTAATATAATTGCTTGAGTAGAAAGTTAGTTATAGGGGTTTAAGTTAAAACAATATTTTATATATATATATATATATATAGCACATACCATATACCAAATAGATAGCACGTACCATAAAATCTTCATGTTGTTTAATCGAAGAATCTGATCAACTTGTTCAAGTATATTTGTAAGACAACCATATGTATCGATATTGATTGTGTGTGACAACTTATGCTCTCTCTGATTTATGAAAAAAATAAGGAAATATATAGTTACGCTTTCACTAAAAAAAGATGTTATTTATTATAAATATAGTCTCCAATTTGTGTAATAAAAATTATATTATTAATATACATAATTTTGGTCAAGAAATAACCACAACCACCACCACCACACCGTTTATAATTACTAATACCATCACTAATATAATTGAGGGCATATACCAAATAGAGGATTAGATATACCACGTACGTACTCTAAAATCTTCAAGTTGTTTTATCAAGGAATCTGATCAACTTGCTCAAGTATATTTGTACGTAATAGTGTAATACCGCTAGTTGCATATATATTGATATTGATTGTGTGTGACAACTTATGCCCTCTGATTATTAAAAATATAAGAAAATATTAGTATTTTAGTATGTATATTATTGTATAGGATAAATGTTTATTTTTTTTATTAAGATATGAATTTTTATTTTATGTAACTAAAATTTACAATGAAAATATTTTAAAATCTATAGATTATATATATTATAATAAAAATTTGTAATAAATAAGTTTTTTAAAATATATAAATTATAATTTAGAGTTATGATAAATAATATATATTGTGATATAATATTATTTTAAATTATTGAAACATTTTTAAAAAAATATTAAAATTCACATTAGAAACAAAAATATTGAAAATAATAGTTAGAAAGATATAGAAGGTGAAAAAATGTTCTAAACTCGCCAAAGAAAAATAGCTAAAAGCACTCAATGAAAAATGACTCATTAAAGATAGTGTCTCTATTAATTTAACATTTGTGTAAAAAAACTTATTATATATATATGTATGTATATATATATATATAGAGAGAGAGAGAAATATCACTAATTTTATAATAGTATATCTTAATATTTGATATATTGGTAATATATGTCAAATTTGTATATAAAAGAAATTACCTATTAATTAGTATTTTAGTCTAAGCATAGCACAAGCAGGATATTTATTTTTCCATGATTAAATTTTATAATAACTAAATATTTTAAATATATAAACTATATTATAATTAATAATTTATAATAAACCAATATTTTTTAATATATAGATTATATTTTGAATTTATAACAAAATCATTTCATTTTTAATATAAGATTATTTTTAAATTGAAATGGATAAATGGTTGAGTAGACCAAATATACATATAGAGAGAAAATAAGTGATATGAGATGATTGAGAGGAATGCTTTTACTAGTTGAATAGTATGTGGAATACACCTCTCAATCTCATGATTTTTTTTTAGGCAACACCTCTCATGATAAGGGAGAAGTTCAGAATGCTTAATTAATTATGAAAGTGAGGAGAGTAATACTCTCAATGCATGTAATTGTTTCCAAACCCATTTCAAGCGATAGGAATACCCGAATATGAAATTTAATTTGCAGCAATTGCCTGTGGTCGAAGTAAATCCCCCGTGAACGTGTGTCCTTGGCTTCTTGGGTTGATGGTTTACCCTGTGTCTTATCTGTACCATATTATCACTAGACCTTATAATTTAACAATTGTCAAACAAATAAAATTAATACCTGAATGAGATATTTCTGCTTTTTTTATTATTAGTTGAAAATTTTATTTAATTATTTGGTAAATAAATTTATTTTAGTAGTTTCTTAGTAATTTCATGTGTTTTTACTTAAAGTAAAATCTTTTAAAATATTAACTTTTAGTTTTTATTTTTTTGTATTTAATATATTTATTAATTTTTATTAATTTTTTAAAAATAAATAATAATTTTATTATTTTTTTTATTTTACATTTTTAACTACTTTAACAACTAATTCTATCGAACAATTATAATTTTATAAACCAATTTTTCAAATTCTAATTATCAATTACTAACTAATTTCTCAATATTCAACTAACTTTTAAATTAATTTTACGCAATATATTATATATATACAAAGTGATATTATGATATTACGACATTGTTTGACTTTAACAGAAAAATAATTGTTGCTATTAAATATCATTTGTTAAGCAATTTATTATTTTGAGATTATTTTTGTAAGTTGTTTTGTTATTTATTTTAACAGAATTTATTGGGTTTTATTTATATTATACATCTATCACCTTTCCCATTTGGTAAGCTTCACAAAATTTTATCTTGGATAGGACCTTTTCAATTCCCATAAGAATATAAATATACTTTTGAGATTATTCATAAAGTTGTACCGATAGAAATAAATACATATTTAAAGTGATATACATTTCGAAAGTTTTTTTTATATAATCAAGAAAAAAATTATTACAAAAGTACAAGGTATATTATCATATAACGACTAAAAGGATCATAGAAAACAATAATTCCTCAATCACTTAACAAAAGTTATACATCATTGTGCAAAGGACCTAGCCTTAACAAAATTTAACAAGTTGCTAAATCAACTGGCTCATCCTTAAAGATTATATCATTTCGATGTAATCAAATAAATCAAACGATGGTTAACTAGATCACCATTTGTTACAAACTATGCTTCTAAAGCCTAATTTTCCAAAATGGGCGCCCAAGCTCCTACCACCAAAGTTGGCCAACCGTTACAAAACCCAGGTTCAAGCTACTCTAGTAAGGTAATTATTTAACACACCCCATTATTTGCTTGGTGCACCCTAAGTTTATTACGGATTTCAATCTATAATATACTTGGGTGCACCAAGCAAATAATAGGGTACGTTAAATAATTCCCCACTAGTAAATTAACAATGTTTTACTCCGAGACAGGTAAAAACTGCCCATCAAAGGACCTTGCGCCTTATTGCAAGCGATTTAACTCTTGTTGGGTACCCTATAAACATGGTCAATGTCAATAATGTTGTCGACGAATTTATTACATACTGTCACCTTGCTAAGATTATGGTTGAGTTGAGTGTTAGAATGTGTTTTAATTCACAATTAAAAAACATTAATTTTGAAAAGTTACACAACGAAAAGTAATTTTTGTTGTGTGCCCAAGATACATGATGGAAACTTGATTTCATTGTACATATATTGGACGGGGATTAGGGGAAAATGTGGTTAGGAAGCTATTTTCATTGGGGTAGGGGGTTTAATTAGCAAGTGAAGACATGCCAATAACATGGTCTTTTTGGTGTGAAATGCACAAAAATCAGGGGTTGCTATTCCCACCTCCACTTTGTTATTTACACCCTTGTATGAATTTTCAGAGAAAAGATGGAACTGCCCTTCCCTTCCCTCTTCCCACCCCTCCCCTTACCCCTTCCTTCTCAGTTTCCCTTTCCTTTCTTCCCCCCTCTTATGACACTCTCATTCTCTTCTTCTTTGACTACTTTTCTCCTTGTTCTTCTTCTTCGCTAAGTTGTGTTCCCTTCCCATCCTTAGCTTCCATTCTCCTTCTTCCTCGTAAGTACTTTTTTTTGTCCAAGAACTCAATGAAAACGTGATTCTATTGTGTATTGATACTCGATGAAATCATATTTTTGTTGTGTATTTTTTTTTAACATGACATAAATATGTTTGTGTTGTGTTCTTTGATGAGATGCACAATGAAGATATATTTTTGTTGAGTTATGCATAAAGAAATATAAGATACATAATTACAAGTACAAAATATGAGATGGTGAATACAAAACAAAATGTGAGTTTTTTTTAATAAAAAAAACTACATTCAACATCATCTATTTCAAAAATCAATGTAATAAGCAAAACTTTCAACTTCAATTATATTAATAACTGATGTAGAATGCAACTTGACTCATGTAGAATGTCCCACTTCCTACATCCGATTTGAGAGAAGCCAATGTTGAATGTGTAAATTCTACATCAATTTGAAGTCCATGTTGAATATGTCTACATTTAAAATCATGTTGGACAACATTGTTGGTGTCAATGATAATAGTAAATAGTGGTCACAATGTTAGTATTGACAAAGAAAAAGACCCTTCTCAATTTAAAAACTAAATTTGCATATAATTTTTTCTTAAAGAAAATGAATATAAAATATTTTAAAATTAAGATAGAATCATTTCAACTTCACTTTTATTATACACTTCGACAATTGCATTTATAAACCAAAACCTACAAACTTGCTGCCACCCTAACCTTAGGCAGCTTGTCATTAATGAAGAAGTAACTCTATTAACTGATTTTGAGTCCTATTTGGTGAATTAAGCTCACAAGACAAGTTGCCTTTTTAACTCTACATATGTTTAATGTTGTAACTAGAATTGCGATGAAAAGATAAACAAAAATAACTGTTAATGAAAAAACGCGTTGTCACCGGTATGAGACAAAGAGAGCATGGCACAAATTGTTTTTGAGAAATATTCTGTGAGCATGGTAGTGTGCTTTGTTGAAGAATAAAAAAATGTAAAAATATTCATAATCAGTAGGAAAGGATTTTGTCTCAGTTTATTTTGTTCTTATTCACTTTTATATTATTTGATCGTTTTTCTTCCTTTTATTCATTTTTTATTATGTTTAATCTGTTTTTTCTCCTTTTTTAGTTTTATCATTTTATTTATTATTTAAACAAATATTAATATTATCTTTAATTTAAAAATATATTTCTAATTTTTATATAAAAAGAATAAAGCCAATAAAAACAAGAAAGAACATAAGCAAAATTAAGTAATCAAAACTTTCCATATATACAAAATCAAACAGGTACCATAAGCATCATCATAAGAACGATTATGCTTCTAATGCCCTCCTTCTCATTTATGACTTGCTCCATTTAAGCCGGGGGGGGGGGGGGGGGGGGGGAATTAAAAGTTACACCAATTTTGTACTTTTCATTTTTAAGTAAACCAATTATGGAAAATTCTCCACTAGAGAAAAAATAAAATTAATAAAATCTACATCAACATGTGTTATCTTGACTCACAGTCTTATACCGCAAGCTTGTATGAGAATTAATTTAGGCACTATTTTTCTAAGTGAAGGTGATACAAATGTTGAATGTTGATAGACATGGCTTGGAACCTTGTTGGGTACTTGCGATCAACATGTCAAAAAATGAGATGTTTAGAGAAGGTTGAAACTTCAAAGGGAAAAACTTGTTATAAGTACAAAGCCAACTAAGAGCTGCTTAAAATAGCAAAGCTAAGGAAACAAGATATAGAGACTCATCCCTCTTTTCCTCTCTGTAATCTATCTATTATCAAGAAAGAAAACTTAGAGTCCAAGCACTAGTAGGTTACAAACAGACACAACTTTAGACATCTTGGATTCATAATACAACAACCAGTTATAAAGTATTGTGCGCTCAATAATAAACAAAATTAAACAAGAGCACCAAAATTTATTTTCTTCTCCAAGATGGTCACTGAATTGTTGATAAAAAAATTGGTGATTTTTAATAAATTTTAGTCAATCAAATAGCGAGTGTTGCTAGCATTTCTCAATTAGAGAAATGTGATTATTAGCACAAGACTGGAGTGATATAAATTTCAGTACCTAAAGTTATCATCTACATTTTAAGGATATAACTTGAGCGATGGCCTAACTACAACACTTGGTGCACCTTGGATGCCAAGACTTGTTGGTGTGATGGGAGCACTATCACTGTCTTCATCACTATTGCTGTCTTCACTATCAGGCTGCAAAAACGTTGATCTGTAACCATTTCCCTTAAACCTTCTTGATTTGCTAAAAACTATAAAATTATTTTCGATGTAACAACCGTTACCATTCCCAAGGAATGCTCCCCTATTGGCAATGTCAATCCTTCTTACATTTTGCGGCTGGTTGTGACAACGTGGTGCTCTGGTGCCAATATCTCTGTCACAATGAGGGCACATGCTAGGCTTCCAAACCTCGGTTCTATTCACTTCTTCAAACATGCATAATGATGCTAAAGCAGGGTGTTGCTCAGGGCCCTCCACTGTTATATCCAATTTGCCATTAGATGCTCGGATCTTCGTGACCACAGAAAGGTCAATTTCTTTGCCTTCCCCACTATTAGCAAAGTAGTGCACCATGGTCGCCGCATTAGCTTCTTCATCGCCACTATTTTTCTTGCACTCTGTGATGACAAGACCCCCGCTGCTTCCTCTCCTGTACAAGTAAACCACTGTGGGCGTGACTGCGCCACATCCATCAACAGTCTTGTTGTCTTCTTGGACATAATGGATCCCACATCATGCTGGGATACATCTGAAGAAAACTGGATCCAGTTCTTTCTATGCTAAAGCTGAATTCACCCCAGTTTGAATTTACTGTTTCATAGAGGCTGAAGTTTACCTGGTAGAGATTGCCATAGTTATCAACACATTTTGTTAAGCTGAGTGTACAAGTCCTTATAAATGAACCTCAACCATGAGTCTGGACAAGCCTTAATGGTTTACAACAGAGTCCATACCTCGTTAATTCCTACATTGTGGACCATATCCATGCGTCTGGACAAGTTGATGGCTGCATATCTTCCCAGCAGTAACCGGCAAGGAAGTTGACGACCTCTATTACCGAGAAGAAGACTGTTTTCCCATATTTTATGGAGGATACCTGTGGTCTAGACAAAAAAATCTTTTACAAATAAAGATAATGAAACATGCACAACAAATCTCAACACATTGGAATGGATCAGTTGAGGGTGGACACCTTAGGGTATGTAATATGAGGAATTCAGGGCATGTGTTGTTACTGAAATAATGGCTGGGATGTTCACTTGGAAAAATTATAATAAGTACAGCATTGCAGAGTAATCTTTGCACTCTCAGTGCAAGGAAAGAGTTATTCTGCCACAGATTAACTAGCATCTAATTCTCTATCATATTTACCAAACCTCTTTTCTCTGTCAGTGCCATTGTGTTTTTTATGGTTTGATTCTTGATTCTTTCAATTATTCAATTCAAAAACAGAAATGCTTTTATATCTAGTATGGATCAGATCATGGGTTTTTGTTTTCTTTAACAATATAAAAGCTAGTTATATAGTTTCAAGGCCACTAACGAAAGTAATACTTGCACAACCCAAATGACTTATACTTTTTGTGTACAAAAAAACATGAAATGTTTAATTGCTAAAAACAAAAACGGAAATAATCATACAATCTAATTAATTGATTACTATCTATGATCTATGGGAAAATAATTAATTGATCAATTACCATGTCAAAATAAAGATAGCAGCAAAAATGTGTTGGTTTGAGTAAGAGGAACTCAGATTCCTTAAGCATGTGATTGAGTTAGATGCTAATATTCACCTATCGGATGGGAGGATACCAAAATGTAAAAGATAGCAAAAGGACTTGTACATTATTTACAAATCCTGAAAAAAAAGTAACATGTTTGAGAAACAAAAATATAGTTAACGCTGATTCGTTTACCAATAATCTTTACAAGAGCATTCACCGTCCTTAAAATGATGAAACCTGTTTCTGTCTCTGACAATAATTTCCCTGTTAAAAATTTTGGATATCATTTTTGCTACATTATGGCAATCCCAGCAAATCCTCAGGTTCATAACAACCCTAATGGGAACAACACCTTTCAAACTAATTAACCCAAAGGCAATGGCTACCTTCTCACTATGTTTACTCAAAGCATCCTCCTTCTCCTCTTCTTCTATATCAAAAAGCACAGGGTTAGTGTTAGCCACATACCCTGATAGTCTAAGACACTTAGATATCTCTTCCAGCTTCAATTCAATCTCATCATATCTTGGGTGAGACTTGTCCCCAACAATGAACTCATGAACTTCGCCATCAACTTCTATGACACTACAACCAGGGAGCTTCTTCACACCCTTAGCCTTCATGGTCTGCCTCAAACTACTAACCCTTTCCCAATTCTTATAATCAGCGTATATATTAGATAAAAGGACATAAGCACCATCGTTTTTGTCTTCCAGTTCCACTATCTTTCTCTGTGCAAGCTCACCCAGTTTCTTGTTTTTATACATTCTACAAGCATGAAGCAAAGCACTCCAAGCACCAACATGAGGTCTCATAGGCATGCTGTTAATGAAGTTCAAAGCTTCCTTGAGTCGCCCTGCTCTACCGTACATATCAACCATTAAGCCATAATGCTCGAGTTGAGGGCCAATCCCATAAACATTCCTCATTGAGTCAAAATGCTTTTGACCTTCCTCCACCAAGCCAACCACACTGCACCCTTTCAAGACAGAAATGAAGGTTATCCCATTTGGCTGAACACCATCTCGTTTCATATCGTTAAAAAGATCTAAACTCTCCTCACCAAAACCATTCATGGCCAACCCACCAATGGCACTACTCCAAGTATAAACATTCCTCTCCTTCATTCCCCCAAAAACTTGCATTGCCCTATCAACATTCCCACATTTCGCATACATGTCAACAAGTGCAGTTCCCAGCGTCACCGTCATCCTAACCTTGTACCTCTCCACATAAGCATGAACCCATCTTCCATGATCCAACACCCGTAAGTGAGTACACGCAGACAAAACCAAAACCATGGACACCTCATTCAACTTCACACCCTCCATCTGCATCAAATGGAACACATCCAGCGCGTCCCTTGACCGCCCACATTGCACGTACCCCGCGATCATTGCGTTCCACGTAAAGTGATCTCTCGCCGGCATTTCATCAAACATCTTCCTCGCAAAGTCAATGTCACCACACTTGGCACAAGCATTTAGCATGGCGGTTTGAGTAACCAAGTCCGGCTCAACAACCCCGTCAAACACATTATGGCACGAGCTGAGACAACCCAATTCAGCATACATGAAAACCAACCCGGTTTGCACATGTGGGTCGAGCTCAAACCCGTGCTTTATGACTGCACCATGAACACACAAGCCTGTCACGTGAGCCTGGAGCTGGGCGCACGTGCGGACCAGGAAGGTGAAGGTGTAGTTATCAGGGGAGAGGTTGTTGTTGTTGTGGAGAATGTTGGTGTAAAAATGGAAGCTTTTGGAGGGAGTGGAGCTTTTGGAATAGGCCCTGATCATGGAGTTGAGAGTGAAGAGGGTGGGGTTGTTGTTGTGGTTGAGGAGCTTGTTGGCATAGTCAAGATTGGTTGTGTTGTGAAGGGCAATGGTAGCAACAAATTGGCCATGGAAGTGAGGATTGTTAAGAATGCCCTTAACAACCAATTGAGCATGGATCTGCTTCACCTCTTTCAATGTTGTGCATGAATTTAGCAGTGAAATGGTGGGGTGCTTTGCAATCCTTTTCAAGGACTTCATGTTATTTTGCTACATGAAAGTGAAAACTGGTCACAGTAGAATAACTTTGTTCTGTCTAATGTAAATGTTGGTGTTAAAATTGCCATTTCGACTTTCGAGTATTGCTCTTATTTATGATAAATACATATATTATTTAGGTGGTCTATGAAGGGCTACTCAATTTATCAGCTAAGAAATATTATTAATTTTGTGTGTTATGGATTATGTTTCTACGTGTGATTTGTTGAGACACTTTTCAATACTACTGCTGTAATCCTCTCTATTGTTCTTTATATTATATAGCAATTAGGGAGGGAAGATAATAAATTGAATACTATATATCATCGTTGGATGAATGATTATTTTGATCATGTATAAATAGATGATAATTTAATTCTTGAAAAAAAAAATTGAATTTGAATATATAAAAAGAAAAAAAAATTGTGATTAAAGTTATATGATCTCTTATAAAAAAAAAAAGTTTACATAATCATTTTATCATTAAGTTGTAATTACAACAATCACATAGTAATTAATGGTAATAATCATGCAATGTATGCAATTTATGGCCAACGTATATCACAATTCAAATCCATCGATACCAATAACCTAGTCGCAATTCATTCCATCAGTTTTTGAGCCATTGATTGATGCCATGATGGTCGAGAATCATGATGAATAGGAATTGATTGTCAGGGACAAGAAGAGACGTATATCTTTTGCTACCAAACCAAACATTCACGATGAAGTTGACCTAGCCAACTCTACAACAAAACCAACCCTAGCCACCATTAACTCAACTCTCATGTCCTCTCACCCACACCTACCCACTCTAAACATTACCTCAAACAACCCACCCCCCTCAATCAAACATTATCCAACCAAACACTAACCTACCAAACCCAAACCCAAACCCAAATTACACAAACACAAACATGAGCATACCCACAAACATAATCACGAACCAACCAACCACAACCCCAACCATTCTTCACCCACTCAAAACCCTCTTTTATTTAATGGTGGACTCTAGCATCCAGGTCTGCCAGGGACAATGAGCATGATCAATCAGAATTGTTGGGGTTTGGCCAACCCGAATGCAATTCCTGTCCTACGCGACCTAATCCAGTTGTAGCACCATGGCATCATCTTTCTTTTTGAAACCCTTGCTCATTCTAGCTGAATCGAAGAAATTCAAAACCTTCTTGATTTCAACTCCTGCTTCATTGTTGATCCGATTGGGCGAGGTGGGGGCTTTGCCTTGTTCCGAAAAAAGCCTTTCGACTGCCAACTTTTAAACTTCTTTTCCAACTTCATCAATGTCCTTGTTCATAGCCCTGGTTGTCATCAATGGAGATTAACTGGCTTCTATGGATGCCCTAAACACAATAAAATAAATATTTTTTTGGAACTTTCTCCACCACCTAGCTACTGACACATCTTATCCTTGGCTTATCCTTGGAGACTTCAATGATCTTTTATCCAATAATGAAAAAATTGGCTTAGTAGATCATCCCAAATGGCTCATTCGTGGTTTTAGAGAATCCATTTCTGACTTTAACCTTCATGATCTTGCCATAGAAGGATATCATTACACTTCGGCCTACTGTCAAGGAAAACATGACGCTATTAAGGAAAAGCTAGATAGGGGCCTTGCAACTATTAACTGGATGAATCTCTTCCCAAACTTCAAGCTCTCAAATGGTATTGCGGCCAAATCTGATTAGTCTTCTATACTTGTCTACCTAGATGCCTCACAAAGAACAATTTTTCTTATAAATTCCAGATTTAAGAACTCCTGGCTTCTTGAACTTGACCTGGAGGAAATAGTCTATTCTGGATGGTCAAAACCTCTAACTGATAACATCATCTCAAAATTGATTTGCTACTCTGATGAAATGAACAGATGGTGCAAAATGCTGAGAATGGAATTTCGTGATCAAATTGAACCTTGTAGAAAGGACATTGAAGCTTTACGCTCCCTCCATGACCTAGTTAAGGATGTACATTATTCTAAAGCACAAGCCAAGCTAAATACACTCATTGCTCGAGAAGAATCATATTGGTCACAACGATCCAAGATCTTTTGGTTAAAAGAAGGTGACTTGAATTCCAAATTATTTCCCTCTTTTGCCAAAGCCAGGAAATATGCAAACAACATTTCTTCCCTTGCTCGTGATGATGGAATCATTGTTCACAAACAAAAAGACATGTCTGATGTAGCAACCTCTTACTTTAAAAATTTATTTCAAACAAATAACACTTGTATTGATTCCCAGTTAATCATCAATAATAGTGTTCCTTATGTTTCCTCATATGATAACAACTCTCTCCTAGCACTCCAATATTGAAGAATTTTGTGTGGCTTTTTTCTAGATGAACTTTGATAAATCCCCTGGCCCTTATGGTCTCAATTCAGCCTTCTTAAAAAAAATTGGCAACTGTGTTGCCTTGAAAGGTCTTCCACTTCGCACTTAATTGGCTAGAAATAGGATCTTCCCTTCTTTAGTTAAACTCCACTACCATATTACTTATCCCCAAAATCAAAAACCCCACTTGTGTGAAATATTTTAGACCAATGTCCCTATGTAATGTCCTTTACAAAATAATTTCAAAAGTCCTGGCCAACAGCTTGAAACCTATCCTTCCTAACTGTATCTCCCAGGAACATTCAACTTTTATGCAAGATCGTTCTATCATTGACAATGTCATTCTGGCCTCTGAAATTATCCATCATATGGAAGGTAAAAGAAAAGGCAAAATTGGGGAAATGGCTCTCAAGATTGATATTAGCAAGGCCTTTGATAAGGTGGATTGATATTACTTTCTAAATGTTATGAACATAATGGGATTCCACTCAAAATGGATTGGTTGGATGAATCTATGTCTCCAAACAGTTAACTATTTTGTTGCTATAAATAGGGAATCTATTAGGCAATCCTCTATAGGTAGAGGACTTAGCCAAAGTGACTCACTATTGCATTATCTATTTATTCTCTGTATAGAGGGATTATCTTCACTACTAAAATACCATGAGAGGTGTAACATCCTGAAATTTCAAGTTGCTAAGTTTGATGTTTGATGTGTGTTATGTTGCTTGATTAATTGATTTAATTGGTAATTGTTGTTTTGTGTTTCTATCTTGGTATGCGCATTTGGTGATTGATATGTTAAGTCAACTCTGTTTGGTCTGTGGTTGCTGTCCGTGCACGTATAGTAGACATGTCTTGTTAGCGAGGTATATAGGCATTGGAGTGGTGTTGCAGAAGATTATTTCTTTCTTCTCTTCTTCCTTGTGCCTTTCTCTCCTTTTCTCTCT
Source organism: Glycine latifolia (assembly GCA_013407115.1). Lineage (NCBI taxonomy): Eukaryota > Viridiplantae > Streptophyta > Magnoliopsida > Fabales > Fabaceae > Glycine > Glycine latifolia. Next base: position 21,543,624 of record CM023948.1, on the reverse strand, counting down.
AAACTCACCCACATCCAAAAAACCTTTCTTCCTCAACCCTTCTGTGTCACCTTCAACCCTAGAGGACCACTGTAGCAACCACGAAACCCCTAAGTCAAAAGGAACCTCGTGATCAGAGCGGAAGTCTTAGACGACCCTTCGTGAAGTTCAAGGAGAACAAAGCTCTACCCTTGCTTTCGCACTTCAGAGTATAGTGTTTCAGCACCACTCGACTTCAAGAGGAACTCTTGGTTAGGTAAGGGGAGTTTATCATGTTTAATAACAGCTTTAGATACCATAGTTGGGGACCAGGGAGTCCGACTATAAAGATGACTGCATGTCCCTGTTATGTGTTGTTTTCTTAGTAAAACTGTCTTTTAACGAATGGGATGTGTGTGTGGATGTTTGATGGTGTCCTTGTGTGTTGATGTTTGATGATATCCTAGTATGAAGAGTTTGATGGTGTTTTTGTGGGGAGTCGACATTGTAAGAACTCCCTGTGCATACGTGTGAGGTTGGCACTCTGATGCTGAAAACTCCCAATACACTTTTTAGTAGTGTTTGTAGAGGTGTCGGATACCGGGTTGGGTATGTCGAGCTGAACTCTTTACGTAGCATGTATATGTACATGTGGAACGTGACTCTTAGTAGTCTTTTGTTGGTAGATGTCTACATCTCGGGTTCCTTACCAGGGGTTGTTCCCTTAGAGCCGTTAAGCTCGCTCTCTTTTCTTTAGATATATCGGGTTCCTTACCCGGGGTGGGTTATTCTCCCTCTTCAGCTGTTGAGCTCAAGTTCCTTCTAAAAGAGCCATCGGGTTCTTTACCCGGATGAGCTCGTGCTTTCTTGGGAAAAGAGCCATCGAGTTTCCTAACTCGGATGAACTCGTGTCTTTTTGGGAAAAGAACCATCAGGTTCCTTACCCGGATGAGCTCGTGTTTTCTCGGGAAAATAGCCATCGAGTTCCCTAACTCGGATGAACTCATGTCTTTTTGGGAAAAGAGCCACCGGGTTCCTTACCCGGATGAGCTCGTGCTTTCTTGGGAAAAGAGTCATCGAGTTCCCTGACTCGGATGAGCTCGTGCTTTCTCGATATAAGAGCCACTGGGTTCCCCCTACTCGGTCGAGCTCGTGTCCTTTTCTTTAGAACGACAGGGTTCCTTTCCCAGGTTCGTTCCTTCTCTCGAGTTGTTGAACTTGCTTTCTTTTCTTTAGGGATACCGGGCTCCCTTCCCGTGCCTATTCTTTCTTTAAATTGGTTAAGCTCGTTCATTCCTTTGGAGCTGTCGGGCTTGTGTTGTCTGTTTTTAATTGATTACAAACGCTTATGTAATCGATTGCATAGTGCTGGGTCCGTCCTTGGTGTTGTGTAAGTCCAGGGTCAAATCTTGTCCGCCCTCGTTCGGGTATTTATCTCCCCATCATAGTGATTATGCCTGAGTGCCAACCCGGATACCTAATACTTCACACTGGTTCTCTAGTCTGTGTTGTGTGCTACGTGTTTAATGAACCTATATGGTATTGTTGAAACCTTGGAAGGTTGGCTCGTGAGATGATAATGCGTATTGATACCATGGGAGGTGTATGACACTATCTTACCTAGGAAGAGTTCGTTCCTGGCGGGTCATATATTGATGGTGCCCATGGTTATCAAATGCAGGTGGATATACATAAATATCCACAGAGGTGTATGGCATTATCCTACCCAGGAAGAGTTTGTTCCTGGCGGGTCATACAATGATGGTACTGTGGCAATATGGTATGTATAGACATGTGAGATTTCGGGACTGGGTGGTTAACCTTGCAAAGACCATGGTCAGTGCATCGATGATGCCCTCGTTTGGGGCAGTGTGTATGTACATGGGGGTGTATGGCATTATCCTACCCAGGAAGAGTTCGTTCCTAGCGGGTCATACATTGATGATGCCCATGTGACATATTACATTTCCACGACGGAGATAGGATGATTGGTTGTAGGGTACTGGAGTACTAGGGGGCCACATCTGTTGGGTACTTCTTCTGACACCCGGAGCTAATCACTACTGGGGGAGAGCGACCTGTGCACAACAGAGTAATCCTGACAAACTACTGCATCATCGAGACCACAGGGATGAGCTATTTCCGTGATGATACCTCATTGCATGCTGAGAGAATGGCAGGAGCATGCATCATGCTAGGCAATATAAGTTTACTTGTGGAATGTCTGTGGATTAATTGTCCATGTTGGCTGTGTGATGGAATGTCGAGTTATGGTTGTGATATTGTGATGTTTGGATTGCCTTCCTTAACTGATGATATCTTTCGCTTATTGTTTTATATGATGAACTCACATTTGCTTTGTTGTACCGTGTGGTTTGGTACTTGTGTTGATCGCGAACCGCGTTCGTGTGAGCAGACGAGCAATAGTAGGTGATTTGGAAGAGGACTATCTTTTGGTTGGAGCCGCTGAGTGGCCAGGATGTCGATAGACTAGATCCCGAGCAGGAGTTATGTTTTGCTCGTTACACCTCTTGTTTTAATAGTCACACCCCATGTTTTGCTAATCACACCCCTGACGTTTAATTTCTTGTTTCCTTTGTAAAATACTTAATACATTTTAGACATGGTTGATTGTACCCAAAATTAAACCACATTTTGTGTGTATATATACTTGAGGTGTCTCATATGTATTTTAGTTACGTATTTACTTTATGATGATGATTACTATGTGCTCGGGAAAAAAAATTACTACAGTTTTTTCGTAATCAAATTAAAGTGATTTTCAAGTTAAACGTGTTAATGGTGTAATTAAGAGTTAGTGATACAGTAGCGACGAGACGGGTCGTTACAAGAGAAGAGGTGACATACATGGAATCAAGGTGTGCATAGGGGACCCTGATCTCTCACACATCTTATTTGGTGACAATTATTTTCTTTTTTACAGAGTAAATGACAAGGAGAGGAATATTCTTAAGAACATCATTGATTCCTATGGAAGTCAATCAATCAACTACCAGAAATCAGAAATTATGTTCAGCACCAACACTCCTACATCCATGGAAAATTCAATCTTTTCTCTACTAGAAGTCACTCAAAGGCTTGCAATTGGGAAGTACCTGGGCCTTCTATCTATCATTGGAAGAAGAAAACAACAATCTTTGGCTTCTTGAAGGACATGCTATGGAACCACGTCAATCACTGGTCAACTAAATTTCTCTTTAAAGCTGGAAAAGAAGTTCTCATAAAGTCAATTGGCCAATCTACCCCATCATACTACATGGGTGTTATTCTGTTGCAATCTACTTTGCAAGATGATATGGAAAAAAAACGATGAACTCATTTTGGTGAGGAAATAAAAATCAAGCTACTAAAGGTATCAATTGGATGAGAAAAGAGAAATTGTCAATGAAAAAGGAAGTTGGAGGCCTTGGTTTCAGGCACTTACATGCCTTTAATCTTGTCATGCTAGGGAAGCAATGTTGGAGGCTCATGTCCAACCAAGATACTATAGTTTCGAAGGTACTCAAAGCAAAATACTTTCCATCATGATCAGGGAATTTCTTGGAAGCTCAACTAGGGCAAATCCTAGTTTCATATGGCATATTATTCATGCTTCAAGGTAGTGGCAAGGAAAAGAATGTAATAGAGAATTGGAAATGGTTTTTTCTATTAGCATTTGGTGTAAGATTTATCATTGTGGCTCATCTAAATAAATGTTATTTGATTTAATGAATAAAGGACATAAGGGTAATTGGCTACAAAGGAAAGTTATTGGAAGGATAACTGTTGATAGGTACAGTTATCTTAAACATAGTGGTTCAGTTTCTAATAAATAGGGATCTAGAAAATTGAATATCGTCATTGTCTACCCATGAGAGTTGTATCCTATCCCTATCAAAAGAAGATACAAAAACTGAACGGGTCAAGACTCTGAGAAAGCATTCTACCATAAAAGATCTTCCGCAATCATGGACAAATGTATGTTTATGTGAAACTCATGAATTCTAAAGATCATGTTCATGTTCTTAATGTGATTGTTTTAAACAGAAATTATAGATTTATGTTTACATGATATGTTCATGTGAAACTCATGAATTCTAAAGATCCTATTCATGTTATTGATGTGATTATTTTAAACGAAAATTATAGATTTTGTTTACATGTGGTATCAGAGCATGGTTTAAGAATTTGTGATTTTCCATTACTAATTTTTGGTTGATGTAACGATAAAGTATTCTAGTAGATTTTGAATCTTAATTTTCTGCTTGTTACGAGTATTACCGATCAAATAATATGACAAAGCCTTACACTGTCTGACAAAGTTGTTGTTTCTCGCTTGGTATGTCTTATGTTCCAATGGATATCATGATAAAGTCATGATGGTGTTTTTTTGTTCGACATATATATATTAAATGCAAATTATCTTTCCTATCACTACAAGACAAAGACACATTAATGTTGATGATGAAAAGTAAACAATAATGGTCGATCATTTTGTTGCTCTCCCTGATTTAAAAATTGTACCAATGCATATTTAAAATTGTATTTGATAAAGTGTATATGTATTAATGTGTTGTGATCGAATGACCGTATATTTTGTTGACATTGAAAATTAATTATGATGTTAGAATGTGTTTGAATGTTGTTAAAATCTTATAATTTTAACATATTTTTGTATTTTATGAAATGTTTGTATCTTGGAATTAAAGTATGGTGAATTTGTTAGTCACCAAAGTGGTCAAATTTGCATGAGTAATTTAATTCCAAATTGTATGTTTATTTCAATCATCCATATTCTGATGCTATAAATGTATTAAAATTATTATTTTATGGATGAGTTGAAGTCTATTATTATGGGGCAGTTAAGGATAAACCCAAAGGTTGGTTATTTGTTATTATAATAAATAAACATGAATGTTGGCATAATGGATACACGACTAGTTCTATTTATACATCCAAAGATAGTAAGTAATTCTAGTTAGTGTATGTATTATTGTCAAATTACGAAATTTTTATTAGCATCATTATAGCTAAATGTTGTGTATTAATGGATCCCCAAAGGTGAACATTAGTATGCATTTTATGAAGTATGAATCTATGAATTATGTAAGTATGTGATATGTATGATTCAAAACATTAATTTTTCAAATTTTATACCTTGCAGTACCTATTGTTACACATTCGCTTTTCTCAACTATTGCAGTTTTCAATGGACTAAACTTCTTTGAATAGAAAGAGCAAATTGAATTTTACCTTAATGGATTTGGATTTAGCTATTAGAGAAGAGAAACCTAGTGTTATTACTGATGCAAGCACCGAGGATGAAAGGGTCCATTTTAAGAACTGGGAAAGATCCAATAAGTTGTGTCTAATGTACATGTAAATGAGCATTGCAAGCAACATTAAGTCAATTCTTCCACAAACTGAAAGTGCTAAAGAAATTATAAAACTTGTGGTGCTCCCAAACTGCTGACAAGTCTCGTGCTGGGACACTAATGAGTACACTGACCACCATGAAATTTGATGGTTCACGTACTATGCATGAGCATGTTGTTGAAATGACAGATATTGCAACAAAATTGAAGTCATTGGGAATGATGGATGTGGATGAAAATTTCCTTGTGCAGTTCATATTGAACTCATTACCGTCTGAGTATGGTCATTCCCAAATGAAGTATAATACCATGAAAGACAAATGGAATATGCATGAATTGCACAACATGTTAGTTCAAGAGGAAACCAGAATTAAGAGCTAGGGAATTCATTCCATCAATTATGTCAAACATTAAGGAGCTGAAAAGAAAAAGTGGTAAGAAGCATGAGAAGAAGGGAAGAGGACCATTAAAGATTAATTAGGCCTCCTCTTCTCAAATCCACAAGAAGGAACATAATGGAAACAAATGTCATTTATGTGATAAGGCAAGACACTTCCAAAAGGATTGAACTTTTTATTTATTTATTATTCTCTTTCTATATTAGATAACACATTGGGTATCAATCAAACATTTTCGAATAATATCATACCACCTATTTTTTTTAGAGATCATACTGCCTAATTATTTCTCTTAATATTGGAAAGTGAAAAAAAATTAGTTTGAAATTACAAGAATCAATTAATCATATTTTTTTTAAATATGTTTTTAGTTTCTATAAAATAAGGCATTTTTTATTTATTTTGATGCCTATAAAATTATTTTCTTTTTTTATCATTCTAAAATTTGAAATGATTGTTTCTAGTCTTTGTAAATGAGTAAATCATCTTATAAAAATATTTTTATGAATTTCATCTTTCCGAAAATTTGAAGTCGCTAGAGCTAGTCACATGTTGACATTGACATTGTATCATATACACCAGTCAAAGAAAGTCTTGTTTGTCTCTTTTTATTCCGTAGTTAATTATTATATTTAAAAAATATTTTTTTGTTTCTGGTTATTAAAATTAGGCATAAATAACTTTTGGTCCTTATATTTAAAGGGATTTTGATTTATTTCTTTAAAGATTTTTGTTTTGATTTTAATTATTTATAGTTTTTTTTGTTTTAGTTATTGTTATCAAGTATAATATTAAATGATTATGTAACAACATTAAATGTAATTACCACAAGTTGATGATGGGACAAATCAATAAATTATCGATGTCGCTGTTACATTAATGTTATCACTTGAAAATAGAGATTAAAACAAAAAAATAAATCTTTAAAGGACTAAAACAAAAAGAATTTTTTTTACAGAACTAAAATAAAAAATACTCTATTTTATAGTGACCAAAAGATTAAATTTAAGCTTGGAAATTATTATGTGCAAATTAAAGTTGCTTGGGTGGCAATAATTGATTTAGGGTATGCCATGGGCTGGCCTCTTGGAATGGAACCTGAAGATGGGTAGGCCCATCTTACATGCTACTTAAAAGTGTATGTAAATTGACCCAATTCTTAAATTTATTTAGCCCTCACAATAATTTTAAATTTGTATATAACCTAATAAATGTTAGGCAGTATGGATAGCTAAAGTAAATTTCTTTTATTAAAGAAAAATTTATTGAATATACATATCATGGATCCTTCTTGACAATATAAATTAGGTTTAAATATAATTTTTTATCCTGTATTTTTTTAAAATAAATTTATCTCTATATAAGTATTTTTGTTCATTTTGAATTAAATATATTTTTAATTGATGTAAGTTTATGCTTTTTAAGTTTTGGTCCTTATAAGTTTTTTTTATTTATTTTTAGTTCTTATAAGTTTACACATTTTCAATTTAAATTACTTTAAGATTTTTTTTTCATTTTTAGTCTCCATAGGTTTGTGCTTATATAAATCAAAATTGGAAAAATGCACAATTAGATGGACTAAAAATGAAAAAAAAAATCCTTATGGAAACCAAAATTAAAAAGTGCAAATTTACCGGGACCAAAAATATATTGAAATTGTTCATTTTTAGTTCCAATAAATTTATACTATTTTGATTTTGATTCCTATAAACTCGAACATATAAGACCTAAAAATGAAGAAAAAATAAAATCTTAAAGAAATTATAATTAAAAAACAGGATCTTACATGAACTAAAAAACACAAAAAAAAAAAAAACCAAAAAAAAAACTTGCACAAACTCAGAGGCGAACCGGTGCATGGATATTAGGCGGGGGTGGACAGTGTATTAAAAGCTAGAAATAAGCTAGAGACTCGTAAATAATACTAAAAATATAAAAATGAAAAGGAGAAAAAATATGTACAAAGAATTGATTATTGAAAGAAAATATTTATTAATATGTCTTAAACTTTAAATTGTCAAACACATATATGTAGTGTTTGCATTTTTTTTCTCTCATTTCAATCCCTCTAAAATTTTAACATATTACTATTCATCCAACTAATATTAACTCTGTTAGTAAATTCAATATATTATCTAGTATTTTAACATGCAGTACCACCTATTATTTTTTTAAATTATTGTACAAATGCCTCAGACGTTCAACCTCATCCTGCAACATAAGCAGATTCATAACGGAGTTAACATATTGAATATATACTAACATGTTAAAATTGTAGAGGGATAAAAATATACTTGATCCTAATAAATAATTTTAGTTCTCAAATCATTATAGGGGAGACTAAACAAATCTTGTAAATGCAATCGTTTATAGACTTTAAATATTAATAACAAGTGATAAAATAAAAATAAATAATATTCAAATATATTTTACTAAAAAGAAAAAAGAATATAATTATTACCACAAAAAACCTGTAAAAGGAAAATAGAATATTTATCTAAAAGGATACAATATTATTATGTTCATAATAGAGACTATAAAAGGGGAATGAAATATTTATACAAAAGAATAAAATCAAATTTAGATATCATTATCTAATCTAAAATAAAATAATTTTCTTGATATTAATATATATATATATATATATATATATATATACATGTTAACAAAATTTAAATAAAAAAATTAGCGTTACAACATTGGTCCGCTGATCACAAGGACTAAAGTTCAAAAAAAAGTTATTAGAAACCAAAACTGAAACAAATATAAATTTATAGAAATTAAAAATATATTTAAGTCTATAAATTAAGACGTATATATTGAATTCCCAATACTAAGGATTAGTCAGTTCAGTAGTCACAGGCACAGGAAATCAACATTTGATATATATATGATAAACTTTCATGCTGTATGATCCATGAAATCAACATTAATAAAAAAAAAAGACTTAAAGGGACATCTTTCCGATATATTAATCAATTAATTGCAGTAAGTACCAAAAGGGGAAAAAAAGAGAAGAAAAGATACCACTAAACTTTTTTTTTTATAAGCACCAGTGAACTGATTAGTAGACCAGATGATAACTTTATTAGGACAGCCTTAGCCATCACGTATTCACCACCAAAAGATTATCATAACGCAAACAGAAGTATGTTCTTTGTTGTTTTTATATATTTTCCATGAGAAGAATTTTGTTAATCAAATTAACAGATGATTGTTCATGATACAATTTGTAGATGCAATATCTCCGAAACTATGCTATATATGTTTCCTAAATCTCAAGTAATTAACCAAACTACCAAAAGATATCGCGTATTCGCGTCATCAACTTTTCTGAAAGCTTGGATTAACGAAACAGAGTATATAGTTTAGAACACACTGTTCCATTCCATAGAAATGTTACCAAGCGCCTCAAACAGATGGGGCTCTCAGAGTTCAATTCATGGGCCAATTGTTTGAACTATGGTCATCAATTCCCTTGATTGCGACAGTGAGACCCACCGGCATACCCTAATTGATGTAGACACAGGACCCTTACTATGAATTCCCAAAACGTGAACAATGGAAAATGCTACCCAATAATTTAAAATGGTATTGCAAAGGTGGTTAAGACTTAAGAGGTATTACAACTAGCTTGAAAGCAGCAACTCATGTTGCAGGCAAGCCAAAAAGTACCCCAAATCTGTTTAGAAAAAACGTATTTAAACATAAAATTTATTTAAACATAAAATTTATACAATAATTAGACATTCAGAAATTCCACTTTCCAATCCATCACCATAGGTCGTATATCTGATGGTAAAATGGTATACGTACGTATATTTATTTGGGATAAATTCAATTTCAGCCTTACTTTTAATTGTGTGAGATAAAAATCACTACTCGTGAGAGTTTCACCTTCACCATGTACTTCAACTATCGACATAAATCCACAGATTGATAAATGGTTTTGCTTTGTTCATTCATGCATGTGCGGTATACTTTATTCCGCTTTAAACAAAAACTAGCAGACAGAACCAAGTGAACAAGATACATGAAACGATCCTTGCATTCATCATGTGTCTTGTCCATTCATTCAATTCAACAATGACAGGTCCATGTATGTCTTGTTTACAACATTTTCACTCCCTTTGGGTGCCTCCAAGTTGGAAAATGTTTCCATAATTCCACCGATGCACGATTAAGCATCATATGCATGTTATATATATATATATATATATATATAATAAGAGATCTTGGTACAAGTAATTTGATACTTGAATCCTTTAATCAATGTTGAGGTTCGATTTAAACTTAAACATGAAATGATAACTGATGATACTATTTTATTCCTAAAATGGGCTGATCCAGTATGTGAGAGACTATACCAAAAAAGAATATATATATATATATATATATATATGTATGTATGTGTGTATATATATATATATATATATATGCATTTTTCTCCATATATTGAAACCAATGGAGCAGAACATTTGCAAATCTCTGCTATACTTACAAGTACGCCAACTCCAACACCATGTAAATCTTAGGAATCTGTCCTAACCACACAAACTCATGAGAGGTCGTGTCGTACCATGCATAAAGACAAACACTCCCAACTGTGATTATTCGGCCAGAAAGAGAAAGAATTATATAGATTGTCTCCAGCTTTTCGTGGTACAATATTTATTCTTGATATTTTTCTTTCACCGCTAATTTTCTCTCTGTAAAGGGGAAAAAGTATGATGATTCATGATGTGAAGGAAAGGATGAATAAAACCGATCTCCACACATGGAATGCAAGAGTTTCACCTGTTGGAATTTATGGCTGATAATATTCATGAAAAATATGATAATAAGCTCAATAGTCAACATTGATAATGACAGATATGTGCATTGGGTAATATTCCTATATCCTATCGTGCATGGGCTTAAATTATAGATCTGTAGATGTGTGCAGTAATCTTCAAGACAATATATATATCCAATAATATTGAGGTATCTTGTGGTTCTTTTACTTATATCCAATAATATTGAGGTATCTTGTGGTTCTTTTACTTATTTTTCATAAAAGAATATATTCTCATTATAATACTATGAAATTTTGATAACTGAAAATATATGTTTGATATATTTCTTATATTATTTGATTAATTTAGATTAGTTGAATTGTGGTGTAAATTGTTCTTGTGCAACTGTTTGGTGTGAATGTTAGGCTAGGTGAAGTTTGTTATTGAAATTGTGTGATTTCGAGTTTGACTCAAAATCTATTTTGGTAAAATCATAATTATGAATTGATTAACCGTTGGATCGCCTTAAAATTTTAAAGGTAGGTTACTTACACACATATGTAAATTTTGACCGTTCGGATTGGCGAAATAACATCTAAAGCGGGAGATATTAATTTTTCACAGAAGTAGTGGAATTTAGAAAATTGGGTCAACTCGCCTAAGCGAGCAAAAATTCGCCTGGGCGAGTAAAGGTGGCTACAAATACGTGCAGCAGCGTAAAAGTATGAAAAAATCAGCCTTCTTCTTCCTCCACCAGCTACCCAACGCCTCACCCTCCTCCTCCACCAGCCACAAGTCACCGTTTCTTGTCGTTAAACCACCGCACGGAGAAGAATACTTTAATCGGAACAGAATATTTAAAACTCAACTCGAAGATTCGGTAGAGAATGGAGCCTCCAATCCTCCCTTCACGGTTTCTTCGAGGTAACCGTGTTTTCTATGCCTTCTCCTAGCTAGTTTGAAGTCACTCTTAATATCTCTTGTGATTTGGATACCGCTATTGGGTGTTTTTACACTTCATTTGAAAAACCTCTAAAATTGAGACGTTGTAAAAGTTTCTTTTTTTATAATATTGATATCATTTTTGTGACCTTTGTTGAGTTCTGGTCACATTGGTGTGATCGGAATTTCAAAATTGTTATCATTTTGATGTGAACTTTCAAAACACCATTTTAGTCTCTTTTTAAATTTGAGTGGGTATTTGATCCTGAATGTTAATGTTAACCTTGTCTTTGAAATATATACTAAATTATCTTCAATTTGGTATATAGAGCTCTGTGTTTGGGCCAAAGCACGTAAATTTGAGAGATCTCAAAACGATACTACTAGGAGTTAACAAAGGAAGATAGATAGGCAAGGAAAGTTTATTGTTTGGTTACAATTTTTGATACCATAGTTGGGGGTCAGGAAACCTAATTATGGAGATGTATGCATGTCCCTATTGTGTGCTGATTTTCAAGAAATATTATGTTTTAAATTAATGGGATGCGATATATTTATTATTGATGTATGTTTGTTCCTATTGTGTACTTGTTTTCAAGGAAAACTGTGTTTTTAACTAATTGGGTGCGATGAATTTGTTATTGATGGATAAAACTATGAATGATATTGTTGTTGTAATGATTTGACTTTTGGGAAAAGTCTTAATTACAAAGGAAGCTCTGTCTAAAATTTTATTAGACTGTCTCCTATTTAATTATTTATTAAATTTTTAAATGGGCATAAGAGTGTATTTTTACATTATAATCCTCCTTTTTAATTTAAAATTTTCTTAAAATACCAGTTTCGTGGTAATATGAATTGTGAATGAAAATTACATTTTTTTAACTTTCAAATGGTCTTAAAGGCTTCACAGAACCAGCATGTATGCTATGCTCTATAATTTACACATATACAACACTTCCGTCTTTTAGCATTTCTAATGTAATTTTTAAGCTTAATATATATTTATTTATATCAAATCAAATTATTTAAAATTCTGATTTATTTTATGACTCAACACTTATTTATGTTATGGTTTATTTAAGAGACATTTATTAGTCTAATAAGAATTTCTCTAATTGTAATCTCATTTTTTCATTTTACACAATTAATAGTAAATTATATTGTTCGTTATTCTCTTCACGTCATATTCATTTGTTTAAAGTATTTTCTTTATTAAAATCAATAATTTACAATCCCAATATATGACTGTCTGAATAAAAATTATGTAAAATTAACCTCCCCCCCTCTAATTCTCTCTTTTTATTACCTTATAAAGTCAAAATTAATAACACGTGGGGAAACAAAAAGTAAAAGAAGTTCTTTTTCATTTAATATAAACAAATGTATAAAATAATAATGTGAAATGATCAAATTCTTTTCTTAATTAAACAAATTGCTTAAAGGGGAAAAAAGAAGTCTCGGCTGCCTTGTTTAATAGTACAGCTGTTGAAGAAAAAGCAAAACAACAAAACAACAAAATGTAAAAAAATAAACTTGTGTGCATACTTAGAGTGCCCTTGTTTGTGAATGCTTTACCTAGTTGTTGCTTCACCATTCCAAGACTCTCCATGATATAAACCCCATCAAAGTTTCCCCACCACCATCACCAACGACAATCTCTCATTTATATCACTCCTCAACTCAAAACCAAAGATTTCCAACTCCCATAAACCTCTCTCATCACCCCTCTGAACAAAGAAAAAAATAAAAAAAACTCTTACTCCCCTCTGACCATGCTCTGTGTCTCTTTCCAAACATAGAAGAATGCACCACCCTTTGTCCTGAAATTTATTCACATCTGACATAGCCTTCAATTCCTCTGTGAGTGATGGGTATGATGCACACTCCCCACCCTCACAATTCCCACATCACATTATTCCCCACCACCTGCTCTTTTCACCATTAATTTTGATCAAACCAAAGAGCCTTCATCCCTCTGCTCCTTTTTAAGGGTATGATATGAATATGACCCTTTCATTAGTTTAAATTCTCTCAACTCTCTACACCTAATATTCGTGTACCATATAGTCATATATACACCACTAACCACCAACGAGTTTCCTTAAGGCCATGGCTGGTGAGAAGCTGCATGAGGGTCCAAGCATGACACTTTTACTCCAAAAAGAAACGCTTCCATGCTCCCCTGAACTTATTCAATCTTTTTGGGTTCAAAACTCTGAACCTTCTTTTCAAGGTGATTTGCTACCATCATGCTTTTGGCTTCTTTATTCTTGTCCTGACCTTTGCTTTCATAATTATCTTGGAGTTCCTGATTTTTTTTTTTTGTACTTCTAAACCTTTTTCAACAACTTGAAATTTTCTAGAACCGAGAAAGAGAAAATAAAAGCAAGTATACATTATTTAAACAAAATCAGAAGTCGGATTGTTATAGATTTTAATTTCCTTTTTATAATGAAGCTTTCCTATGAAAAACCAAGGAAAAAGTTAATAATTTTTTCATTGAAAATTGTTTGTTTTGAATTCTAGCATAGTTTGTTTATTAATATTTGGTGCCATGAGTTCAGGTTCAAAATCCTTGGCTAATGTTGTGAATGTCACGCAAAGGCCCTTCTTTCAAGGGCTTGAGAAAGAAGAGAACGGTGAGGATGAGGACTTTGAGGTGTGCCTAAATCAACCCGGTAAGAAAAGGAGGCTCACAAGCGAACAAGTGCAGTTCCTTGAAAGTAACTTCGAGGTTGAAAACAAGCTTGAACCCGAAAGGAAGGTCCAAATTGCCAAAGAACTTGGCATGCGACCAAGGCAAGTTGCCATATGGTTCCAAAACCGTAGGGCAAGGTTCAAGACCAAACAGCTTGAGAAAGACTATGGTGTGTTGAAAGCTAGCTATGACGTACTCAAAAGGAACTATGACAATCTCCTTCAGGAGAGTCATAAGTTAAAGGAAGAGGTAACAATTATTAGACATAAATAAAATCATTAGTATAATTTTCAATCTTCTTTTCTCTACGAATCAAAACTACAAAGCATGAATCTGACTGATTTGTGGCATTAAGACTACTAGTACTCCACTACTTACAAATTACAATACCTCATCACATGCTTAAGTTCTTTACATAAAATTCTAGTAATCGCTTGATAGAAATTGCACTTCAAGACATCTCACAAGGCTAAATTGTTAAGATTTTAATATAGTTGGTTCTTGAAGTTGAAAGTGACGTAGTCATCATCTCATCATTGAGAGCTTTAAAAATAACAACAAACACTCAAAACATCTTTCTCTGCCCTTTTTTTGTTGGTACTACTATAAGTTATTTATTAAAATGTCATCAGACGTAAACACCAAATTAATCCATAAAATTATGAATACATATCAATTTAGTCCTTTAAATTATCAATCAATTGATTTGAGATTAATTACAAAATCAAAGCCTGGGATAACCAACGTTGGGTAAGTTCAAAGATTAAATTGACTAAATTTGTAATTTCAGGACGAATTGGTGTAATTCTCCATAATTTTATCCGGAATGGGTTAATGCCATATTGGTTGAATGAGTACAATTTCCTTGTTACAGGTTAATTCTCTCAAGACCAGATTGATTCCCAGAGAGCAAGAGGAACAGAATTTGGATGATACTTCCTGTGATGCTGTCAACACACAGCATAATAAGCAGAAAGATTTAATCACAAACACAGTCTCAGAAAATGGATCCAAAGTGCCACTTCCCGTTATGGTAACAAGCAAACAGGAAGATGCTAATTCAGCTAAAAGTGATGTTCTTGATTCGGATAGTCCACATTTCACTGATGGAAACCAATCCTCACTTATGGAGCCTGCAGATTCCTCCCATGCTGTCGAACCAGACCACTCCGCTTTCTCGCAAGACGAAGAAGACATCCTCAGCCAAAACATCTTGACCATGCCGTTCTTACCAAAGGTTGAAGATGTCTGCTATGATGAACCACATGAAGATTCTTGCAGCTTTCGGTTCCCAGTTGAAGATCAAACCTTCTGTTTTTGGTCTTATTGAGTTACTACCAATAAGGGAATGCTAAAAGTTCATTAGTTCACAGTTGTAATAACTCTGCACTAAAATGTTTTTGGAATTGAAGTTTCACTTCGCTAATATGCATAATTTTAAGGTTTGAATCAAAGATAACATATGTTAACAAGGCGAAACTTCGATTTTAAATAAAATCAACATGTAATCAAATAATTGGATACAAGTAATTGATGTGCTAAAATTAAGATTGAATGGTTTGGATATTTTTCGAATTGGATCATTGATTAAAATAATTTTTTATTATATTTCATTTTTTGTCATAACCCAAGTTTCAAAGGCTGGTTTCAGAATTCTATTGTCTCAGGTCTTATTAGCACTAGGCAGGCCAATACGCAAGATCAAAATTTACAATTAGTTTTGGTATCAGTGTTAATAGCACAATTCACAATGAAATTTTAGGTGGTTATCGTAACAAAGAAGTGAAAGAACCTTCATTTTCCCGAATGGGTGTTTGAATTCTTCAAAACCGTAACCATTGTTTTATTGTAGTACTATTTGGGATGCTCTTTTACCTCTAAGTCATCACTCCTCGAAGGTCTTATGGTACATTTTATCTCGAACAAATTACGTTAACATCTTCCAAGGTTCTTTTAAATTATACATAATATCCCTCGTTGTTTAGTATTTACAAGAACCTTCCTCATAAGAGTATTAGTAATATATAAGGAGATGTAATATTTTTAAACATTAAGAAAATTTAATATAATATATAAGGTGTTAATGTTTTAATATATTAAGGAAGATTAGTGTAGAGATAAAAAAGATGATGTTTTGTATAATTTGAAAAAACTTGAGAGGGTACAAATAAAATTTGCTTTTTTATTTAGAATTTGTTTGGCTGCAAATAGAGTATAAATGAGAAAAGAAAGAAGAGAAATAGGTAAAAAAATAAGGTAGAAAAAAAGTGACTTGATTTAAGAGAAAGAGAAGAGAAATATTTAAATTAAAGTGATTTAGTAAGTTTTAAAAAAGAAAATATTATTAATATTGAA
Source organism: Glycine latifolia (assembly GCA_013407115.1). NCBI lineage: Eukaryota > Viridiplantae > Streptophyta > Magnoliopsida > Fabales > Fabaceae > Glycine > Glycine latifolia. The sequence continues at coordinate 21,527,120 of CM023948.1, read as the reverse complement.
TGAAAATACATTTTTATCCTTTATTTAAAGTTTTGTTATTCTGCACGTCATTATTGGAAGATGAACAAGGAAGGAGAGCGCTTTACAAGGAATGTCGGAAGGGCAACACACGAAGTCCAAGGAACAGTGCAAAATTCTTTAGCAATCCGCTCAATTTAACGGTGATTTGGGAAGGAATGAAAAGGAGGGAAATGAGAATTTTTGAATGATTTGCATAATAACATAAATATGAGGTGTATTTAATATTAATTTTTTAATTTATTAAAATGTTTTAATTCAAATATTTTTCTATAATCAAATCACTTTTCTTTCTATTTTATTTATTATTTATTTCTTTTTTTTTCTCATCTATTCTTCTATTTTCTCATCCTACAATCGAACATATCCATAAAAAAGAAATTTGTATTATGAGATCACATCTAATTTTAAAATCATCCTTTCCTCTTTGCTCAACAAAATTATCCAAAAAATTTTCATTTCTCCTTTCTTCTCTCCCTCTTTCTTCCCCCTCCTACCTATTTGACCTTGTAACTTATCATTGGATTAAAAATTCATTTCACATAAATCACATGTAAACTTTTATATTAATCTAAAATCATTTATTATCTCATTCATATGGACAAAAATCAACATAATATAAATATTTTAAAATATACTAAAATATCAATCATTAGATTACTTTCTTATTATTATTCAATTTTGACAAAATTTGACATAGACAATCTTGGTAATATGTATATATAATTTAACGGTTGAATCAATAAATCACATTCTATATTAAATTATAAAAATAGTGTAATAATTATCAAAATTACATCGATGTAAGTTGATCCATCATCTCTCTCTATATAAATTAAGAGTTATTTGGTATTTTATTTAGCATTTATCAAATTATAAAAGTAATGTAATAGTTATCAAAATTACATCAATGTAATTTGATTTCTCTTTTATATATAAAAATTAAAAGTTATTTGGTATTTTTATTTAGCACTATAATTAAATACAAGTTTTAAATCTGTTGCACCAACCCCTGTTAGCACATTATATTCTTGATACACGCCTTAATATTTTCTTTGCTAGCTTCATGATGCATGAAAAGTTTCCATTCTTAGATTCAAATCTTACTATTATTTATCTTGGTAGAGTTTTTGAGCTTAGTCTACAATAAATCGATTTTTCAAAATGATGAGACAGGAGTGGACTCATCAAGTTTTAAACAATTGAGCATACTCCCATCAAATATGATTTATGTGATCAAATTGAAAACGTTGACATCAACTAGTTGAACATCAACAGGTTGATACTTGCCCCTTAAGAAATTATGCCCTTGAGAGGAGTAAAATTAAATTAACTGACTGGCAACAGTATGTGAAGGATTTGACTTTGAAATCTAATTAATGAGGAAAAAGCTGTAAGACACGCAAAACATGGTGAAATACTGAATGGCCTGCTGTACAAGTCAAGGCTTGGGGTGTGGTTCACTTAAAAAAGTTTTATTGGTGAGAACATTTTAGCTCCCAAGCTCATTCAAGATGTTAATTGAAAGTTTATACGGTAATTTATTTTAGAATTTTGTAGATTATCATTGTTCAATTATTGAATTAAAATTTAAATTATTAATATCAATTATGAAAATAAAATATATGGTATTTTAATTTATGGATATTAGTGTGTATCAAAATGATTTAAGAATATTAGTCAATATTAAGATATATCAACAAATTGTTGGTTCACATAGTATTGGACTTGGTTTGTTTAAGTAAGGTCACATATTCAAATTTTGAGGATGAAAAATGTGGTTAAAAAGAAAGAAACTTTTTTTAAAAATAATAATAATAATAAAGGCTTAGAGTAACTAAGGAGGGGAGTAACCCGGACACTCAGTCCACCTACCTTGATGAATAACATTAATTTGGAATAAAAAGAACAATACAAAGAAAGTGGGGGGATTATACCAAAACCCGCAACAACTTAGCGAAACTTATAATTCGAAAGAGACATTCTATTTCTAAGAAACTTGTTCCTAACAAAAACAGAAATCGAATCCTACCAAGTGAAGGAATCACAAGACAAAGCACCTACATTAGCCAATGTCCACACAAAAGTTTGCTTCTCTATAAATATAAGAAAGGACTAAAATTGTATCTTTACAAAAAAAATTGGCAAGCTTCCCATTTTTTTTGCAGCTTCCAAGGGACTATAGAGGGATTAAAAAAAGCTTGAATGACTAGTGTAGAGTCATACTCAACCCAAAGGTTCAACCACCCTTTGTCTTTGGCCACTTCCAAAGCAAGAATAACTGCAAAAATCTCAGCAAAAAGAGAGTTCTGGATACCTATGTAAGAGGAGAAACAACTAGGCATACCTCTCGGATGATCACAGAAAATACCACTAAAACCAACATGACTAGGAGAACCATGAGAAAATCATGTTGCAAGCTTGATCGAAATGCATAGATTTGTTGTTGAAGATTTTCTCATTCCTACAAAACCAAATAGTCCAACACATGTTAACTATAAGAGCTAACAAAACATCTAAAACTCGACTGCTCCGACTAGAATTCAACAACTGAATTGGGGAGAGAGATGAATCGAGACAGATGTTGACTGAAATTAGGGACTACAACCATTTCCAAAATTTGAGAGCAAGACAAGAATAGGTGATGAATACTTCTTTACTCAAATTACACAAGCAACATTTGGAGGCAAAGACTCATCCTATATCTTTTAGATGATCCTCAATGGGAAATCTATCCAACAAAAACCTCCAAAGAAGAAAAGACTTAGATGGGGGGGGACAATAGCATACCAAATAGTCCTCCCCAAAGAAATCTAAGGTTGTTGAGAACAAAAGAAGGATTTAGAAACTTTTAAAGAGAGAACACCATTAGAAGCCATGCACCAAACTAGCTCATCTATCTTATTTGAGGAGACATACAAGTTAATGAGCTTAGATTCCAATTAGGGTATTTTTTGAAATAATATTTGAGGGATGTTCCAACCATTCACTGCGTGAAAATGAGCCATTGGGGAGGAAAACAACCTTCTGATAGAGGTAGGGAGATTAAGAACATCAAAGATTGATCTATCAAGACACCATGAATTGTTCCAGAAATTGATATTGTAACCAGAACCCAATAACAATCTAGAATTGCCCATCATCGATCCAAGATGATGCTTAAACAAGGACCAAATAGAGGATTTCTTGTAAGACCTAACCTGACAACTCTTATTGGGAAGTAATTTGGCCCGCAGAAACTGAGCTCAAATCTCATTGGAAAAGACAAAATTCCAACAAAGCTTGAGAGATGCAGCATCATTTATCAAGGAGGTCATATGGATATCCAACCCTCATCTAATGGGGAACACATACTATTCTAGGACATAGTGACAAGCTTTTGTTTTGTGATATCATCGCTCTAGATAAATTTTCTAGCATATCTTTCAATTTCCTTCAACAAGGATCTAGGCCACGCATAAATATTAAACGAATATAACAACATGCCATTACTAACTAATTTAACTAGTTGGATTCTACCCATGACCGAAAGCATGGATCCCTTCCAAGAGTGAAGCTTTGCTTTCAACCTATCAACAAAGGGCCTAAAATTATACATTTGTGGCTTCCCCAAAATAAAGAGGAACTCCCAAGTATATGAAAGGAAAAGATCCCATGCAAAAACCCAACAAATATGTGATTATCTTGGCCTATATTGCCTAACGGAAAAAATAGAAGGAATTTTAGGAAGAAGAGAGAATCTCACTATAGGTGACCAACCAAGTTTCCTAACGAAGATTAGTCATCGATAAAGTCAGAGAATATTTGATACCGACGAAAAAAAATATGTGAGCTTGTTTATAATGAATTGACTTTTTTTGTGAAGTAGGATAGCATCAACTGAAAGTCAATGACCAATTCCTCAAGGTAATGAAATTCATTTAAAGGATTGACCTCTTTCAATAAATATTTTTTCATATGCACAAGCTACGGATCAAACTCTTGACCACTTATTTAAGGGACAAACTAATGAATTGGCTTTTGCTTAGCTGAGAAATTGTTATTATTTGTTCTTAACATCTTGTTATTATACATCAATTATTATAACAGTGAGATTAAATCCACACACAATCAGGGACAAACGTACATAAACTTGAGGAAGCCATGTCCCCCTGTTTCTTTTTAATCTATTTTATTTAGGTATATATAATGTATAATATTTTAATAATAAATTAATTATTTTATTAAAGAGTATAGTTGTCAAAAACGTTGATATTTAAGTATTATTTATTTGTTTTATTTTTATTTTTACAAAATATTTATTCTTTTTAATAGTATTTATTGTGAAAATAGTGACACTTTATCTCTCTTTAAAAACAAATATACTATTTTTTTAATAAATGTTTTTTATAATCTTCATTGTATAAATAATTATATTTTTTCTTTTTTAAACATAATATTTGAGTGTTATTTATTTTCTTTTATAATATATTTAAATATTATAAATATTTATATTTGCAAACAAATAATTTTATTATCTTTTCTTTTATATTGATTTGGTAACAATTGATTTGAGAAATTAAATGTACTATTTAATATTAACATTTATTTATAAGATAAGTTTATAAATACTATATAATGTAATAACTTGAATTCTGAGATATACCTATACTTATTCTTTTTTTTATATATAATTTTTTTATTTTTTTTACTCAATTTTATTCTTCTTGACATTATTTGTTTGTATTTAATCTACTATCTTTGAGTATACGAGTCTATTTTCAAATTAATTTATAACTCTAATCACTATTGTATAAACTTTGAAAAAAAACACATTAAATATTAAGTTGTATCATATATTTATCCAAATTTACTTTAATAATTGTTTAGCATAATTAATTGGGATTTTTTTATTGAAAAAACAATTGATTTAATATTTTTTAGTATAAATTTATCTAAATTATATTTGGTCCTCCAAACTTTTCTTTCTGTGTCCGCTCTTGGACACAACTCAAACACACGCAGCGAAAGAAATAAAATATTAGAGAGTAGTAGTACATGGTACATGGTACATGGACACAGACTCACGCATAGTTCAATCTCTCAAAAATTCAGTAACTCAAATCTGATTGCAAACTCTTACATAAATGGCCTTTTATAGTCAAAGCAAAACCGTAAAATGTTGAAGGCTTAACAACAAATACAAGAACTTAGCCAAAGGAAAATGACGGTGCTGTCATGCAATTCTCACAATTGTGTCAGGTGGTGCAGTAATTTCAGAGTTGTAATCTATGTATGCCAATTTGGTGGCTTCTTCATTCTTCTAGTCACACGGTTTCGATTTTTTATATTTTTTATAAGATTTATTTAATTAATTTTTTTAACCGACAATTTGTCATTAATTTTCCATAAAATTTATCTTGTGTAACAAGGACCACTGGACCAGGTTTCCAGGTCTCCAACAGAGTTGTGAACTGACCCCCATATATATGATATAACGGTATGCATATTTGTTACTTCTAGCCTTATAGAGCCTTACTCTTAGAAATACTTTTGATGATAAAAATGTTCTCACTAATAAAACTCTCCAAATAGGTAAACACGTATTGACATTAACAATTACGAAAATTACATTATTTCAAGAATTAATTAGTCTTATAATCAATTTTAATTAAGAGTTATTTTTGTTTAAATAAATTTGTTAAAAATAATTTTAATTAAAATAAGCTTCTTTAAAAAAATAGTTTAAATGTTAAAACTTTAGTTGTCCTAAACATAATAGCTTAATTGCATTATGATGATGATGTACGTACGTACAATATTTATGTCAAGCTTTTTCAAATTCAATTGATTAAATTATTTTAAATCTTATTTTACTCCAAATTTATTAGTTAATACATTAAATTTTACCTAAAATTAAAAAATATTAAATATCTCCATTTAATTTTAAGTTTTGAGTCACATCCCATAAAATTATTCAAATTTGATTAATTTTTATTACCAAATTTTCAACTTCTGAACTTAAAAAAAAAAACCTCAAATTCATCATAAACCTCAAATTATTTGTATGGAAAATGACAATTATTTAAGTATTTAATTGATGTAAAAGAAAATTAATAATGAGACTAAATTTACTTAATTTTAAAAATATAATAAATACTTAATTATAACTTGGAACCACAATTATATAGTCCTTGGGTGAAACTAAACCTAATGACATTGCTGTAAATATATTGGTTAGAAACTAGGCTACTTTTAAATTAGAACTTGTACTTTTTAATTGGAACCTATACAACGGGAGTGCTGTTCTAGTACTTTTTGAATTGGTGATGACTTTCGCATATCTAAGTGGGTCCAGCTTTTATTTTTTTGGTCATTTTAGTAATTGACAGTCGATAAAATAAAAAATATGGTTGATATTATTTTAACAACAGAAAAATCCTAAAAATTTATATTTTCTGCACAACACTAATATCGGTCATTTTGATGGTTAGGTTTTATATATAGTATATGTTTGGGATGTCTGATCTCATTTTCATAAAATTGTAACACACCACTAATAAAAGACATTTTGGTGGTTGTACCTGAATTCACTCTTATAAAATTGTAATATATCATTTGTGCAAGAGAACAAGAGTTTGAAAAACTTACAAAGCACTCACAGTTTATTTGACTCATGGACAATTGCAACTTATCTTTGGAGTAAACGAGAATAATAATGGCAGAATGTATTTATGATATTAATTTTTTCGTACTTAATCTAATTACTTTTATTATTTGTATATGAGCATAATTAGATCATAAAATATATTTTAGAACTTACACATTTTTCCACAATTGATGAACTGCCATTGTTAATGCTAATCAATATGAAGTTCTAGCCCAAAACACTATAACAAGACTACCCCTCTAGTAGGGCTGTGCAAAAAAATCAAAATCCATAAACTAATCCATATTCAATCCAATCTAATCCACTTTAAATTTATTTAAATGGATTGGTTTCATATCCAAATCCAGTTTTTAAGATTTTAAATCCAATCCAATTAATTGGATATGGATTGAATATTTGTTTGGATTTTTAAATCCAATACAATTTTTTTGAACAATGACGACTAGATTTTTTTGGCCAACTTCGGTAGGAGCCATTTTTTGGTTGATGTCGTCTAGAGTTATTTTGGTCAACGTCAATTGATGATGTTCTTAAGCCGTCATAGATTGAGACTATTTTTCGGTTAATGTTGGTAAGGGTTTTTTCAGCAAGTGTTGGTTGAGACTATTTTTTGATCGATGTCATCCAAAGTCTTTTTGGTCGACATCAGTCGAGACTTCTTTTTGGTCGACGTCAACTAGGATTTTTTTTATCAATGTCTGTTGAGATTATTTTTTGATCGGTGTCAGGTAGGTTTTTCGCTCGACATCGGCTAGGATTTTTTAGTCGATGTTATACGAGACTATTTTTTTGGTTGACATTCGCTGAAAAACATCATCGATCGACATCGTCCAAAAAAACCTTGATGGTGTCGGCCAAAATATTCTCCCAATTGACGCCAATCGAAAAAACCCTATTTGATGTAAAAAAACAAATCCCTAATTAATGTTAACCAAAAGAAATAGCCATGGTTAATGTTAGCCAACAAATCCTAGTTGATGCTAACAAATATATAGTTTCAACCAGCATCAACAAAAAAATCTAGCCAATGTTTACCAAAAAATAGTCCTATGAATGTTGGCAAAAAAAAATCAACTACCGACATCGGCAAAAAAAAACCTTACCGATGTTTGCCACAAAAACCCTAACCAACGTATGTCAAAAGCTAGTCACGGTTGATGCTGATCAAAAAAACCCTTAGTCGATGTCGACCAAAAAATATCATCGACCAACATGGACGAAAAACCCTAGCCGACCTCAACCAAAAAGTAACCATACCTAAGATCGATCAAAAACATCTTTGACCAATGTCGACCAAAATGCATTGATTGATGTTAGACAAAAAATAGTTCTTGTTGATATCGGTCTAAAAATATCTGGACCGATGTCTGTAGAAATTATCTTGGTTAAGGTAGGCCAAAAATACACTAATCAAGATCAATAAAAAATAATATTGACCAAAATCGATTAAAATAGCTCTTAAATAGACATCTACTTAATTTACTTTTTAGTATTTAATTATTAAATTTGTTAAAAAAATCTTATAATATTTAAGTGAATATAAATTAGATATAACTAAATTTATATCCACTTAAATAAATTAGATTTTAAATCTAAATTATTTAAAAAAAATATAAATATAAATTTAAAATTTAATTTATTTAAATAAATATGAATTGTATATGTAGAATTCAATCCATAGCCACCCCTACCCTCTAGTAGCAGTAGGAATATCTTCTTTTTTGTTTGAAACCATGATTTGTTTCTTCGCGAAATCTGGTTCATTATAGATTATGTTGCAGTATTGTTCGCCCATGAAAAAGTGGACGCGCGTAAAAGTCTCACCCTTAAAAATATTATCTGCTTTGATATTTTATTAAGTAGGGTACATTACACTTTTGACAAATTATGAATGGTGACAACTTTTAGGATGTGTTGTGTTTGACATAATTCACGTGAAAATTAAGTATTTTAAATTGAGACCATAAGAAATAAGATACATGTGTGTCATAAGAGGTGTGTGTTTTCAACGATGGAAGTGTTTTTTTTTTTTTTCCTTTTATCTTTTATATTTTTTAGTTTTAGAGACTGTAGAAAATGTTAGGGAAAAAAGAAGGTAGATGGAGCGAAAACTAAACAAATAACAGTAAATCAAAATCAAAGCATCACAATTTCTTCTTGATAATTTCATTTTGTATAATATCAATATTATATATATGGATGGATAAGATACTTAATTAAATAATAAGATAATATCTGTATATAAATATTTCAATTTATTTCAATTTACATTATAAAATTTACATATATTGACAGTTGTTCTTATAATTGGAATGGAAAAAGTTTTTTTTTCCAATAAAAAACAATATTGATTAGTTATATATCAATATTATTTTCTTATCTCATTACGGAAAAAAAAAACATTTTATATTGTGTTAATTTGTTTATTGTTTTAATACGATTGATTGTGTACTTTAGAAATTGAAACAAAGTTGTCAACAGTTTTTGTTCTTACATATATATCTTGTCAGATATCACAATACTTTGGAACCTTATTCTGCTAAAGGTGAAAAGCTATTTTATGGTCCAAAAAGGAGCACTTCTAATTTAACTTACGCATCTATTCACTTTTATCTAACTAAAGTGAAGTTCACGGTTCATGAACACTAGCTAGTCCTTAATTTACTAGATTATGGATACTATCAAAGGGATGGATTATGGCTAAGAAAGTAAAACTGATGGGAAATTAATTAGTAAAGAATTTAAAAGCTAGATATGTAAGATGTTGATGTTGGGAAGGTAGATATACATTAATCAACATACAATAGACTACATGTAATTAACTTTGTTCAAGGACCACTGGCAAGATATGGCCTAATCATAAAGTTAACTGTTTTGGCTTTTGGGGGATAAAAATGTGTGCATGTGTGATTGAGCCTCTAAAGAACTAAACAACGTGGGAATAAAATATAAGTAAATAAACCTTATAAGATAATTATATATCATTATTTTTAATTTATGCTATTTTTTCCAGCATACAAATTGAATATTGTACAAAATATTTAGAAAGAAAGTTTTGCTAGTCATAATAATCTTATAGGTTAAACAAGATTGTCTTCTATAAAAGCATACTATATGGTCTATGAAAAATAGTATATGTGCGTTTGTGATTGAGCTTCCAAGAAAGAGCCAAACATCGTGGGGTACAAGTAAATAAACCCTGTTAAGAAAATTATATATGCACATATTTATATATGTCATTATGATTCATGCTATATACCTTTTCCTGCATACAAATTAGATGTTGTACAGAACCTTTATGTTTGGTCATTATAACTCTTCTTCTTTTTTAAGTAGATTTCTAGTTTGATCTTTTAAATATTGATATTAGTTTTAAAAAAATATTTATCACTAAATTATTATTATTTTTATATAAAATGATTACCAAGTCCGTCCATGCCACTGTTATAGGAACAAATTTTAGGCAAGTCGAAACGGGTTGTGTATATTTTAGCAGAGGAAGGATTGTTATTCACACCTCTATTTTTTTTAACTTCATACATTTTGTATTTTTTACTTCCTGCAGATCTCATTTTACCATTACCTTCTCACCTCCCCAAAACCCTTCAAGAACAATTCTCACCTCATCTTTCTCATTTTACCATTTCCCTCTTCTTCTTCCTTCTTTTTTGTTCTTCATGCGTTTTGATTCCCTCACCCTGCCTTGCCTTCGTTCTCCCACTCCCTCGCCACCAACTAGCCCCTACGTTGGTTCTCAACCTCGGTTCTCCCTCTTCGTTGAGAATCAGTTTTTGCTAAGCTCTTGAACTTTTTTTTTCTTTTCATGTTGGTAGATGTGATACAAACTTATTTCTATCGTGCATTTATATATAATGAAAATTTATTTTCATTGTACATCTTGTTTTGAAATACAATCAAAGCTTTTTCTCTTGATACACAATGAAAATGAGTTTCTGATGTATATTAAATAATTTTTTTTATTTGAATGTCTTATTATTATATTTAAAATTTTATTAATAATTCAACATTGGAGTGATTGAAGGATAGATATCTTTCGGTCGTGGATGTCGCACAAGTGGTATTAAACGAGAGTTTATCTCCTTCTTTTAGTGGGTTGCACAATCTTAATTAACGGACAAGAGTTTGACACATGTTCGTCTACTACTTGGATATGTTACATGATCTTGATAGTTACAACTAGTATGCATAGGTGCTTCTATGCTAGTGTTCTGGTGTGATCAGCTAGGCACAACCAAACTGCACCATATATGATGCAAATCAGGGGATACATTACTTTGTTAATTTTTTTAATTTACCAGAGGCATAATTTGTCTCACAAAAACTAATTTTGTTAATGGTTTTGCAGGCATAAATGCATCAGAACTTTCCTACTACTACCCCTTGTGACACTACAAATATTTATATGGCAAATGTTAATCAATTCTCCTAGAATATTAGTTAAGGAATTAAAAAAAATGTAAAATTTTATTAAAATAATAAAATTGTTAACTTTTTTTAAGTTTTCACAATAACTATTTTTTCTTTTTAGTATTACCACACCATTGAGGCTTCTGATGTGGAAGTTTGTTGAGTAGAAGATATTGTTCCTATAGATGTTAGAGAAACATATGTGCCTTAAGGTAATCATTGGACTTGCATGGATGACTACTTAGAATGGTTCCATGAAGTTTCTCATCCATACATCATTGTCCCAATAGCGGCAAATCCGTGCAACAAAAAAAAGAAATTATTAGATGATCAAGATCATTACGTCATTCATGTGCATCACCTAATAATTTCTCTCCCATGAGATCTTCCTCAAGTACACATGCAACAATTTGGAGGTAACCAACTAGAGTCATCATCATCCAGCGAGTCACATGATTGACTAATAATTATTCGTATCTTGTCTCTTGTGAATTAAACGACACTCAAATCATCATATTAATGATTTATTTCCTTTATTGTAGTCAATGTTTGAGAGGATGGCACAAAATATACAATGATTGTTTGATTTGGGGATGGCTCCTAATGGTACTGTTGCCTATAACATCACACAAGAATCATTAACATTTGCACAGTCAAACATTTCGGTTGAGAGTGGACATAGAGGAGGAGGAAGATCTTCCAAAAGTGATGTTGTGTATTCTAGACATGTTTTGTATTTATTCATGTTATGTTACACTTGTTTTGTAATGTTTTATCATAGACTTATTTTCTATTATATTATGTTATGTCGCTTATATGGTACTGTTTCATCTTTATCTATTTTTTTATTTATTTATATCCGTTAGACTTATTAGGTACTTATATTAACAATGATATTAATATAGGTTGATATGTTTAATGACAATAGGTGGAAGGATACTTGCATTTACCATACATAACGATTTTTTTTCTGTGTATTGTAAAATAATACATCACAAAAATTATTTTTGTTGTGTATCAAGAATTCACACCCCTTAATAGAAACACGTTTCACATGGTGTATTAACCTTTATCAGTTAAAATATTTTAGTTTTAGTTATATGATGAACTAATTTATTATGTCTATGGTATTTGGTTAAAATAAAATTGTTTGTCATGGAGAATATTTATAATCTAAATAACAATAGTAAACTAGTTATAAATAATTAGATAATAAATATAAATAACATAAAAGGATATTTTCATGCTTTTTATATAATTCTTTTATTTCATAGATAAAAATATATTTTAGTTTTAATAAATTAGATCTTCTAGTTAATTTAAAGTTAATATAATTTTTTATGTTTTAAGAGAAATATTTTATTTTAAAAAATAAATAAATAGTGTAATAATTAAAAAAAACAATATAACATCAAAAATAAATTTGGTCATAATGAATAATGTGATATTAAATGACATGATAAATAATAAATTTTATTAGAAGAGTAAATAATAATGATAATAATAAATGTGTATATTATATATTTCATAGTACTTCAAGTATAATGTCGAATGAATGGAAATATTTTTTTGTCTTAATTATAAAAAACGTGATATCACTATCAAATCTACTAAGGAAATATCCGCACGTTTTTTATAGACAGATGCATTTATTGTGTATTAACAACACTAGCCTAAAAAGCACATTTTTAAAACGGTTATACAAAAACGGTTTAAAAAAAAAACAGGATGACAATTTTGTAATTAAAAGAAGAATTTTTAGAACAGTTGTAATAAAATTGATTTAAAAATTTTTTTTTAGAACAATTAAAAGTAAATTGATCTAAAAACTTATCTTTCTAGAACGTTTCAAGTTTTAATTGGTTTGAATTGTTTTTTTTTTAGACTACTTGAAAATAAAACCGTTCTAGATAATCATTCCCCAACTCCAAAACAAAACATTATAAGAAAATATTTGTTCCCAAACCCTTAAGCCAACGCTTTGCTCTTCGTTTTCGTGCTCATCTCGAGCCTCATTACACTGTAATAAGTCACCCTCCTTGGTTGCAAAAACAATACAACTACTAATAAGCCTTTAAATTCTATGGGCATTCTTGAAATAATATTTAAATTTAAGCTTAAATATATAAATGATCATTGATATATATCCAAATTTGGTATTTGATCCTTAATAAAAATTTCTTTGTTTTTTTCCCTTGTATTTGATTTTTTTTTGTTTATGTCCCTACTGTTTAGCAGGATTTATTCATTGTTGACCTGTGTGTTAGTTTGACATATGTACTATCTACCTATTTTGTCAAATGGGATTAAATGTAGCACATCTAATTTGGATAAACTAGTTTGACATATGACTAATTAATATAGCTCATTTTTTGACAGTTAAAAACCGTAAAAAATGCTTGAAAAACTTGTTTGAAATATATTAAAAGATTTGTGGTAACCTGTAGCTGCTAGAAAATTAATTTTCTCTTTTCCAGAACTTCTCTATCATGGTAAACAAACAAAATTTTCATATTCAGGTCCAGATCAAGTTCAATATATTCAATTTCAAATTCCTTCAAATATTCTAATAACAAATTCAAACAAGTTTAAAAAAGAAACAAAAATGCACATAGTCCACACAATAAATGCATATCTGAACATAGATTTGAAATAAACTCAGAATCACTGGTGACGAGTCACTGTCCTCCACGCTGGTGGCAACTTCAAGTGCACACCCCGAGACTCCTCGACCATGTCGACATCTCCATTGTAGATGGCAACCTCAACTGCAAGTACCCAAATTCGTAAACCATATCTAGATTTAGTACAAAGTCACATTCTTGTACATAGAAGCACCACACTTTTCTCCTCGTATTTTTCCTCCACTGCAGAACCCCTATTCCTCTCCTCTGCTGTAGAACCTACTCAATCACATTTTGTGGATATGAGTTAATTGGGTCTGATATTGCTCGCTCTGCACCGAGAGAGAAGCAAGAACCATTTTGGGTATGGGTATGAATCTTGCGACGATGTTTGTGGCAAAGCGTCAGATCAGGGAGGGGGAGGCAGGGAGGGTGGTGTTGTTGGGGACTCCGTTGAAGGTGTTGTTTATGCGGCTTTTGGAGGAAATAGAGGGTGGGATACAGAGAAAAGAATTATTTTTATTTTTTATCTATATTCTTAATTTACTAATTAATGACATCCATGTCATTAGAAACATCATCGTGTACATGTCACAATTAGTCCAACCTGACACAACATATCAGAAACTGATTTGTCAAACTAACGAAAACGCCAACAGTTAACATATCCTGTTAACGGCAACAACATAAACCAAATTCCAAATATTAGGCAGTAGAAACGAATAAATTTTTTTATCAAGAATCAAAACGAAATTTGTATCTTTAGTGATAGATCTTAAATTGAGATCTTAGATCACTTTTTGGTAAACTCCATAGTCATGTAGGATTAAAGATCTCTTAAGATCTGTGATATTTTTTTCTTTATTAGTAGATCCCAAATTGAGATCTTAGATAATTTTAATGGGTCCCACATGAACCACACTTTTAAATATTTAAAATTTAATTTAATTAATTAAATAATTAATTTTAATTAATAAAGCATGAAAAAAATATATGAATATTAATAAAGTATATAATTAATTTTAACTTTTAATTTCATTTTATTTATTTTTTTCATTTTTTTTTCGATATGTCACTTAAAAAATCATTTTTTTGAACTCTGTGTAGATCTTTAAAGTTCTTGGGAAAGATCTGGATCTCCACGTGGAGATCTGTTTTTCCTCTTTGTGGTGGATCTGGGAAAAGAGAGATTTTCAGCTGAAGATCTCTTCCTAAGATCCCCCACTAAAGTTGCTATATTTCAGCCTTAAATTTATGATATTATAAAATATAATTGACTAATTTAATTTTTTTCATTAGTCTTGATAAATTGGGTATATTTATTATGTAAAAAATTGGAGACAATATTCTTTAATATTAAAATTTAATTTTAATCTTTCTAAAAAATTATAAAAGCTGCATGAATAATAAAAAGAGGTATTTAATGATGTATAATTAATAAATTCAAATGTCAAAGAAATTATGTGAGACCTAGCTATAGGGTTTTGGTATATTTATCACACTTAATTCAAATTAAGTATATTTGAACCATTAGGATTCACCTAGTGGGAATTTGGGTTGTTTGCACAAGGTTCTAGATTCTAACTTTATTGTCGCCATCATATACCAAAAACATAATTAAATATGCCCATATGCAAACAAGATATTTTCCAATTAATGTTAGGGGTATTCATATTCAATCTAATCCAAAACAAATTGACAATCAAATTCTTTTGGATCATTAAATTTTTTTGCCATAATCGATCGGTTGTATTGGATTAAGTTAAGAAACCTTGTTGTAAGGTGATTAACGGATTCATTGACATAATTTTTTCTTTTCTTTTGTATACTTTATTGGCTTAATTGCATTTTTATTCTATTTATTTTTTGTTTTTTTAACAAATTTTATCACCAACAATAATTTTAGCACATTTTACCTCCTACTTATTTTTAAAAACTTACAAATTTTACCTACAAACATAATTGTTTTTTATGCCTATTTTTTATTTCCTGATAAATTTTACCTACAAATTTTACAAACAATTAACGAACAAACAATAGAAGGTAAAAATTGCAAGTTCTTTAAAAGTTGTAAGCAAAATGAGTCTAAAAATTTTAAAAATTTGCAAAAACAAATTAGGGTTAAAAATTGCAATTAAGCCTTATTTTCAAATAGGTTCCTAGTATGCTTAAGCTAAAAGATAGTTCAATTATTTTAAAAATTAATAATCAATATTTGGAGCTATAAATACATGTAAAAATAGGAAATTAAAATGTCAATTAAAAATGAATCATCCAATCCAAATCCAAACAACATTTTATTGGATAAGATTTTTTGTTTTAGGAAGACAAATCAAACGTAATCAAATCACATGTTATTTTGATCGTTGAATTAGATTATTTTTTGACTTAAAATCAATCCACACCAATATGTAAACACGCCTAATCAAAATTGATTCAAAGGAATATGAAAACTAAAAATTAGCTAGTAGATGAAACTTGTTAAACTAGTTTATAAATTATAAATGTTCGATTCTCTATTGAAGTATCTAATAAATATAAAATGACTAAAATAGATATATTTATTTTATATTTTTATATTAATTTCATTTTTTTTATTAACTGCTATAAACTGATTTGTTTGACTTTTTATTTTGAATAATATGATTGAAACCTTTTGTTTTCAGTGATATGCTCATTACACATTTCCAGAAAACGTATTTTCTTAGCTGCTAATTTACTAATATTATTTAAAATTAAATTATTATTTTTTTTAAAATTATTATTATTGAGTATCTTTTTAGAGAGAGAAAAAAAATTCAAAGGTCAAAGCAATTTTAGTCATAAATTAGTAACAGTTAAATCAATTTTCATGTGACCACTGACCAGGCCAGAAGCATGACAGTTCAGAACTTAGTTTTTTGGGTTTCATATTGCTTGGCCATGCCAAGACCAATAATATATTGTATCTATATATAGAACCATAACTTTTCTTCATTTTCCAAAAAAGAAATACAGAAACTGATTAAGCTGGTCATAAGCAACACAATTAAGCATGGATAGGGAGCACTCACTATTTTCATTTGCTAGCCTAAAACACAGTTCAGAGCCATCTCTGCAAAAGAAATTGCTAGATGATGAAGAAAGCCTTGCTGAATCAGTGCCAGAGTCACACTCGACGGAACCTGGATGGAAAGCCATGCCTTACATATTAGGTCTCTCTCCAAACATTGTTACACTCTTCATCCCTAATTTTTTTAATAGTTTGATCCTGCTTAAACAATTTCAGACGTTAACTGTATAATTTTTTAGCTCTTCTTTTTATAAATTAAGTTTATTATTAAAAAAATCAGTCACATAATTAATAAATAAATATATGTCAATCAACATTAATGAAATATACATATTAACATTTGAAATTGATCACACATACTAAAATCATGATTTTTTTCTAAAATGAAAGATGAAATTTTTTTATTAATAAATATAAGATTAAAATTACGGTTTTTTAAAAGGAAAAGACTGGATGTTCCAATAAAAAAAAAGAGGGAGACTAAAAGGGTGGATTTAAGTAAGAGGAAAGAAATTACATTCAACCCTATAATTTATATCCTATGCTTTTCATATCCTATGTTTAATAATTTGGATTATTATAACCTTTATTTCAAAAATTGACTATAGGTGTGGTGATAGCCTTGCTTGCCACAATTTCATCATGCACCATGGTCAATTCAGCGGCAGCAGCTTGGTGAATGCATAGGCCAAACAAATTTCCAAATGACTCAATTAGTCCTTGAACTATTTGAGAACTTTCAAATAGATTTCTAAATTATTTTTTTAATTGAGCCTTTTTTATTATATATTTTTAATTAAGTATCTAAGATTTTTTAACATGTTATAAATCATCATTTTCTAACAGTTTTAAACCTCTATAAACTAACCCTAAGACTTACTTTTTAGTTTAAGAATTTAATTAAAAAAACAGTTTACGAGTCTAACTAAAAATTATCAAATAATTTAAGGACTAACTGCTTAATTTAACCTTTTAAATAAAAAGTCTAAGATTAATTTTGACCTTGAAGAATTTAAAATACATTTAATTTAGAAAAAAATGAAAAGGAATAGAGGCGTACAACAATCAATTACTTAACAGCTCAACCTCCATATCATGTTTACGGACAGAATTATATGTGGATGAAAACTTTCCCTAAAATTAATTAATAAATTAAGATAAAGTTACTTTTTTAATAAAATATATCATACCATCTTTAAATGAAATTAATCAATTTTTAAGTGATGGTCTATATGACGCGATTGTTTGAGAAAAAAATGTTTGTTATCACTCAATTGTCATCTTTTCTTTATCCATTGGAAGTATTTGTTGTCATCAATGAAAGAATTTCATTTTGCATGATTGAAAAGGAAAACACAATCCAACCTTGAAAGTTCAAACGAAATTAAATGCATATTAATGATATTAAATAGCTTCAGGACAGGTTGAGTAAATCTCAAAAAGTATAGAGCCTACTCCGATATGTTCATATTCTTGATGATGACTACTCCGATATGTTCATATTCTTGATAATGACTACTCCGATATGTTCATATCTACGGTAGTTTTATTTTGTCATAGAATTTTTCTTTTTGTAATGCTTTCATAGCATAAGTTATTACAAAACTGGTGTGTTTTATTAATTTATCGGAGCATGTAATTGCAGTGTTAATTTTTATCTAAATAATTTTTATTTGTGATTCATTTTTTTTAATTTTAGGATAATATGTTTTGATTATAATAAAATTATATTTTCACTAGATTTAATAGAAATTTTATTGTGCTTAATTTCTATAATTGATGGTTTTTATACTATGAAATGATGCGGATGACAACTTCAAATTTTAAACGTTAATGTTTATTTTTTATGCACTTAAAAATATGATTTATTAATGTATCATTGTTTTGAATTTCTCAAAATTGACTGTTAATTTTTGGAGGAGATAAACTAGACACTATTCTCTATAAATCTATATTATAATTAAGGTGATATATTTTCTATTAGTATTATTTTTTAAGAAATATTTTTTATTTTTATATCAGTTATATATCAAATTTATTATGTAAGTATGTACATTAAACTAACAACTAATTAACAGTTAACATTAATTAATAAAAACAAACATTATGCAAATGGAAGTAATTTTTTTTTTTACTTGAGATTATTTTGACATTGACTCCTTGAACTAAAATTCTGGCTGCGCCCCTCCTTGCATAGTTTCATATACGACATGCCACTATAGTATGAAAGAGGTTAGATATTTTAATGAAAAACAATGAATTGTTATGGTCCATTGATGTGAGTTGTGATTGTGTAGTTGATGCTTCGGTAGAAAGTATTATCAATTTTGATTATTTGCACCTTTTGTTTTTAGTTTTTAATGAATTTTATCACTAATAAATTAATTAAATGTATTTTATCTTCAACTTTTAAGAAATTTACAAATTTTACCTCCTATTAGTTATCCATTAAAAACATAAAAAGTTTGGATAAAATTTGATAAAAAAATAAAAAACTAAGAATAAAAATAATAAAAAAATAAAAAATTAGATTTAAAAAATAAAAAAGTTGGGGTAAAAAATATAACTATATTAGAAGTAAATTAATGAAAAGTAAAATTCACAATTTTTTAAACTTTGAAAATAAAATACGTTAAATTAATTTATTAAAAATAAAATTCACTAAAAAATAAAAAATTAAGACTAGAAAATATAATTAAACCTATAAAGTTTTGTGTGTTTGGAGCCTCCAAAACGGACGTTCACAGTTTTCAAAGGAGTAAACCGAGAAGTAAGAGTGTTTTCTCATTGCGTTGGTGATAGAGATCATTATTAGGAATGTCAAGACATAAGTGTCAGGTCAAGAATCACAGAATCAGGGACGGATATAAGGGGATAGCCACACACACACACACATATATACACCTTTCCAATAAAAATAAAATTAAATAATATTACACTAGTTAGTATATAACAATATATACTAATTAATAAATCTTATAATTAATATGTTATATCACTGATTATATACGGATCTTTTTAATATTGAGGAAAATATCAATATTTTTAATAATATATATTTTCACTATTACTACTATAATCTAACCCAAAGATATATATATATATATATATATATATATATATATATATATATAGATCTAATAAGAAAGACATTTATGTATAACTTTCGATCAATTGTTATTTTTATGCTAATTATGCTTTGTGTAGTATTATAAGTTTTATTTATCTATCTATATATCTAATTATTTGCATCAATTATTATTAACATTATATTATAAACATATTTATATTATATATAATTGATATGAAATTTGATGACTTTTAATGATTATTATTATATTTAATGTGTTTATTTTTTTATTGTGAGATTATTGGAAGACTGATTTAATTGTTATTGTGCTTGTAAGATCAAAAAGTATTTTAAAACTTGAAAAAATGTTTGAGTTATAAAGTATAAATACATGTATTTCTTTTTTGTATCATTTGAAAAAAACAATTTTAATTTTATTTGTAAAACTAATAAATAATTTTACAAAAGTTATTAATTATTCAATATTATTTGTTAGAAGTTATTGTAGATATTTAAATAATTAAAGTAAAAAAAAAAAGTCAACCCTCCTTTGATGGTTTTCTGGATCCGTCACTACACACAATGGTTTATCTCCTGCAGATCTTGTTTTTAATTTTACTGCAATTAATAATAATCACTAGTTAAGTTATATAATTTTTATAATATTTCAATTAAATTCTACATATTCACCTTTTTATCATGGGAATGAAATCTATGTTAAATGTGAGGATAACAATTTTAATTCTTAAAAATCAAAATGGTCAAAACAATAATTTTAAAACTTGTAATAAATACAAAAGAAATGTCACAGAAATTTATATTCACATAAATCACTTTACAAAGCTTGAAATAATTGCAACATGATTAATTTATATTTTAAAATAAACAAATTTGTATATTGGGATATATAAAAAGTGTAGAGAAATATTTCACACACTAACAATGTAATATTTACATTATTATTAAATTATAAATTGACATATATGAAAAGTTTATTAACTTTTACATTAACTTCTTTAAAAGTCAAACTTAGCATGATTTCTAATTAATTTAAAGTGTAAATTTTTTACATTGCATGTAGAAATTAAACTCAAAACTGTATTAATTGCTACTTTATTTGTTATCTATAAACTTGTTAATTTCTCATTTAATATTTTTTTCACCTCTCTTATGATTTTTTATTATGAAGTAAAATTTCACATGTCTTAATGAATAATTTTGATAAATTCTATTGATAAAGTGACATAAATTTTACTTAATAATAAAAATATTTTAAATATAATATAATTTCTTCTTTGAAACATAAAATCATTTTCTCTTAATTAAAATGATTTCATGTTGTCTAATATATATAAGAAAAAACTTCAGATGATCATAATTAAAAGGCCTATTCACGAATTTGCTCATTTTAATAGCATCTTTATTATTTGAAAAATAAAGGAAAAAACTTTAATTCCCATATTTAACCTTGTGCCTTAAAGGCTCATCAAACACAGCACAAAGTACCCTAAGACACCAAGCCCCACCGAATCAAACTCCAACACATTCATTCGCGCAAACTATGAAAAAACCTGCCAAATTCACTCAACCTTCATGTAACCAAATAACATTCCATGAATTGTGGGCCATTGCCTTGTAAGCCGAAGCATCAATACCCAAACTTCATGTCAAGGGTTTTAGCGAATTTATTAAGGGATTAAGGGAAGTTCGATGAACCGCAAACAGGGAAGTTCAATTAAGAGTTGATGAAACTAGCAACCACCAAATTTGGCCGAGGGGTTATTGTTTCGGTGATGAGTGTTAAATTAAAATATAAAGTTGGATATGTGAATTGAGCATTTATTCTGCATTCTCTTATTTGAATCTCACACCTTCGTTGTATATCAAATAAGGGGGTGCATGATTGAAATGTCCATTGAATTGACTTGACTTTGTTCACACTAATCTCATTAAGCTGGCATATAAAGCCAATATTAGGGGACTTATATGCTACACCTCCCTAATCGCATCATGCATCACCCATTTTTTTAAAAACCTCAACCTACTTTTTCTATTTTCTTCCCCTTCTTTCTCCCGTAGCAACTTTGCACACTTCCATTCATTCTTTTGTTCTTCTCGCAACGCACCCATTTTCTAGTTCTTCATCTCCAATTGAAGTCTGCTTCCAACTCTCAATGCCAGAGGTTCTAGTGTAGAAATCCCTCTCTTCCTCCAACTCTCCACGCTAGGTACGTTTCAATGCTTCTCATCCCAGTCATGTTGTGGACATGTTTTTGGAACAGGCTTTGCAGAACTGTTTCTTGTTACTTCCAGAATGATCGTTTCAGAAAAAGGTTTTCCAAAAGCAAACCCTTTTCAAAAATCCTGATTCGAAATGTACTTGTTGCTTTTAGAAAAGCCTTTTCGGAACACCTTTTTCCAAAACCCAAAAGGTTGTTCTGGAAAGCCTATTTTGGAGTGGGCTTTTTGTAAGCCCAATAATACTTTCCAAAACACCCTTTTCAAAATCTTATCCTTGAAACTTTTTTTTCTTTCGGAATAACCATTCTAAAAAAAGAGATTTCTGGAACACCTTTTTCGGAAGCCAAAAGACCATTCTGGAACACCCTTTTCTGGAATCTCATTCTGGAAACTTCTTTTGCTTCTAGAATTACCTTTCTAAAAGGTTTTTTGTTTTCAGAATGTTTCTTCCGGAAGTTGTTTAACAGTTAATTGAATTTTATTTTGTTATTTTAAAGTTTTAGTTTTAGTTTTAGTTTGTATGGAGGATGATTACTTCAACAAGATGTTTGATGAAGTTGACATGAATATGGAGGATATCGTTAAAAATGAAGATTGTAGCAATTTTTTTACAACTACGGAGGTAGTTTTATTTTGTGTAATTAATAGGTAGTTTATTTAATTGTTGATGTATTTATTACTTGGAAGGTGAACTTTGACAAAATAAATGTTATATGTTGTTTATGTAGGTTCTTGATACTCAAGATGAATTATTGAAATGAGTTCGGGAGGTTACATTTGAGTTGGGTTTTTATTGTTGTCATTTTGAGGTCCAACACATGAATACAATTTGGAAGGAAGACATTTGTTGTCTTGGGTTATGAGAGGGGTGACAAATATAGACAATACAAAAAAGATGCAAAGACAAAACTAGAAAATGTGATTACCCCTTTAGGTTGAAAGAATACCACTAAAGACTGACGAAGGATGGGTACTTAGGGTTTTGTGTGGGTATCATAATCATGATGTTGCTGAGACATTAGTTGGTCATTCATATGTCGATCAACTAACTCGTAATGAGAAGACAATGCTTAGTGATATGACAGATTATGACGAAGCCTAAAAATATTCTTTTAACATTGAAAGAACACAATGACAAAAATGTCACCACCATCAGACAAGTGCATACTGCTAGAACTACATATCGAAGATCTCTCATAGGCCCTAAAATAGAAATGCAACATTTAATGTATTTGTTAGAGCGTGATATGTATATTCATTGGCATGTAACGAATGATAAAGAGTTGTGCATGACATTTTTTGGACACATCTTGATGCGGTAAAGTTGTTGAAAGCATTTAACATACTATTCTTCAAGGATAATACGTACAAAACCAACAGGTATAGGCTACCTTTGCTTGAGATTGTTGGTGTTACTTGTACCGGGTTGATATTTTCAGTCTGGACTTGGTCAACATGCTCGACAAACTCTACTTGCATAGGTTGCTCCAAAGGGTCCACTAGTTAAGCTTCTACATGTTGCCTTCGTTTAGACATTGTAGGTCTATTGTGTCTGTCATTGTCATCATTACCATCAAAACTAACTCTTTTTGTACGCATCATTTGAACATTAAATTTTAATCATTGGATTCTACAATTAAACAAGTTAAAAGTGTTGCAAAAATTAGTATTATTTTTCACTTGCTAAATGTCAGAAACTCATAAAATGTGATCATATAAATTCATACAGGTTGAGAGGAATTCTCTTAGGCAGTTCCAAGTATTTTAAACAATTGAAATGAAAATCAAATTATAGCATTTTTCCAAATACTCATAAAATGTGTTTGCGATTGTTATCAAATATCAATAAGATATACTACACATACCACTATGATTCAACCAAATGTTCAGAAAGTTTTCAAGTTGATCATACGAAATATATTTTCTAATTTTTACACTAACAATAATAAAATAGAATAGGCAATGCTAACATTTTCTAAAGTAGTTATGCTCATCTTTGATTATTTTTAATCATAGGAATTGAGTTGTGATAATGTAATGATGATTAGTTTTTAACATGACCATAATAGTTCAACAACTTTAATTCATTTTCAAACAAGATTTAAATAACCTGTTTACTAAGCATTCTGTAATGGCTATTCCAAAATGGCCATTTCGGAATAGGTATTTTGGAATGAATGTTCTGGAAGCCTGTTAAGGACCCACCCCACCCCCATCCAAACCAGAACCCACCCCCACACCCACTACAATGGAACGAAAGAGGAAATAGGGGCTTACTTTACAAGATAAACAAGGAAGGCAACAAAAGAGGAAGCAGGGGGAGGTGCGTCGCTGGGAGAGAGGGGTGTTTGGCTTTTGAGGGAGGGAGATGTTAGGGTTAGGAAATGAGTACTATTTCATTAAGAGTATGTTTGGATGAGGGAATTAAAATGGGGAAAGTAATTTTTAAAGGGATTTAAATTATTTCTATTTAAAATCACTTGTTTGGATATTTTACTGAAAGGAATTTAAAATTTTGGAATTTGAAAACGTAATTTTAATCAGCTAAAAGTATATACTTCTAAATTTCGTCAAAACAAAAGGAATTCTAAAATTTCTCGAAACCTTCACAGAGGCAGACCTTCACTTCTCTCACTCTCTCACGCTCTAGTGACATATCTCTCTCGAGCCCTCACTCATACGCTCCTGTCAACCCAGACGCAAACCCTCACGCAGTTATTCATGCTCTCTCTCGCAGTGGTTCACGCTCGTGGAAGTTCATACCAGGTTCAGCTCTCATCTCTGATTTTCGTTTCTAATTTCATTATTTGGTTTTGTTGATTTCATTTTGTTGTTTTATCTCGGGTTTAGTTTTTCTTTTCGTGTTTGATTTCGTTCTTCACTAATTCTGAGTTGGGCAAATTCATTCCTTAATTAATTAGTGTATCTCAATTTTTTTTCTCTTACATACATAGTTGTTTATGACAAATTTTCCTCACTAATTTTGTTTTGTTGATTGCTTTTGAATTTGTTTTGAGGATTGTTTTGAGTTATGATTACACTCTGTGCATGCATGAGAGGGTTTTTCCTGGATGGAATTTTGTGAGTTATGAAGACTTGTGCTATCTTGAGGCAGAGTAAGTGAGGAAACTTATTTGATACCCACCTTGGACTAGTTAATTGAAATTTATTTTGAGGATTGGCAAGGAAAAGGGAGTATACTTCAAGATGCTTTGTTTTATGCGTTTATTTGTGTTAATCTAGGGGGTTTTGCTATCTTTCTAATTTTTTATGTTCTAAAATTTGAAGGAATAAGCTAAATACGTGACTTTGAGAACTTGTAAATTAAAGAAGAAAAATCAACTAAAGGGATAAGCGAGAGTGTAAATGAGCCTAGCTTTAATGCTAACTCAACATTCTTGAGGCTTATGTTTTCTATTGCAAGTTCTGTTGGGACAATCGACATCATGAGGAAATGAGAAAATTATATATGTTAGTTTTGATAATAGGAAAAGCCTTGCAAGGAACGTAAGAATCTTCTTCCCAGATTGACCAAAGATAAATGTTTTCTTTGAATACCAAATGGAATCCTTTAAATGCAAAGTAGTTGATTGAATTTTCTCATTTTTATCCCCTAATATTTGCATATTGTTGACTTTGTGTATCATTGCCCCATCCATATTTTGTTTATCATAATAGGAATATTATTAAGGCCTTTGTGAAATCATTAGACATGAGTCACACAACTTCCTTTGTCATTTTATTTTAGAACAAGTATAAACACTACATCTCAAGTTTGGTAAGTATATATGACAAAACATTAATAGCATGTTTGGTTTTGTCTTTAGATGTTGGCTTTGTGCAGAAGTTCTAAGCTCTTAAACAAGCTTTTTCACAAACAATGGTTTGGGTATTTTCAAAGCTTAATTCAAAGTTGTTAGATTAGAAATGAAGAAAACAATCACTAAGAATGATATTATTTCTTTTATTATTCCAATTTTCTTTTTAGAATGATATTTGTTGCTTTTCTTTCCCTTTTGTTCATATTTTTGTGATGATGGCAGGATTGCCAAGCTTACATATGTGTTCAACATCTTCTATTCTCACATTCAGTAGCTTCTCTATATTTTCTGCAATTTATGATTTTAATCTTTCTATAATTTTCAGGATACTGTATTGGAACTTGAGTTTCAAGGTGTCAAAAAGAAATTCACCATGCTTCAGGTTTCTAGCCATTTATTTAGTTCATCACTTCATTGTAGTTGCTTCATTGAAGTATTGGTATTCCTTATGATTATCCTACATTACAACTTCCTTGCGTTTACTTTACCCATTTTCAGACTTGGCCTGTACGTAACCCAGGCTTGTTGCATCAAAACTTGCAACTGATACTCCTTTTCTTACTGGTTAGGTAAACTCAGTTGTTACCAAGTGTCTCATCCATGATCTAATTATGATAGCTTTCATGCTTAATGACTTTTGTTTTTTACAGTGTGTTCTTGATGCCCCTTTCCCCTCAGTTCTTGGTGGGACTTGTGCCATTCCTAAAGCTTGTGGTTGTGGTAAAACAATCATTAGTCAGGCTCTTTCTAAGGTGAACTTAATACACCTTATTAAGACAATGATTTTTTAATTGTAGATATTCTCCTTAATTCATCTTTTTCCCCCACTCACTTGTAGTATTCCAATTCTAATACTGTTGTATATGTCAGTTGTGGGAAACGTGGAAACAAAATGGCAGAGGTATGTTTTCTTTTCAGTTACTTCTATCAAATATTGTGTTTCTTAGTTTACAGTTGGTCAAACTAATTCAATGATTGTTTAGGTTCTAATGGACTTTCCCCAACTTACAAAGACATTACTTGATGGTTATGAAGAATCTGTAATGAAGCGCACAACACAGTGGCTAACACTTCAAACATGCCGGTGGCAGCTCGTGAAGCTTCAATTTATACAGGTGACTTTGTAGCTCTTGAATTCTATTTATTTATTGTTGAGAATTAATATTTACTAATTCTTTCATATTGTCAACTATAATTTATTTGGCTTGTGAAAGTCACGTGGGATTTCAATCAGTAGTATTACTCAGCACTTGCCATTGCTGTGCAGTAAACTTTGTTGTTGACCTGAGTTTAGTTTCAAAAGTAGGAAAATGACCCATATTCTACATATTTATGTCCTAATTTTTATTCCTATATTTTTCACTTGAGCTGAATTTTATTATATTTTTCTTTATAATGATTAATAAATTTGTTTGGCCTGTGTGCTGCATGAGAGTTTTAACACTGATTTTGATAATATAATTCTTTTTTGAATTGCAGGAATCACATAAGCTGAGTATGTTACAGATATGGGTTATAATGTTAGTATGATGGAAGATTCTACATCTAGATGGACAGAAGCATTGCGTGAAATCTTTGGACGACTGATGAGAAAGATTTCTTTTTTGTGCTTAAAATACATATATTTTGTAGCTTTGCTTTATGATATTGAATTTTCTTTCTTGACTAGTGTAACTAGACAATCTATATACCATTTGGCATGAAACACATGGGAATGGACATTGATCAATCTATTTTGATGATATTCTTGTCTACCACAGGCATAAATGCCTACAGATAGTGGATATCCTGCATACCTTGTTGCACGTTTTTTTGTTGATGTGCATGGATAGATTGTGAGAATGTCTTTTGGCTTATGTAGGGACTACTTTTTTAATTAAGCTTTTCAAATTATTTTGATGTCTTAGGTTGTATTCTTGAATAGTAATTTTCAAATTATTCTCATT
The DNA here is from genome assembly GCA_013407115.1 of Glycine latifolia. Taxonomy (NCBI): domain Eukaryota; kingdom Viridiplantae; phylum Streptophyta; class Magnoliopsida; order Fabales; family Fabaceae; genus Glycine; species Glycine latifolia. Next base: position 21,499,271 of record CM023948.1, on the reverse strand, counting down.
TTTATATTTTTAATGACACTGATGATAAAATATAGAGGAAGTACTTTATATACACTTTCTTATGTTTTAGCTTTTCTTGTTCGAATATTTTTTTAGTTCTAAATTTATATTTTAAAAATATAATTGGACAAGAATATATATAGATTTTTAAAGCAATTATTATAAAAATAACAATTTTATTTATATGATAATTTATATTTTTAAAATATAATTAGAGAAAAAATAAAAAACATGAAATATAATAAATTGAAATTATTTAACTCAAACAAATTAAAGAATTCAAAATATAAGAAATTTAAATTGTTTCATTCAAACAATAAATTTGAAATTCAAGAAATTTAAATTGGTTTATCCAAACAAAAAATTTTGAAAATCTAAGAATTTTAATTGATATATTTTAATTTTCCTGAATTTTAAATCTCCTGAAATTTTAAAACATTTCATCCAAACACATTCTATGGATATTATGATAATTTGAAGTGGAATAAGAGAGGTAAGATAAAGAGAAGGAGGTGGAGGATTCAAGTCTTCAATGTTAGCATTTGTTACTTGTAAATTAAACTATAACTAAGGGAAAAAAAGGAGATGTTAGGCCTTTATTTGGGCCATAAACATTATGTGCCCCTAGTAAGGGAGCTGTTATTACCCCATTGAAATTGCTCTTGACCTTAGGAAGGAGTTTGAATCATTTTTTATTATAAAATTATCCTTTTTATGAATTTATGAATAAATAAAATATAAAAACAAATTATTATTTTGTTACATAACTTATTTTATATTTTTTTATATCAAACAGAATCGTGATTTTTATAATAAAATTATAATTTTATTTTATATTTATATATATATTTTTTCCCTTCAAATATAACAACAAAATTACAATTTTATTATTATATTTTTTTAGCATTCCCTTAACAAATAGAATCAAAGTTCCATCATTAAACATGATTCCGTTTGTAATATGAAAAAGATTAACAACATAATTTTGATTTTGTTGTTGTGTTATTTAGTATTTTGATTTGATTGATAGCAGATATTTCCGCAAAAGATCAACTTAAAAAAAAAAAAAGCAACTATCCACGTGTAAGTTCTTCATGGGTCCCATGTGACGAGAAGCGAAACCATTCATAAGTTAGGTCGAGACTCTTTTGCTTCTTCTTTCTCAGTTCCCTCTTTCGCTCCTTCTTTCTCCACTCTACTGTTCTTCTCTCCAGTCTTCACAAAACGCAAGTGTGACTCACGCAACAATCACTGTTCAAAAAACTCATAACTTGAACATTCAAACGCATTGAGAGTCATCATCTTCCTCCAATGGATCCCTCCTCTTCCCTCCCTCCCTCTCTGCACCTCGCCATGGCCGCGCTGCTCGGCGCCTCCTTCATGGCCCTCTCGGCCTTCTTCATCCACCGCCGCACCGTCGACCACGTCCTCCACCGCCTCGTTGAACTCCGCCGCAAACCACTCGCCACCTCCGACGACTCCTCCGACGACGATGACGATGATCGGACCGGATTCGGAGACGACGTCGGAGAAACCGAAACGGACGCCGATCTGAGAAACTACCGTGGAACCTTGACGATGTCCGTCGACGACAGCTCGAACATGCTTCAGAGCTATCGGATTTCGTCCTCGATGCCGAACGTGGTTTCTGCAATGGATTGGTTCGGAGAGGACGCTAAGAATCGCGCTTCGTCACTGGAAAATCTCCAATTCGTTCCATCGGGGCTTCCGTCTCTTCGAACTGGTTCCAATAATGGTGTGAATATTATTTCTCTTTGTACAGTTTTTGTTCAGTTTAGTTTAGTTCAGTTATGTTTTTCTTTTTGATTGAAATGGTAGTTTTTTTCTTCTTTCTTTTTTAGTTTAATTAGCATGCATTCATCCAAACATACAATGTCATTTATGGTAAGATTGTTGACTTTTGTAATATTGACTTTAAAATTTCGTTTTTTACTAGTAATTAGTTGCCAGTATAATATACTGATAGTGTAGGTAAGATTGTTTACTTTTGTAATTACTTTAAAATTGTGCTTTTTAATTCGTTGCCTTGATAGTGTATGAAAATTAGGCTGTTTTTCTTTTTTCTTCTTTGGTTTGCTTATGAAAATTAAGCTGTGATTTGGTTTGTGTAGGAGAGAGTGTTCAAGTTTCGTGTTCATATAAGAGGATAGGTTCTGTTGGTAGAATTATGACCCCGCGGTCACCAGGACGTACCACATTTGAAAGTGCTGAGGATTCTGATGAGGAGGAAATACAGCTTGCTGATGACAATCGCATTCCTTTCTCAAATACTTACGTGAGAATAATGATTTCTTATATCTTGCAATGCTGAATGCTGTTTTGAACTTTGTTAACTAAACTATGACCTGTTTGTTGTTTGTTATTCAGGGGGCAAGTTGAGAAACATGCTTTCGTGTTTTCAATATTTTAAGTTTCCAACTTACCATTATATTGGGATTTGATTGAAGGGATATTATTTAAGTTGAGGTCTAGAGTTATTGCTTTTTGTATTTGATAATTTGGAAAGTAGATAGTGTTGGTGTTGTTTGGTGCATGATTTTAAATCTTTTGGCTTCCTAATCCTTGGTTATTTTTGGTGCATGATTATTCATTGTACAGTTATTTCTATCCCTGTAATTTAGTGATTCATGATGTTGCAGGGACTAAATTCAAATGTGTGCAATTTGCCTGCTGTTCCATTCAGAGTTGAGGATGCAAACAATCAGATGTATGGTGAGGCTTCAAAGGAAATGAAAGCTGGTGCAGATATGAATGGTCATGGAATAACAGATTCAACTCCAGTACATGTAGCTGGGGATGACCTTGTGTTTGCCAATAATGGCTTGCCTACAAGAAATACTGTGCATGGTACTTTCACATTGCAATCACAATCTTTACTGTTGTTCTGATTGCTTTTATATTCTTTTCATGTTAAATAATTTTAGAATTATGCCTGCATGATATGTTACCTATTTTTATCCTCTTTTTGCTATCTAGTATCTACATTTGACTCTGATTGCTTCCAGTCTCTCTCCCCCTATCTATATCAAACAATATATATATATATATATATATATATTTTTTTTTTTTTTTTTTTTGGTTCATTGTATGACTTGTATAATATGAAGCAAGATTGCACAAGCTAGTATTTAATACATCTTTGTCTTACTCTACAAAATATATTCAGAGACAACAAATATAGAAGAGGAGGAAGTATGCAAAATGATTCGAGAATGCTTAGATTTGCGTAAGAAATATGTTTACAAGGATGTTCCATGGAAGACTGAACCTGTGGAAACTAACTCTGACCCGTATCATTTTGAACCAGTTGAAGCAACATCAGTAAGTTTGCTGCTTCTGTGTTATTATTTATTGATTAGTCACTCAGAAATTTTTTGCTACATGTGGAATCTGCTGAGTTATTAACAGTCAATTTTGTTCTGAAGTGTTCTGTGGATAGTGTTATATTGCTTTGAAATGTTTGGCTGATATTGTTATAACTGACTTTTGATTTTGCAAACAGCACCACTTTAGGATGGAAGATGGAGTCATACATGTTTTTGCAAATAAAACTGGTAAGCTTGGAGTGTTAACAACATGACTATGCAATGACTTCACAGCAATTTTGTTCAGTATTGAGTTTCTTGAAGATAGAAGAACTGAGTTTTTTTTATGAAACTGTTCACAGACACCGAAGAGCTATTCCCTGTTGCAAGCTCAACGAGATTTTTTACCGATATGCATTACATTCTAAAAGTTATGTCTATTGGGAATGTTCGCACTTCATGCTACCACAGGCTACGATTTCTTGAGGAAGTATGTTTTGTTTTCACAAACTTCTGTTTATATGGTGTCTTTGTGCTTGCCTGTGGCATTGTTTATAACATGCATCTGATCATTATACAGAAATTCCGCCTTCATCTGTTACTAAATGCAGATAGGGAGTTTTTGGCTCAGAAGGGTGCACCACACCGAGATTTTTACAATATCAGAAAAGTTGATACTCATATTCATCATTCTGCTTGCATGAATCAGAAGCATCTTGTGCGCTTCATCAAGTCCAAATTAAGAAAAGAATCTGATGAGGTGAAAATATACTTTGGGGTTCTAATTAATCTTTTCAATGGGACTGTGTTTGTTGGCTGTTTTTCCCTTCCTTTTTACCCTTTTATTTTCCAGATTACTTGTTCTTAATTTTTCTTCATTATTAACCTATGTTAACAGGTTGTTATCTTTAGAGATGGAAAGTATATGACCCTTAAGGAGGTTTTTGAGAGTTTGGATTTGACTGGGTATGCAATATTGTTCTCTAATTTTTTTCATCTTACTATTTGGAAAATGAGAACTGGCTTCTGAAATTATTTGTGTGCTTGTCTGTCGTCACCTTTTCTAATTAATGAAAATTATGATGCAGATATGATCTGAATGTTGATTTGTTGGACGTCCATGCAGATAAGAGCACATTCCATAGATTTGACAAATTCAACCTTAAGTATAATCCTTGTGGACAGAGCAGACTAAGAGAAATATTTTTAAAGCAGGATAATCTTATCCAGGGTTGGTTTCAGAATAAGAATGTTTCATATTATTTACTTCTATTTTGAATTCCAACTGAATATTAGAAGTGTTAGTTTATTTCTTCTTGAATTCATAATATCTTAAAGCCACCAAAATTTACAGGAAGGTTTCTGGCTGAAGTAACAAAGGAAGTTTTGACAGATCTTGAAGCAAGCAAATATCAGGTTATTTATCCATGATGATATATATATATATATGTTTTTTTTACATTTAGATATTTCATATTTTAATTCATTTATATGTATAAATAAAAATAAAATTTTCAGATGGCTGAGTACAGGATCTCTGTTTATGGAAGAAAACAGAGTGAGTGGGGTCAGCTGGCTAGTTGGTTTGTTAACAATGCTCTTTATAGTAAGAATGCCGTATGGCTAATCCAGGTAGTGTAATTCATCTTCTAGTTTTTGATCCAGTTTTCTATCAGTTTGGTTTACACTAACTTCCTGTGAGTTTATTGTAAAAGTTGTTTCCATTATGACACGAACCTCCCTTTTCCGAGTTAATTCTTAAAGGTTTACAACTTGAGTGAGTCTTCCTTAACTTTGAGTTTAGGACCATTTCATTTTTTAGCCTAACGACAATGGTACAATGTTATAAGACAGAATCTTGAAAAATGCCCTTGCAACATTGATCAAAATCACTCCCTACTTAATATGAGGCTTCTAATGTTTGTGCGCTATATTGACCATGCTATGTACTCAACTTTCTTTTCCTCCCAATTATAAGATTAACCTATATATGTCAATATCTCCTCAAGAAGTGCACAGTAGTCCTATTACACAATTGCTGAAATATATGATGTTTAATTGCATCAGTTGCAACGATATCATTATTGCGAACAATGTGTTATTTGTTGTCCTTTTGATAATTTTTTCTAGTTGAGAGGTCTTCCACCTCAACTTCTTCTGTTACCTTTTATATATTGTGCAATAATTGTTGGCACTAGGAAAGTGCTGCTTGTTTTCAAAAGCGTTCTCACCTAATTGTCTACATCTGTTCCTGCTTCATGTATTGAGAAGTGTTTGGGCTTTGGGGGTGCTGAGTGTGATTAACATTTAGGTTAACAACTAACCTAGTCTCCCAAACCACCTGACACCAAAAAAATATAGAAATAACACGCAAAAAGGAGAAGTTAGTTAACAATAACATTATTTGTGTCTTTGGAACTACATGCAAGCGAGTTCAAATTTATATGATGCAGATTCTTACATATATAATGGAGCATGTAATGCAATTTACTTTGCAAATTGATGAATTTAGTTTAATTGGGTCATGAGAATCAATCACCATTAATTTGAATTTTATGCATACTCCATTTGATTTGATATAATGTTCCTTATCTGTTAGAGTTTATTTAGAACTTTGTTTGGTGTTTTGACTGCTTTCCCTGGTATCATCTTTTAATTTGGAATTATTCTGTTCGTTGACTTTGATCTTGTTTTGTGAACTTTTATTGGCACAGTTACCTCGGTTATACAATGTGTACAAGAATATGGGAATTGTTACCTCCTTTCAGAATATTCTAGATAATGTGTTTATTCCTCTATTTGAAGTCACAGTGGATCCAAATTCTCATCCTCAATTACATTTGTTTTTGAAGCAGGTTAGTCAATTTTTTTCTTATTTTTTGTGTGCTTGTATATGTATTTAGTTGTATGGTTACCTAATTTTCCAAATGTAACATTTTAGTGACAATATGTATTTCCTGGTGTAGCTGTTATTTTGTGCCAATAGTAAGCAAGGTTTTAAAACACTCCTTTTTGGTTATGTAAGAAACAAAAATGTGAAAATGGAGAAAGACATTGGGGGTTATTTGTGACTGCAAAATACCTATCAAGCTTAAAGCAAAGTTTTATCATACATCTATTTGACTAACTATACTCTATGGTAGTGAATGTTAAGCTTTGAAGGGATATCTAGAGAAAGAGTGAGAATAGTAGAAATGAGTATATTTAAATGGATTTGTGGATACACAAGAAAGGGCAAGATACAAAATGATTGTGTACAGGGAGACATTCGTGTTACACCTATAGACGAAAAGATGACAAAAAATGGTTAAGATGCTTTGGGCGCATGCAAAGGCCATTAGAGGCATTGGTGAGGAAAGTAAATTGTATGGTTTTTAACCCTGTGAAAAAGGGTAGAGGGAGGCCAAGAAGGATGCTAGAGGAAATTAATAGAAGATATTTCATGCTAGATAATATTCTTGAGAATTGGTTTTTAACTAAGCCCAATGACATGTGATCCATGTAACCAACCTCACCTAGTGAGATAAGACTATTATTATTGTTTATTTTTGAGGTTATTATTCTGTTTTTAGAAGTTTTTCCTCTGTTGTAGGATCTGATCTTCATCTATACAAATTCCAAGTTCTATCAGTTTGTTTTGCAATGCTGCTCTTTTGCTCATGTAAATTCTTAATATTCAATTAAATTATCATTGAACCAACCCTGTATTTTTCGAATCAAACTGATTTTCTGCTTTTGTTGCAAGCACTTTAAAGAACTCAATGCACTGCTTTATTATAACAAACAGATGCATCTACTGTACATAGATTTCTGTATCACAGTTCATAATTGTAAGGATTCGGTAGTAGAGAATGAAGTTGAGGTCTGAGATGCATTCTGATAGGGACTTGGGTATTATGGGGTTCTCAAGTCCCACAATGGGTAGGATGGGATGCTCGATGTAGTGTTTAAGTGCTTGATTCATCCCCCTTAACAGCTATCTTTTAAGGGTGGGTTCCCCAAGTACTTGGGTGCTTATCATATTCACAATCAAATTTGTTTCTGATGATGTGTCAATTTTGATTTTTGTTGATTATTGGCATATGAAGGATGATGAACAAATGAGGCAACTTTGTTCTTTCTGGAGTTTCTTTCTTTTCGAATGTATTAGGGTAATATGTTGAGCTTCTTCTGCTTACAGGTGGTGGGATTTGATCTTGTTGATGATGAAAGTAAACCAGAAAGGCGTCCAACTAAGCACATGCCTACTCCAGCTGAGTGGACAAATGAATTCAATCCAGCATACTCTTATTACCTTTATTACTGCTATGCAAACTTGTATACACTCAACAAGGTTTATACTATTTCTCTCTTTATAGTGCTTAAGAGTTTAACAATTAACCGTTGTCTTTTTTATCCCCTTTCAATTCTAAGGCCAATTATGCCTCACTCTACTTTAGTTTGAGGTTGTCTGGGTTTTGTTTCTTTTTTTGGTGGGGTGTGATGAAGATGAGGTCTTCAAGTTCAAGCACATCAATGGAAAATATTAAACAGGAAAAGATGGAGCAAATATAGATTTACAAAAGAAATCCTGGTTATCAACAATATTAATATCTCTTTTGGTTTCAGCTGCGTGAATCTAAAGGAATGACCACAATAAAGTTGCGTCCTCATTGTGGAGAGGTTGTTTTCTATATTCTAGCAGTATAGTATAATACTTTATGTTTAATATGATAGTTATAATCAAAGTACTTGTGCAGGCAGGTGATAGTGATCATTTGGCTGCTGCCTTCCTCCTATGCCATAACATTTCTCATGGGATTAATTTGCGTAAAACTCCAGTTTTGCAGTACTTGTATTATCTTGCACAGGTTAGCCCTCAGGAATATTCTTTTGGTCAACATTAAAGTTAAAACTGGAACGTTACAGATTTTGCTGCTATTCTGAGTTTGGGTCCACTGTAATGTAGTGGGAAATTAAAGTTGAAATCCTATTATTTACCAATACTTCTTTTATTTTATCTTTATCCTGATAATTTCTGACAATATATTAATACCACTCTGTTATCACTTTAGGTCGGATTAGCTATGTCACCACTTAGCAACAATTCCCTTTTCTTGGACTATAAACGCAATCCATTACCAATGTTTTTCCAGCGAGGTCTAAATGTCTCTCTCTCTACTGATGATCCTTTGCAAATTCATTTGACAAAAGAGCCACTGCTCGAAGAATATAGTGTTGCAGCAAAGGTCTAGTTTCTGCCATACTCTCGGCCTCCTTAAATATAAGTTGGTTAAATGTTCTGTTTTGTCTTTACTGGGGGTCATATATTTTACTTAACATGTGCATTGCAGGTATGGAAGCTCTCTGCCTGTGATCTATGTGAGATAGCTAGAAATTCTGTGTACCAATCTGGATTTTCACACCAAGCAAAGGTAAATTAGATGACAATGTAGGACTTTTATGTTTTTTCTTGTCTGCACTAGGGCTCTATAAAGGTATGCACATTCTTAAAACTTGTGAGCATGGGGGGAGAACTTAAATTGAGTTTGTTGGTGTGAGCTCGCCTAAAAACCTAAGTGTAATATGGACAGTAAATTTTGTAGGTGTTAGTTTTGGTCTTCTTTTAGTATATATCAGTTCAAGTGATTTCAAGTTGTCTTCTCTAAGTTCTTGTCTTATTTATGAATGTATTTTCTGTTTATTACATAATGTTTTTTTTTTCCTTCCTTTCACAGTCACACTGGCTTGGTGATAAATATTTGTTGAGAGGTTCTGAAGGAAACGATATACACAAGACAAATGTTCCCAATTTGAGGATCTCTTTCCGATACGAGGTGAAAAAGAAAGACAAATCATATAAGTGCAGTTTGATTTGTATTGATTCTTTCATGATTACCATTCTTATATTTATTCTTTCTTGCTTACGATTCTTGGTGTTTATGCAGACATGGAAAGAGGAAATGCTATTTATTTACGCTGGTCAAGCTGTTTTTCTTGAAGATGTAGACTCATGAAGCAAGCCTAGTCAAGTTCACCATTCACCCTGTGATAACGCTAAAGTCGGTACTGTGCTGAATGATCTTTTGAGCAGCAGCAGCAGCAGCTTTGACAGTGAGAAGTTATTGTAACCTTGAAGATAACCCTCGGTTATATATTATCATAATCGCAAACTCCAAAATGACATGCTACCTTAACAATCTTGGTTTCTATTAGTATTTGCGACCTATTTGCACCATATAATAAATTATGTAGGAAAGCGCTGGCATTTGTAGTCGTCTTAGGTGGTAGGAAGTAGGGATACTTTTGCTAGCCTAGTTATTTATTACAAGTAGTTAGCAGTTAGTATAATACAATTTGCTCTTCATGAATATACAGAATGAAAGATCATCTTGAAAATACTTTATTTAATTTCAGTGTCTATTTGATGCTAAAGGAAGCAGCCACTCTACTGTTCATTATTGTTATTTTCATTAGGTAAGCAAACGAGTTTGCATAAAATATTTATAGTTGACAGACCCCGTTAGTTAAAAACCTTCAATGTTACTATGCATTTTACATGCAACTTTTATACATTTTATTATGCTTTTTGGTATCCAACAATATTTTTTATTATGCTTCTTTCATGTATCCAACAATGTAGTAGAACAAGTTCTCTTTGGCTTTTATTATGCTTCTTTCTTGTATCTTTAGGAGAAAAAAAACATGTAGGATAATTAATCGATTTACATCTTTTTTTTTAATTTTTTATTTTTAAATAGGCTTTTAGTGTATTTAAACCCTAACATAGTTCTCTTATTTTTAAATTGATGTTCAATATTTGGAGTTAAAGAGACGGAAAGTGATTTATCCTCCAAATATGTTTGACCAAATGATTTTTCGATTCAAAATTTGACACTTATCAATTTCTTGACAATAGCATTACTTTATTACTGTTTAAGTCAGATGACACTTGTATAGGTCGACTGAATGTGTGTATTTGAAAATTTTTGGAGCATGTAGCAATGCTTTAAAGAGATCTAGTAATAAATAATTAAAATGTTGGTAAGGATGTCCTAGTAAAAATTGAATTGTCTAATTCAATTCAAACTACATTTTATCATACTGGATTGGATCAATTTTATTTTAAAGAAAATAATTCAAACTGAACTAAATTATAAAACTGTTTTAATATTTGAATCAGATAACCTTTTGTCTTAAAACCGATTCAAATCGATCTACTAACATCCCTAGTTTCCTGTGTAACCATCATTTGAAAGATACTCCCAATCTTTTTTGCATCCACACCATTGGTCTTCTAATTCATGTCTACTTCATTCTTTCATCTAACCTTGTATTTTAAAGTTTAAATCTCGAAGTGTCTAACTCTTTAACTTTCTGTTCAGTGGTGTCAACCGTCTCCCAAGATTTCACTATCAAAATATTCCAAATACCAAATCTAATCAAACATTCTTGGACTAATCATTTTTTTATCCACATTTATCCTGTACCTCCAAAGACTCGCCTATCAAAGTTTCCAAGTACCAAACCTGTTCAAGCATTATTAGACTAACCTTTTTCTTTTTATTCACATCTGTCTAAAAAATGTAAAAAACACTTGCTGATTTAACACTATGTCCAGACGTCGATGCAATGCCTTTTACACATTTAATTTAACATTCTAGTCAAGCAATAAAGCCCGTTAGCACACATAATTTGTGATGAGTGAATGTTTGAGGTTTCAACAAATTTTATGTTGTTTTGTGGAGTACCAACCACAGTTTTTCTTCTTTACTTTGAGATTAACTATATGACCATTGAAAAATTCAGTTTTTTAATTGCAACTAAATAAAAATAATTGTTTTAAATAAAATCTCTAAACTACAATATCCCCCCGAATATTTACCTTTTTTATAGGCGTCCTAAATAATTACCTTTGAGCAGTGTTTAATTTATTTCGTTAGTTAGCATGAGTTTTTCCCCCATGAAAAACTTAGCCTCTATTTAAGTTACTCATTTTATTTTTCACTTTCAAAGAAATTATGTATTTCTATCTGTGTCATTTTATAATTTCAAGATAACATTAATTATCATTTTCTGAGTTATAAAAAAAGGAAGAACCAATTGTGTGCATATAAAGTAATAAATCAGAGAGAGAAATATTAAAAATTTGTAAATAAATTTTAATATAAATGAAGAAATTAATTAGTTTTCTTGATCTATATACTATAATCTTTGATGCCTCCACTTGGGGTCATAAGCTGGCGCAATCTATATACTATATATAATATTAAAATGTAAAATAAGAAGAAATAGATGATGGAGTATTGTTAGATTTGCATGAAAAAATTTAAAATACCAAAAAAACAATATTCACATGTAAAATTTAATTTGAAATATAAATAAATAATCGTATTGAATGGGTCTTGATTTTTAATCAAGGAATTAATAATAATTTTTTAAAAACATTAAAAAAAGAATTAAAAATTATATTGAAGTGCATTATTAATATTTTTTTATAAAATTTTACTATGAATTTTGTAATTAATATTTTTTGGTTACAATTTTTTAGTTAATATATTTAAAACACTAATTAACATTTACTTATATGAGAAATATTAATTACTCACTCTTTAACATATTTCTCAAAATACATATTTTAACACAAGTTAAAATTTATTAAAATTATAAAATTGTATAAGAGATTCATTAAATAAGATATATGATTTACAATTTTTATAATTTTAAAGGAATTTTAACAGGTGTCTCAAAGCACACAGTCCTTTTCTTTGTTTCAAGACACTAATTATAGTAACTGAAGCATTAGATTCCATCCACCTGAGGTTTTTGCCGACACCAACGGCCAAAAGAAGGCATGATGGCGAGAAAAGGAGTGCATGCCGCTCAGCCGTTGCCGACACAAATGGCCTTAATATATGCCCAAAATATTTATCAAATCAACGCAAGGACAAGGAGTGGTGTTCTGTTGTAGTTATCGCATCAGTTTACGATAATCTGTGTATCAATAATTAACATTTAATTAAGTAATGATTGGATAGTTATTATATTAATATTTATACGTATACACATATAATATAAGTAATTGGGAGGAAAATAAACTCAACAAAGTTGACTAAATATATTTTCTTGAAAAAGATTAATTATAGATAAAATAATAATATTTTATATTAATAATATAATAATAAAAAATATACATATTTCTAAAAATATAAAATTAAATTACTTTTTTAAATTATCTTGAAATAATTCATTAAAATAAGTAGAAAATAATTATAGGAGATAGTATGGTGTAATGTCAATTCAACAAATTTTTGGGCCTATTACAAACTTTGCGGCGAAACTTTTATAAAAACCAACAGCACTATTTTCTTTTACAAAAAATCAATTAATAATAACATTTGATTAAAACGATTATATGTTTATTGAAAAGTTATTTTCAAGTTTTTTGTAACACAAAACCATTTAGTAAATTATTGTAATCGATTTCGGTTAGCGCATCAGTAAATTATTTCGACATATAGCCAATTCAAAAACGTCTTCTGGCTAAATTTTGTGAAAAATGATATATTAAGAGACATTCCCACACCAAAATAGATTAAAAGACTATTAATTTTAAGTAAAATTAATATATGACTGATTAATATTTAAGTTGAAGAGAGTATAGAAAAAATAAGAGCCTTATGAAAAATATATGTGATTTTGCTTCTAATAATATAGGGTTTGAACCACATTCACCAACCAAAAAAACAACACACTTTAATTACTATTACATTAGACTAACTAATAATAATAGTTATATATATATAAATAAAGTTATTCCAAAAATAATTCTTTTAGAATTATTTTCTATTTTTATCATTTATTTGCTTGAAATTTAGTGTTATAATTGAATAATTAATCTTAATCATTGAATTTACTTTAGGAGTAGGCCATGCAGTTGCCCCTTAAATTATTTATTTTTCTCAATATATAGTTATGAATTGCTCCAATAACCTAAAATTTAGTTTGAAAAAAGGAATTTATGATATAAATAATCTCCCCACAAGTTTATATATGTAAATTTCGCCACACAACAAAAAATTCCTGCCGTTACTTTATAAATGTTAATACTAGATAACTTTTTTCTTGAAAGGCCTAAAGTAAAGGCTTCGACCACCTTATACTTAGACGGATTATTTTTTATGTAATAATAAGAAGAAAAAAAGATAAGCATCAGTAAAATATTTATAATGAAAAGTGATTGATATAACATTAAAGAATATCAAAACACGGTTTTACACTTATTTAACTCGCTTCTCTTTTTTTTTTTTTTATTCCTTTCTTTTATTTATTGTGTATTCTAGTTAGGCATGACAACGAGGTGGGATGAGACGGGTATTGCATTCCCGGTCTCCGCTCTCGACTTAAAACCCGCTCTCCGACTCTGTTCCCGTTGAAGGTGGGTTTTCCTAGCCCCGTCCCGTCCCACCCCAGCTATTTGATTAAAATTAAAAAATAATTTAACTTTTTTTATTAAAAAAATTGAACAAAAATGCTAATTACGAAATAAAAAAAATAAGAACAAATCCACATTTAAAATATGAGATAATAATTTAAAAATTACAAAACAAAAATAATCAATTTAATTAAAAAAATTACAAAATAATATTTCTTTTTTTTAATATTATTTATTTCGGGGTGGAGACAGGTGCGGGGTGGGTATTTATAATCTCATACCCGCCCCACCCCCGCTTTTAGCTTTCGGGGAAAACTTGAACCTGAATCCGAACCCGATAAACTTGATTTTTCTCCATTAAAATTAGGATGGATTCGGACAAATACTTATGAATTCGGGTCCCGCTGTCATGCCTAACTCTAGTCTTCACATGTGTGCATATTGTAACAATGACATGTTTCCCGAACTTTCTTTTATTTTATTGTGTGTGTGAATATATTGTAACAATGACATTGTTTCCAGAAATAGGCACTCTGGTTATGTGAAGTCCATAAGTTATTGATTGTCCTGTGATTAGTTATTCCAGTTTTTTAAGTATTAAATTTAGGTCTCACATATGACATAACTGTATTTTGTTGTTACATAACATTTTTAAGAAGTACTTAGTTTAACTTTTGCATATGACAGAAAATTTTAGTGACAAAAGGAAAATCTTGGCGAATCTATCATTAGCTCATCATTCTCTTTTCTTCACAGATAATATTTTTTTCCAGCTCTGAAAGAAAGTCGTACATTTTTATTTTTAAATAAATAAAAGAATATGCCCCATTTAACTGACACTCAATTCAAACAGCTCACAACCTCACAGATTTGATTTAAATGGCTTTTTTTTTTCTCTGTTGGTTAGTGCACATATGCTAGACTAATAAGTCTTACGTTAAACACCGTTCTTTGGATAATCATAATATGTATTATTAACATATTCTCTTTGTGGCCCACAAATGTTAACATATTCTCTTTGGATAATCATAATATGTAGATACGTACGTGCAAGGTTATAAGAATTCAATTATATATTCTCGAATATATTAATTATTCGAGTTTCACTGGTTAAAAGTTTGATTAAATTTATTTATTTTAATAAATACGTAATATATCATACTTTGATTATATAATGGTTAAGCTATTCAGTTGGTTGATATACTTGCGCTATTTTTAAGTTTTGGTTCTTATACCTAAAAACTACATGTTTTAGTTTAGCCGGTACAGGAACAATTATAATTTCGTTTTTGTCCCTTCCACCAATTTTCTTTTAACTCTATTAGATTTCGGTTCTTTAGCATCATCACCACAAAATAAAAACTAATGGTAACTGTCAGAAATTTTGACAGTTGTTAAACTGCCAAAAATATGTTCTACTACTAGTAATTATCTAATTACCAGTTTGAAAACGAAGATACTACTTTAATTACCTCCCCTTTTTCTCTCTCTTTTTCTTCCATTGTTAATGAAAGGTGTATCTAATTTTGATTTTTATACATTGTTCTCTCAATTTTCTTTCATCTCTATATTTCTCTGGTCATTTTTAGTCTTTAGATATTAGTATTATGCAGATGGGTTTTTCTAGAACCACTATTTCTTACAATGTTTTATGGTTCTTGCAGCTGAAGTTGTACTCCTTCTTCTTGTATGTTGAAGAAAATCCAGGAGGATATGGACGCATGAGAACATGCACCACCACCGGCCATGTATAACCACAATTACAAGGAAATTTTGAAAGATGATAAATTAATTTGATGACAAAATTTGGGGGTTTAAAAGAAAATTAATGAGGGAAGCGAGAGACTAAATTTTGTAAATTAATTTGAGAGTGTAAATTGAAATGTAATGTCAATCGAGTCAACATTAATATTGACCAACTCTATCATTTCAAAACAATATTTCTTTTCAATTTAACATCCGCCATGGCTGACATGCATGAGTTTAAAAACACAAAATAAATAAAAATAAAAACATTAAAAAAAATTGCTTTAGTGTTGTTTCAAAGTCAGCTAATTGACCAACACAAGTTGGAAAAGATAAAATGAAATGAGTTAATAATATTTGAACATGCATGTAGAAAAAAGATAACTCGAAACACCAATAAAAAAGAGTAGATTACTAGTTAAGAGAAGTCTCATAGTAAATGGTATTTCTGATGTAAGGTTTTTGTTGTGGTGATTCATATCCGATCTTACCTAGTAAAATAAAGTTTCTATTGGTGTTACAAATATACCTAATAGCTGAATTTTTTAACTGATAATACTAGGAAGGGGGAGCCTGTATTTGGACACATGTCTTGAAGATATATAGAAAATCACATTCAAATACCAAAAAACGTAAAAATTACAATGAAAAGCTTATGGAAATGAAGACGTAGAAATCCACATTAAAAACGAGTAAGCAAACATGGTGGGAGTCAATTCACTAGTTCAAACCAATCATGTTGTGTGAAAGTGCTCTATCGAAGGGCATTTGCTTTCCAGAATCTACGTACGTATAGTATATACGAAGTGGTAGACATTTTATTCCATAAATGACAGCATGCACATTGGTGGATTATTCCTATGTTTGGCGAAGTTGCTAAGATAGAAAGATTTGGGACCATATATATATATATAGTTTCTTTGTGTACTTGTTACATTTCTGTGTCTTTCTCTATAATCAGTATTAATTCTTTTACAGCATGAAACTAGACCGTTGTAATAAAGTAGATTCCACCCTCATGAGCTGAATCCAATTGTGTAACAGCTCAAAGATTGGTTCACGAACTCATATGACAAGAAAGTGTTGAGATTCTACAAGACTTCAATCTGAACCTTACATCTCTGCTATTTGCCGCCATATAGAAATCATACTTAATCTGATGTGTCTTTTTTTTTTTTTTTTTTTAACAAGAATTATTTTTTTAAAGGATTTTATTGATAAATAATATTTAAAGTCCATGTTTCCATTTTTTTTTTGTATATTTTTATTAAATTAAATATTTTAAAAGTTGAATCTCATAATAATTATTGTATAAAATTATTTCTGTGTCATATTTTAATTAGTTTTAATTCCTGTTTTAATGTGTATTAATATCATATTTTAATCGGTATTATTATCTATTTTAATAGTATTAATTAACATTTATTTTTATTAGTTAATCTTATTATAAATATTTATATTGAAGAAGGTTTAGTCCGTCGTTAGTGTCATATCTATTTCAGAGCCTTTGTTTTTCCTGTCTAAATTCCCGGGTTAGTCTCACAACAATACTTATAAGTTTTGTTGTCCTAAGATCATCATTTATTTCTATTATACAACAACAGAGATAGTGTATAATAGTAGAAGATTTAATGAAAAAAGAATATTAAAGTGAATGATAATCTATAAAATTATCCTTTCAAAAAAAAGATAATCTATAAAATTAAAAATGAAATGATAATTTAAGCGTCTTTATAACATTAAAACATTATATTCAATTATAATATTGAAGTAGATTTTTTTTATTTACCATTTTTTTACGGTATCTTCAGCCGAGATACAAATATCCTAATTATTTAAAGTATGAAGATTTATTTAAAAAATTGACTGGATATACTTTTTCATATATACAAACTTAAAGATTGAATCTGACTACGAATTTAAGAGATATAGTTATTTTTGAATCAAACCACACAATTTACTGAATTCCTAAATGTTGGCTTCATTTTTCAGCACAATCGTTCAGTTGTTTTCACTTGAAAATTACCTCGTTTAGCCAATCATACGAAATATATGGTTTGGTACTTTGGGAAGCATATTGTAGACAAGGTTATACTTTTGTCTACAAGAAGTGAAAAAAAAAAAACCTTAATACCCAAAAATGGGAATTTGAAGAGGTAACTGTACTTTCATATGAACATCATGGGACGAGAACGATGTTGGGACCATCGATTTTCAGCAGGTACTTATGCTCTCAATTGTGTCCCCTAATTAAACTACCTAGCTATGAGGGTCCAATTTACAGCTTGCCACACACAGAAGAATCTGATTCGTTTCGAAAGAAATCATATAGTAGTTTCCACTACTTTGTAAGTTCTATATATAGGGCATTCACTCTAGCTTAATTTTCCATCATCCAAAACAAAGAACCTCTTTTCCTTTCGATTTACCTTTGATTCATACAAGCTCACAAGTCAATTTTGGTTTATCATTACTAGAAGAAGAAACCATTAATCATTGACATGGCCATGGCATATGTTGCTAGATCATCAGAGTCATCTCAAGTGCTTGCTTTCCATTCCACTGCTAAATGGAATGCTCACTTTGATGCCTTGAAACAAACTAACAAACTGGTATGTTAGGAATATTAACTGGTAAAATTTTTGGTTTTACTTTTCAGCCCAGAAGAAAAAATTGGTTTTACTATGAGATTGTTTTTCTTTGCTACAGATGGTGGTTGATTTCACTGCTTCATGGTGTGGACCTTGCAAACTCATGGATCCAGTTATCCAAGAGTTTGCTACAAAATACAGAGATGTTGAGTTTGTCAAGATTGATGTGGATGAGTTAATGGTATAACAATCACTCCTTTTCACTTTAACTCATTTGTTCATAATTTTAAAAATCATGTACTGTATAAATTTTATTATGGGTAAAATGTATTTTAGTTAGTTTTATGTTTAAAATTTGTCTTAATTTCTATATTTTAAAAATGATGATTTTGATTTTCATAATTTTTTTTATAATTGGTGAATTTTGTCCCTCATCCTAATATCTTTAAGTTCTATAAAAAGAGCCAAAATTTACTAATTATAAAAAAAGAAACAAAAAGAATAAAATCAATGTTTTAAAAATGTAAAGACTCAAATTAATTTTGACTGAAAAATAAAAAACTTAAAGCACATTTTACACTTTTCTTATATTATAGTTACAAATAATTTCTAGAACTTGGGAACTGAATTAGATTTACTATATATAAATGAAAACAGGAGGTATCTCAACATTACCAAGTACAGGGAATGCCAACTTTCATGCTGCTTAAGAAAGGCAAAGTGGCCAATAAAGTGATAGGAGTGAGAAAAGAGGAGCTACAAAGGTTGATTGAACAACACAGAAAATAAATGTGTGATCATGCACTAATTAAAATAAAAATCAGCAAGGCTCTTCACTCTCCAGCATATTTTACCGGATCTTCTTGCTAGATATAATCTTTCATCAAATCTCAACCAGAGAATATTTGAGTTTCCTCTTGATTTTATATCCCTAGTTCGGGGATGTTTCTCATCATGTTTTGTGTTCCTTCGTGGATTCTAGTTTTGTCTATTTCCTTCTTTTTTTTTAAAAAAAAAAAAGAAAAGGAAAAACCAACAACTTATATAGGAAGCTGAATAAGTTGGTAACATTATTTTCAACTAAAAAACAAGT
This sequence comes from Glycine latifolia, assembly GCA_013407115.1. Classification (NCBI taxonomy): domain Eukaryota; kingdom Viridiplantae; phylum Streptophyta; class Magnoliopsida; order Fabales; family Fabaceae; genus Glycine; species Glycine latifolia. The sequence continues at coordinate 21,480,101 of CM023948.1, read as the reverse complement.
GTTATTGTTTAATACTCACCATCACAAATTTAATATTTAGACCTATTTGTATTGTGTCGGTGCTGATTTTAAGCCATGAATGAAAAACGACATAAAAGGGGCACTGATGCATCCGATTTCTATATAATATATGCATTAAAAGGTCACATCTATTGGGTTATTTAGTGATATTTGACAAAGCTCATCAATATCAATTACTATCAAAATTATTAGCGAAACAAGACAGTTCTCTTAGAAAAAAAAAGGAAAAATAAAAGTTTTCAAAGTTTTTATAAAATAGACTTGTGGAGAAATAGATAGAGAAATCATGGGACCAAACGGACGGAAATTGTAGAATGTAGATTATCATGAAATATGTCGATATTAGTCATTTTCATACTAAGCATGTATAACAAAAATAACAAGCCTCTATTTAACCGAAACCAATAAATGCACAGAAGACTTTTTTTTCCCCCTTTCCTTCTGCTTTCTTCTAGAAACGCGAAGTAAAAATATATATTGAAAAAGAGTGAAGTAACTGATACTTCCCAAAAAAATGCAATTGATACTTAGAATATATTATTTATGATAAGGAATAAAATCCATTTCAACCATGTTTACCTTCAAAAGGATTTAATAAATGAAGAAGACTTTATTAAAAAAAAAGTAAAATCCAATTCAATAATTTTTACATTTCGAAAGGAATGAAAAAAAAATTATTGGAAGAAGCAAAATCTAATTCGGAATCTCTACATTTTGAAAGGAGTTAAAATTTGAATATCAGTTGAGGATATACTTAGTAAGAAAAAAAAAAAGATTTCTCAATTATTTTTATAATATACTCATTAAATACAATATTTATTTCCTAAACATGCTATTAAAATGATTTTAGCATTCAAATTATTCCCCCAGAATTGTAAGTTTTTATTATGTGAAAATAAAAATTAAACTCATTTATTTTATTTTAATTTTGCCACGTTTTTCATACTGTATGAAAAGGAAAGAAAATAAATTTGGAATTTTATTTAAAAATTTAAACAAGGGTAAATTTTAAAAACAACAATAAAAAAATAAATTGTATGGATAGAAATATTAATTTTATTTTGTTGAAAAAAAATTTAAAGCTTAAATAAATTTTTAATTGCGATAATATAAGATTATTTTTATTTTGGTTTTTTTTTCTTCTCCTCATTTTTTTTTTCATTTTAGTCCATGTTCTTCGTAAAAGAAAAAAGATGGCATAGCTAACAGAAACTGGAAAATATACTTGATGTTTCTTGAATAACATGAACTAGAATAAAAAAATTCCTAATATAAAAAACTTATATTGAAAATTTGCAATTATATACGGATTGAAATAGTAATTTAAAGACTAAAAGTTATTTAAGTCAATATTTAAATATGAATAGAAGTAAAAAGTTAAATAAAAAAAATCTGAATAAACATATTAGGACTGTAAATATTCCCACCCAATAATGTATTATGATACTGATTAAACACAATCCAAGACCATTTTTGCAGCTGAAATCGTCTTATTCCAAAACTACACCACAACACTGCAGACATGGTAGTAACATGCTTGGTTTATTTGTATTATGCACATTTTTCATGTCTAAGACTAAAAGGTGTATTTAAATATTTACACATTGTAAACTGACCTCTCTCAACTCAAGGGTGTTAATTGAAAAAAAAAAGAAGCCAATAGACATACACAAGACTGAATTAGTCATCAGCAGTAGTACTGTTGCTCAAAATCCTTTTCAGCTCATACTTCTGTTGTGAGGTAAGCCTTGATGGGAACAAAACATCAAACTTGATTCTCAAGTTTCCTTTCTTGCCAGGTTCCTTTGAAATTGGCATTCCTTCATTTGGGACCACCAACACATATTTTGGTTTCACTACTTCTGTGACTTGAATTGTGAGCTCTCTTCCATCCAAGGTGGTTAAGTTGAGTGTCTTTCCCACTAGAGCCTCCACAAGTAAGATTTTCTGTGTGACAACCAAATCATTTCCATCCCTTTTGAAAAAAGCATGTGGTTTTTCATCCACCACAAAGATTAGGTCATCAGGAGTTTTACTTTCTGCTGCTTGGTTGCCTTTTCCAGGAAATGTTATTTTTGTGCCTCTTTTCCAACCAGGTTTGATGTCAATTTTCAAGACCTCTTCCACAGTCTTCATTTTCCTGCAAATACCAAAAAGAGGAAATTTGTGAAGCCAAAAACACAAATCTTTGGAGTTATAAGGTTGGCTTCTGGATTCGAATTCCTCTTGAAAACAAAAATAACAACTAACATTGACCCATCAAAACAATACAAAAAAGAAAATATCTCTAAGCAACTTGAAGTGGTAAAAGGGAGTAGAAAATAGGACACATTTGACACAATTTTTATTATCTTGGCCAAGTCCACCAGAAAATAAACCTGAAATTCGAATCTCTACAAAACCAACATATTTTATACTACAACTTACTAATGAATAGTTTTACTTTGTTTTTATACAACTAAAACAACCATTAAGAAGACCAACGCAAATCCCAAAAGAATAAAAAAATAATAACAAAGGATCTCCTCTTTCTCCACATGTGGGTACACATGTATGCATGTAAGGGTGCCTGATAGGTGTGTGTGTGATCAAGGCCTAGTCAGTGAAAAGCCAAGAGAGAAAACAGCCAAACCAGAAGTGGAATAGCCAAATAAGAAGAAAAAATATGCTAATAAATGAAAAAAGGAGAACTATAGGACACACTATCGAGTAAAATGTAAATTATCCATTAATTTACACAATAATACAGTCAAATTTCTTGGAAATGGAACCGCTGATTTTTCTCTGCTAGGAAAAGATTCATGAGTTAAAAGATTAAGCAACAATTCAACCATTCAAGTGTAGTGTAATCCCAATTAATATCAGCGAGGTTTGTTTTGATAGTTTCAGAATTATTAGAATTTCAATCAACATCAATAGCACACATATAGCCCATACATCAGAATTATTAAAATTCAACCAACATCCATAACACATAGAGCCTATAACCACACCTTTTTAAAGAAAAGATAATTTTCAGAAACTAAAATTAATCTATGCACTCCAAAAGAAACATATTTCTAAAGCAGCATGGAAACAAATCTACATTCTACAAGCAAACACATTCACCAGCCAAAAACACATCAAATTCCACCACTAATGCAAAAGGATTAAGACAAGAACACCAGCGAGATAAAAAACACAGATTACCCGAATTCAAGAGGAACAGTCCTTGAGATCTTCAACTTCTTCTTGCACCCTTTGTAAAGCTCCTCAAGGGTACACACCAATTTGCTCTCAACCACCCCAACATTTTTCTCCCCCTTCCCCTTGGGGACCCTATTAACATTCCCATCACCATTCTCCTCATTCACCTTCAGGGAGTTGAGGGGATAGTGGCCATAGAAATCATAGATCTGACGCTTCTTTGGGTCGCTTAGAACATCATAAGCCTCCGAAACCTGCTTGAACTTAGCCTCAGCTTCTTCCTTGGTAACATGGTGCTGTTGATGGTTCTTATCTGGGTGCCACTTCATGGCCAATCTCTTATATGCCTTCTTGAGTTCTTCATCCGTGGCATTGCGGTTCACCTTGAGGATCTTGTAGTACTCACCAACACCCATTTTCTGTTCCAAAATTCAGCCGAATTATGTGTGAAAAAGATTACTTTTTTTTTTTTTTTTTTTTTTTAATTTTGTGTTTTGGGGTGGAGAAAACAGAGAAGCTCTGTTTTTTTGTTGTTGTTGGGTTTGGAGAGAAAAAAAGAGCTTTGGGTTTGACTCTGCACGTGGGAGCAAAACGGGTTGTTGTGGTGGTGGGTGAAGTGCTAGCTGTGAAGGGAAGAGGAATGCACACGCGCAAAAGTAGCAGAAAACACGTTCAATTTAGAGATAGCATGGGAGAGAAACACTGAAACAGAGTAAACAGAGTATGAGTTAGTGAGAGAGATAGAAGTTTTTAAGGTTGGACACTTGGGATGCTGATGGCTAAGGAGATAAATAAGGATGATATGGCATTATGATTTTTGGAGCTTTTGAGAGAGGGTAATAGTGGATAGTGAGTGATGTAGTAGTGGTATGGTAGTACCTTGTGGACAAAAATGTTCAACAAGATCCAATATATAATGGCAAGATAATGGTAATAAGGGAAATTTTGAAGGGTTTGTTTTCATATTTTTGTTATTTTATGAATTTGGTCTTTTTTTATTTAATTTGATTTTTATTATTTCAATTGTTAATTTTTTGTCTACTTATTAATGACTTTAATATTTAACAAAAGTGTTTGCATAAAATTATATTTATTGTCATGTGGTGATTAGTCAATTCTTTTGATTAAAATCAGTTGTTGATTAAAACACATTTGAGAGTGGATTGTTTTTAGATTTTAATTTTTCAAATTAAAACTTTCATTTTTTTAGTCTTCTAATTTGTTCATTGTTCAGACAAAATTACCCTAAATTATACATCTAAACCGTCAAAATTCAGTCAAGAGGAATTGAGAGATTAAGAAAAGACATTTTACGAATTTAAAAAACTAAAAAAATAGACTCTAAATTTAAGAAACCAAAAAATATTACATTATCACGATGACATTATATATTAACATAGCACTCTAGCGTCATATTGACTTTGTAAATTAAATATTATATGTTAAATTAATAATAGAATAAAATTATACAATTAAAATAACGAAAAAAAATACACAAAATAAAATAAGAGGATCAAATTTATAAAATAAAAATAATAAGGGGAGTAAAATACAATTAAGAGAATTTTGAACTACCTATTCAAGCTACTTTTACAATACTGATCAGAAAAGGTAAATTCACATTATATTTCTGAGAATAGTTGGTTGACTTAAAATACATGTATCTGCCAAAATACGGAAACGATGCCCAATTAGTTATCGGGATTTGAAATTTAAGTACCATTTGATTTAGAATTTTTTTTTCTTTCACCGTAATCTTCTCTGCCGGGAAATCGAATATTTTTAGTGAAATCTTCGCTTGCGAACCCATCCATTTTGTACTAAAACCAGTGACTTTTTGGTTGAATGGGAGTTTAATAAAATTAATTTTGAATCATTAAATTGCTTAACTTATATTTTACTAATTAAATCATTTTAATTACTGTATCCCACTATCAAACATTTTGATCTTAAACTTTTAAATATAAGCATTTTTAGTATCTCAGGACAAATATTATTAACATCATTTTTTATGTAAAATTTGTCTTCTAAAGACTAAAAACACTAAGGCCATTTCCAGCGTTTGCATCTTCCAGGTTATTTATCTGATGTGGTCATGAAAGAAACAGTTTCTTATTTTTCTTTTTTATTGGAGTAATTTATACGACGAAATTGAGAACCTTAAATTTAAGCTCCGCATCTTATATAATTACCGTATCTTAGAGAGCTTACCAAAAATCATTAAGAATCACATATAAGCTTTTACAGCTGGAGTTGCTCTAATTTTTACGAGTTTAGAAATTAAAATATTTGACATGAAGTATAGGAACACAAACCAAGAAAGTACAAGAACTAAAAGCCTACTTTTTTCAAAAAAAAATAAAAATTAACCTTAAACTATAACATGTTTACCTAACAGCCCAATCCAACAAAAGAAAACTTAAATCCCGTTTATTAACATTTGGGAAGAGAGGCACCATGAGTCTTTTTATATGTTTAAATAAAAAAAAAGATTTAAAAGTTAAAAAAAGTAATTAACGAAACGAGAATAGTGAGTAGTTATTAAGAGAGTAATAAAAGTTTAAAAATTTATATAAAGTATAAAGTATAAAATTATTTAAAATTTGTGAATATCAAAAAAGAATATTTTCTTTATTAATAGTATAGATAATTTTGTTCTATTCTAGAAACTTATTTTAAATATATTTATTATTTCTTTGATACAAAGGTGCATTTAATTTTTTTTTGTCTTGGAAACATTTTTTAAATAAACTATCATAATAAATTAAATATCACAAATTTTGTTGATAATTAATGTTTGTTGAAAAATCTAACCAATGATGTTTAATAAAGTGCTTTCTAACCATAATTTTTTCATCCAAAACTAAAATTTAAAGTCTTACTTAAAGATCCACACCTAATTTTACTTATATGAACTATAAATCATTGAGAATTGCACCAAATTAGGATGGTTAGTCAAATTTATTAACAAAAAATAATTATAAATAAAATCAATGAATATATTATAGTGATTAAATAGACAAGAGAGCATGTTAAGTTAAAAAATCATTTAAGATTTACAGCGGAGAAATATCTGGCTTTGCTAGGGGCATGTTAGGTTTATGGTAGTAATAATAAATTAATAATAGTATTAAAAAGCGAACGTGCGATGGAGTCGGTGGTTGCTAATAGCTGGAGTGATAAGAAAGAGACATAGCACCACCAATCATAATGTTTCTTTTCTCTGCCAAGAGTTTCCTTCCAAAACAAAAGGGTCTCTATCGGAATATGGAAGGCAGTCCAAGGGGATCTTCAACTTCAAAACACGATATTATTATTATTATACTTTGCATTAATATAAATCTCTTTCTAGAGTGCGTTTGGTTTAGCTTAAAGAAAAAGAAATAAGAAATTATTGTACTTGGTGCAGAAAGAAACAATAATATGACACAATTCATCAATTATATAAATTTGGTTTTGTCAAGTAGGCATATAGCACGTAGGCCGTAGCAGTACTTTATTCCTTTTTTTTTCTTGTTTAAATATAAATATTTTCAATTCAAAAATAAAATAATTATGACGATTTTGATTCTCATAATTTAAATATCTTATTTCATAATATTAGTACGAATCTAATTATAGAAGATTAAAATTGAAAGATAATTTTAAATTGAGATAATTAAATTATTTTAAAGTATATATAAGTAAAGTAACTAATGTACATATTATTATTAAGGTAATTATTGAAATAAAAATAACAATGATTCTAATTAGCTAGCAATGTTCATCATGATTTCAATATATTCAATCTTTTCAATTAAAAAAAAGATTTAATTATTGCTATAAATAATTTACTCAATGAATTTTATGCGATAAACTTTTTTTTTCGTAAAAGATAACCTTTTATTTTATTATACCATGTCTTTTAATTTTGGTTCTATTATAGACATCAATGTTCATATTGATATCCAGTATCAAGATTATTCATTTGTTGCTGATTTCCGATATTAGATCTTTTGCTCAAATTATAGTAATAGCAATATTCTGGTTCAGTCATCTCCACTAGGGCCTCATGGAAGTAGATATTTTGCTTAAGTCAGAGGCATCAGGTGCTAGCTTTAAAGTGGAGTGAAAGTGTTACCTTGTATTCTTTTAAAGCTTTAGAGTTTTTTTTTTTTAGGTAACTACACGATTAGAGCAATGAAATACCCAAGTTTTGTTTTTTCTGCCTCCCCTCTGCTTAATGAATTAAATACAAGCAATTTAATTATACATTTTTTTTGTGAGTTCAACTAATTTGAGTATGATTCAAAATATTTGGGCTGTACATTCTAATCCAATGCACAGTCAGCCCATCAGGAGGGTAAAGCTTGACCAATTAATGATGGAGCTTTGCTACCCCTATACTCTTATTTCTAAGTTCACCTCCACTTTTTTTTAATAAAAAATATCCTTAGCTACAAGGGATGGAAAAAAGATGCACACATGCGGATATTCACGAATAATATATGCAATGGATAGATAATGGGCAGCTTTAATGGGGACCTGCGAGTACCGAGTATAAGTATTTTCTTTACCCGTCTGTCAACAGGACGGTGGCAGGTATCAAAGTATTCATACATGCGGGTGTCCGCTACCCACTTATAATAAATTACCTAATTACGCTAACATTAATACAAGTAAGGTGCCCTAATTTGATTTAGCAGAGGTGATATGTACAAAGGATATGGTGCTTGTTTTGTTGACTTATTTTGATTGATTTAAGAAAATAATGAGTGTCATTTGATTAATTGACATGATTCAAGTCAAATAGAATTTTTTTTTTTGCTATTTAACAATTTTATGTGGCTATCATAGAGATGTTATAAGGCATGATATAATTCAGCATAGATGATAAATAACATTATGTCGAATGACAAAAATGAACCCTTACTACTGATGGAAGCCTTGGGACATCGCAACTGCCACATGCTTAGTTGCAACCATCTATTGCTTGTGAAGCAAATGAGCTTGAACTTGGAAGTTTTTTTTTTCTCTGTTTGCTATGTTGCAAAACATTTTTTTTGTATTGCATTATACACAACAAAAACATGTTTATGTTGTGTATCGAATTTTGTGTATCTAAGATTTTTTTTTTTCTTAGTTTAGGACAATATTCTATTTTAGGAGAATATTTGGTTTAAGACTATTTATTTTAGGACAATAATTATTTTAGGTTTAGTGTTTAGTCAAGTTTGGATCCTCTCCTACAGGTTTTATGTAGTTATCTTGGCCTTACATTTATATCCAATGGTTTTATGTCTTATTTAAGTAATTACTTAAATAATCAAATTTCATTATTATTTTCTTAATTTGGACATTGAAATTCATTTAACAGCTCACAGATTCAAATCCAAATTCCTATTTTCAACCTTTGTACTCCCTTCTCCCCAATTATAGAACTCTCGAACACCATTGTTCTTCACTTCTTTTCTATTGATGACAAGTCATCGCCACTTATGAGCCTTCGATAAGCTGTGGGGTCACAAACACCTTCAATTACTTCCACCTATACTAGTATTGCGGCAATTGCATGCACGCTCTTCCAAAATTCACCTTGGGCTACACTATGACAACTAATGTGCTACCTCCATGCTACCAGGATTAGCAAAATAGTGACATGAGATACTGATAAAATATTATTTGTAAGAGGGCTACCCTTTACATGACGGGAAAATGGGACCTATGTAGAATTAAAAGAATACAAAATTACAAAATTTGTAGTTAAATGGTATATAAGCGAGGAACAATAAATTAAGAAGAATTTTAATATTTTAAATTATAAAATTTAAAAATAAATATAGAAGAGTAACTTCATATTAAGTGTCCCAGCATAACAACCCAAGGAAAAGGTACAATGGATGTGAATGTCTATAACCCTTTGGCTAACTGTAAGTAGACATGTCTTGTCGTCACTAGTGAGGGAAGAGATAGGTAATTTTGTAGTTTAGGAGAAAGAAGAGTGAAGTACTAATAAGATTGGGCAAAAATCCACAACCTGACCGCAACCCTATAAGACCAATGGAAAAAAAAAAACTCATTTTAGACTGGTGTAATCAGGCCTCAGGTTAAAATGGTAAAAAAAAAAAGTTTTATATAGATTGGTTCGGGCGGGTGTGGGTTGAAATATTTTTCCCGTTGGAACCAACACTCGCCCATGTACACGAGAACAATCAATTTGAATTTTAATTTGTCTATTGAAAATTAATTTCCAATGATATTATTTAGCCTTTAAAATACGAGAAGTTGAGTTAGAAACCACATTGAGCATTGATCTACCTCTCTTTGGTTTTTCTATTATCCGAGAGAAAGATACCACCCACCGAAAGCTTTCGTTGCATGTTTACCATCCTCTCTTAATTTTCCTTTTCTCCTTTATCGCTCACTCAATTGAAGTCGCATCATCCCCACTTACTGGTCCTTGCCATCTTCCCAAAGTTGTTGTGATGCCAAGCCACTACCATCTCCACCGTGTTTCCCCTCCACGATAGTTGTAATACTCTAAAGAATGTTCCTTTTACTTATTTATACTACTAAATTTTGGAAACTTAAAATACAAGAATATCTTAATTACGCAAAAATTACAACTCAAACATACATCACAAGAACAAAACTTATACAAAGATTTTGACACTTACGTGCCTTACAAAACATGGTCAATGTACACAAAACATAAAACTGATTCTCAGTCATTGGGAAATACAAACTATATTGATCTTTTTCCATCCGAACAACTCCATGCTCTAAGCTTCTTCCATCAGTTTGTCCATCTGCTTAACCTGTGAAAACATGAAACTTATAATAAAACTCAGTTCATATAAAGTCATATCATACAAGTACATCAACAACTACCATCAGACCATAATTTCATAGTTCAATAACCAAACATCACCATGTGACATCAAACATCAACTATCAAAAGTCTTCATCATCATTCAATCATAAGAATTCATCATAACATCTTACTCAAACAAGTCATTAACAACAGACCCTACTCCATGGAGTTTTCTACATCATATGAGCGGTCCTCCACGAGCCTCATTCCTTAACATAGTATCACTCTCTCACCATTCAAAGAGTCTCTTGGGCTGACCCTATGGAAAAGTGTGAATTTATTGAAAATAGACAAGTGTGGATATTAACTTACCTTTGTATATTGCAAGATCTTACATCTATAGAGATTCACCCACTTGTCTATTTTGTAGGTCCATTTCCGTTTGTCACCACGAAAACCCCTTACACTAGGTTGAGAGTCCACCTAACACCATCAACTTATGTACTTACTCATGTGCTTGTGCATCGAGGATGCATATACAACACCATTGGTAGATTTTATTTGAAATCCCCTACAGTCTTAGATATGAAACCTCCGTACCCGCCATCTCCAATGGCTTGATTTAAGGGTCCAAGTCTCAACAACAACAACAATTCATTCCATATATATACACTAAAATAGTCAACTAAGCCTTTTCAGAGAGCATTTTTCATCACTCCAACATGTCATTCGAAGATAAAAACATAGGGGTTGATACTTGAGAAAGTATCCAACCAAGCGAGACCCCATGTCACTTTAAGGGATTGAGTTTTGGCGTGAAACTCACCTTTTTAAAACAATAATTTTTTTATAAAAATATTCCCAAAAATAACATAAGTGTTCATTCAATATATTTAGGGAACAATTCCAACATCAAGTCCACACTCACATCATACATCTCATCATCTCATCAATAACATGTTACATTTAAATAATTCATTTATAGAATTCGCAATTCATTCAAGTTCACCTTCTTAAGCTATGACATTTCAACAATCATCCCATCAATTTAATAAGAAAAGCACTTAACCTTCTACATTTATTTCAACATTTGTAAGATTCATAATTGTCTACATTTCTCCTTTTAAGGTAATACCTCAAACAAAAGAATAATCCTCATTATAGAAATAACTTTACTCCTATATAGTTCATAAAAAATATTTATACACATTTGGAAACTCTCAAGAAAACATTCAAGGTAAAATGAAACATTCTCCTTAATTTAGCTTAGCCACAAATTTAGTTTAACCAAAAAAATAGCTTGAGCTAAATTTGTGTAGATCCAATTTCGATGGACATTAGCTTAGCTAAACTGCAAACTCTTTAACATTATATCTTTGTGAATATGAGCTTTTGACCCCATTAATGACTACCCAAGCATTCAAACTAACAATAAACACATCAATAATAATTCCTAATGCTTTGTAACACTAAACCTCAACATAAAAACTTCAAATTTAAGCAAAACAACTCAAAATTATCATTCTCCCTAAAACCCATGAATAGTGTGCAAAAATGAGGAAAAAAAGTGTCAAGGAAAACTCAATGGAAAGGAAAAAAAGGGAAGCATTCACCTTATGGAACATGTAGAGATGAGCTCTTGGCATTAGGTCTTGGGATCTCTAGTTCATCTCATTTATCCTCTTCTTCTCTTCCCTCCAACTTTCTTTCCTTCTTTTTTTCTTTTCTTTCTTTAAGTCTCCCTTCCCTCATCTACTTAAACATGTGGTCTATGTGTGGTTTGGTAGGCTTTGTCCCACCTTAGGCCTTGCCTCCCTGTCTAGGTCCTATTATTGTGTTTTCATCAATTCTTAATATAAGACACCTATTATTAATAATGCCCATGTGTATCCTTTAATAATTAAATATTGAAGCTATTCCATAAAAGTTGTCTCTTTATTATTGTAAAGTCCATAAATTAGGGATGTTATAATGGTGATACAAGGAATGGTGAACAATCTCATGGACTTGGGTGAGCGATGATGGCTATCTCTACGCCCTCCAGACAATTCTTCCTTGATTGTGTCTTGCATATCTCATCTCTAGCTCCACCGATGATAACAACATTGTAAGATGGGTTTTTGATTGTGCTCTACCTTGAGTCTTTCCAAGAACTAGGAAGAGCTTTTAGATGTGCAAAGGTAAACTTATAGGCTGGAAGTAACCCACCTGTCTCACCCGAATCCACCCTTAACTCGAACTTGACACAATCTGTAAGATGAATACACAATTTTAGTCCTTATTTTTTCCTATTCAGTTTTCAATGCTTGAACTTTATTAACCTAAACTTGTCAAATTCAACAGACACCCACCCGTAGGTACTAAGGTAATTTTTGACCCATTAGTTGAATCTAAAGGCCCAAATTAGTTGTAATAATAAATTTTAGGATAAATTATGATTTTAGTTTACTTCCATTTGACATCTTCACAAACCTAGTGCTCCTCCTCCTTCGCGCCCTTTTTTCAAATCACATGGACTATGGAGGTTTAGTACTTGGTCTTTTTTTAAACCAGTTTCGTTACTACCTTCCTGCATGTGGAATCAAGGGAAAGAGGTTGCATATACGCTTGCAAATTCTAATGCTACTTAAGGGTTTGCTTGGGTGTAAGCTTCTCTAGCAGCACTTTTAGAAGAAGAAAATAATAAGAAAAAAATGAAATGAGTTTCTCCATAAGCTAAAATGAGTTTTCCATTAACTAATTTGTAGATGTAATCTCATCTTTTAGAGAAGATATATTGGTGAACTTCTAAAAATTACTTAATAGAAAGCTTATTTTTGTTTATGGAAAAACTCATATCATTTTCTTCTTATTTTCTTCTTTTAAAAGTGCTTCTAGAGAAGCTTACCCAAACAAAACCTAAGTAGGTTAGGTATCTGCACCATCGCTTCTTCATCATAAGTTGGTTGACTTAACTCAATTCTACAAAATTAGCTTGAAAGTGAGATTGTCCCCTTATTTATAATATAATATAATCTATTTTGCTACTATCTCTAACTATTATGAGACTTGGGTTTTTCTAATACACCCCTCATGACCAACATTTGTTTTAGGCTTGGTGCAAGAATAATGTGATAGGTGGTTATTTAATAAATTTATTATAAATTATGATATCATCTTAAAATATTAATTTGAGTCTAATTATATCCTACAAAATCAACTTATAAGTTATTATGAGAGTTCTTATCCAATTATATAATATGATGCTAGATCTTAAAAAATCCATAATAGCCATCATTCAACAAGAAGTGCTCACTGAATCTTAATATATATGTTAAGCATATCCTGGGGATAAGGAGTGAGAAACCTACGTTCTTGGAAGAAATTATACATTTACGACGCCATGATGACACTACTACAAAAGCATCATTTAACGACGCCAAATCAAAGTCGGTTATCGCGAAACCGTCCTCGTAAGTGGGGCGGTGGCATTTTTGTAAATAGTTTGGCATTTACAAAGACGGTTGTCAAAAGAACCGTCCTGGTTTGTCAATGCTAATTTTGTTTCAAAATAACAAGGACGGGTATGGTATAAAACCGTCCTTGTTTTATAAGCCCAAAACTCAAAACGACGCCGGTCCACTTGAAGCTAATTTCATTTGGCTGTGTTCACCAACTTAGTTCTGCTTGAGCTTAGTTCCCCAAATTTCGTGGAAGCCCTAACAAAGCAAGCCCTCCTCTACTGCGGCGCGGAGACGATGCTGGATCGAGGGGTGGCGACGGTGCAGGGTCGAGGTCCAAGGGCGGCGTCGAGCGGCGACACTGCTGGGAAAGGGTCTCCTCGAGGTCGAGGGACTGAGCAAAGGTGAGGGAGGCTATGCGAGTTTGTCTTCTCTTCGAGAAAGACAAATTAGGTGAGTTTGTCTTCTCTTCTCTTCTCTTCGAGTTTGTCTTCGTTTGCAGAAACTTGTTTTTATGTTGTTACTTGGTTCATTTACTTGCATAATATTTGGTGGTGTGGCACACAACTTGTTTGTTGAAATGTGGCAGTGATGGTGACTGTTTGAATGTGTATACAAGACCAAGCCCACAAAGTCACAAAGTGCATCTATGCATTAAATTATCGAACATGTCATAGTTAAGGAGGAATGTATTCAGTTGGTGGTATTCACTTTCTTCTCCTAATGATTGAACCTTGTGATTGCATGCCATTTTTTTTTGCCAAGATTCAACAGCAAAAAGAAGCTATAAGGTACTGAGTCTTATTCAATGCTCAGCTAAGTTTCTGTGTTAAAAAAGAGCCCTGTTATCTAGGATGGTGCAATTGTTGTTTGAGATCTGTTTCCGTATTTCTAGTTGTAGATGTTTCTTATCTTCCGTTTTCTTTTTTACTTTTTATATTATTTTATTATCTTGTTAGACCATTGTATAGCGATACCAGACTATCAATAAACGAATAAGACATTCCCAAATGTGTAGTTCTGACTTCGGATCATACATTTCTAACAAATTGGTATCAGTTATTAAAAAAAAAATGATATCTGAGCCCTCACTAGACCTGGAACAACTAATTTATTTGGCAGAGAAAGAAGCTGTTGCTTACTGCTACCGATATCGTTACTGAAAAGCTAAGTGAGAATAGTAAAATTAGCTACAATGTGGCAGTAATTTAAAATTTTTATCTCGCTCTGATTTGTCAAATAAATTTTATTGCAGGAAAGGCAGCGTAAAATGGCTGAAGAACATAGCAATCTAATACAAGACCAAGCCCAGAGACAGGCCTAGGTGTTGCGATATGAAGATGAGTTGGCAAGGAAAAGAATGCAGGTGCAGACTGCATATAAAGTATAAAATTGTGGATATACTTTTTGCCAGAGCAAAAAGTCATGATGAGAATTATGGATGTAATTAGGAAATATATATGCAAAAGCAAGCTGAGTTTGAGCTTAAACTTATGGACAGTAAATTCCTTTTTGCTCTTTGGTCCTAGGCACTGGATATACTTTTGCTAACAAACCTATCTTCTTTTAGTTCTTCCAATTTTTTAAAAAGAAATGTATGATCTTAGGTAATGATTTTCTTGAGGCAAAACAAGTTATTCCAGCTCTGCAGCAGCTAATTTAAGGGTATAAAATTGTTAGATTTATTTGGCTACATTTGGTTTCTGAATTCTCAAGACCAAAAATTCCATTTTTAATGGAAATGGTGTTGTTGGATTCTAAGGTGATCCATATTTTTTAATCAAATATCTATTTCGCACTTTTTTTATATAGATTTAATCATATGAATCTGATTATGAATTCCAATATTGATATGTTCCCTGTTGAAATTGTAGGGAGATAGAAACCATGCATCTATCTATTTCGCATAGTTGTGTTCCTACATTTGGTCCAAATGAAATCCTTCAAGTTATTGATTTCTCCTTCAAGCACATAGCACAATTGTGTTCCTACAGATTTGATTGGGTATCTTAACATCTTCATCTTCTCCTTTTGTTGATTTCACATAGCTGTCAAGGAGATTCGAGGTATTGGCTTGCATGTTTCCAGGCTTGAAAGTGCAGAAGCTTCTAAACAAAGTATCTATGTTGTTCACAGCTAAGGTTAACCAGCTGGTATTGTACTGATAACAGTTCAAGGAAAGAAAGAAGCTGATGCTTGTTTTGAGATTAAAAACACACTTGTTCAGAAAAAGTAAGCATAAATTATAGTGAACTATATAGGTCATAGGACATGGTTGATGCTGTAGGCCTATATTTTTTATGTATTCATCTGAGTCCTTATTTATCTTTGTCCAGTTACAACATTCAACAAATATACCAATGCTTATCCTTAATGCTTTGAACTTTGAAGTAGTTTATGCTTTGCTACATTTGCTAATATAGTTATATTTTTTATATTTAATCTATAGTTTCCTTATAGTCATATATAACAACTTTTTATTTTTTGATTCCAGACTTTGATTTCTATGCAGTTTTTAAAGTATAGAGATGGCAGAGACATTCCTATAAAAATCCCCAATTTTATAAATTTTTAATTATATATAAAAAGCAAATAAAATTAAAGAATGTACTACCATTTAAATTATTGTTGAATGATTTGCCTTTAATTACTAAACATGGAAAAGAAGCTATGTTAAAGTACGTTGAAAGTTTGATTCTGAAGGAACAATTATCTTTTATCATACCACTTTTGAGACTCTTTTTCTTCTTCTTGTGATTTGTATTAATGAAAATATGTGTACGTATTTTAAAAAAATAAAAATAAATGCGAAAAATAAACAAAGACGATTTTTTGGGAAAATGTATCTTTATATGTTGTTTTTAAAAATAAAAAAAATATAAGAAACAAGGACGGTTATTGGGAAAAAACCGTCCTTGTATGGTCACATACAAGGACGGTTTTTACCCAAAAACTGTCCTCGAATGTATATTTATTTAATTTTTTTTTAAAAAATAAATAGGATACAAGGACGATTTTTGGGTAAAAACCGTCCTTGTATCTATATTTAAAAAAAAAAAAAAAAAACAAGGACGGTTTTCCGGAACCGTCCTCGAAAGGGGTCATTTACAATGACAGGCGAGACAAGGACGGTTCAATAACCGTTCTCGTATAGGCTTTAGAACCGTCCTCGAATGTGTTTTATGTAGTAGTGTGATGGCTGTGAAAGCAAATCAACCCTAGCTAAGTAACGAAGGGAAAAATTTAATTTTTAGAAACTAAATTATAGAAATAAATAAACTATATGTGATTTAATTGCCTGCATTATTAGAAAAAAAAATGTATATGAAATCTAATTATATGTGTTCTAGATATATAAATAAATAATTCATTAGTTCTTTCTTCTTAATTCCACGAAGGAACAACGAAATACACTTCGAATGTCAATGCTTTGTATAATAACTCAAGAATTCCTTCCAGGAATATATTCATTTAATTAACATTATACTTTGCATAGTAATTCTTCTAGCTGGAATCATTAAAAAGTCAATTTATTATATCATACTTACAAGTTGAATTTAAAAATGTGATATAAGCTGAATCAAATCAAAAGCAACCAGCCGGAGATTAATTAATATTAAAATCTTCCGCAGAACCAGGTGAGGAAAAAGAATAAGAAAGTAGTTCGCAGAATAGTTGAATTCAGTGTAGATGTTAATAGAGAAAAGTATTTGGGACCAATAATAGAGTTAATTGCATTATTATAAAAAAGAAAAGAAATCAATCTAATCTAATATAGATAAACAACTATTTATCTTCAATTTTTCTCTCTTCCAAGTAGCAACAACGAATTATGACGTGCTTGGTACAACATTAAGGCAGAAAATTAAACTAAAGAAAGGGCGGAAAGGCACGTTTATATGAAACTTCTTTGCGTAGCTTCTGTTTTCTAAAAGAAATTACCTGTTTGATTTATTCTTCTAGTTCGTAGTATTAAATAGTCTTGGACTCTAGTGTCTAATCTATGATACTAATCAATCTCTGCTCGACACATATTTAAATGTTATTAATTATTTTTTTAATTGAAAAAACTAAAATATATATTTTCTTTGATATTAAATATAAGAAAATTTTAACTAATTTTATCTTATATGATATTATTATCCTTAAAATACTTATCAGGTTTTAATTTTAATGACTATTTGTTATTCTTGATATAAAATTTCAATAAAAGATAATTTTTTTTAAATTAATTGCATTTGATGTCATTAAATATAGTTAACTAATTTTTTTAGTTAATATATATGTTTTTTTCTTAGAGATTTGTTGGAATTATGATAAGTGATATTTCAAAATCACTTAATAATTTCTTATTTTCCATATATATGCGCGGATAAATAGGAAAACATGAAACTAAATGCACAAGAAATAAACTCCGAATGTGAACGCTAACAGCTTTACATCACCCATTTTTTTTTCTTCCTGTCATTAATCTATGATACTAACCAATCTCTCGGTAATTGTTTTCTCCAAAACCTTTGCCACTTCAAAGTGGCGCTTGGATGAAGTTGTCAAAAATACTCGAGTGTAAAGAGAAAAAAAGGGGCAAATTGTGGTGCCAATTTTGTATCATGTAGATCCATCTATGGTACGAAATCAGACAGGAAGTTATGGAGAAGCATTTGCTGAACACGAGCAACGTTTCCAAGGTAAACACTCGGGGTGGGAATGCTCCCTGAACAGGTAATTTAATTTTGTACCATTTTGTACTATTTACATTATTTACTAAAAATTATAAGAGTTCAAAATTAATTAAAAAACTAAAATTATAAATACCGAAATATTTTTATTCATATAAAATAAAATTATATTTTAAATAAAAATATCTATTAAATATCTTTATTTTTATCATGTTACATTTTCCAGTTATATTCATATAATTCTCTCTAATACTTTTAATTGAATAAGGTAGATTAATGAACATCTTTTATCTTACAAGTACTTTTGACTATTGGCTAATTTTTAAGTTTTTAGTTAGTTTATCAACTAGTAATTTTGTGAAATATAATCTTAAATCTTAATTGCTCCTTTGGAGAGTTGCACAATGTTTTTGAAATCATATCAAAATTGGTTAACAGGTAAAGTAATGCATAAACGATGGCTAAAGGCCACTGTTAATTGTTAATTAATGGCCAAATGAATGCCAGGCACTTAATTTTATCAGTGGTGAAATGACGGCAGCGTAGCTGTTGCTAATGAAGTTGTAGCAAACTAGTTTGTGTTGGCCTAAAGAGGTTGATGTTTAACAACAATGACTAGACTAATAAGTGATAGCTAGACAAAAAGTGTAACACTTTTCCTCTTCCTCCTAAACAACCACACTCAAATCATCAATCACGCACATCTCTCATTCACATCATTCAAACAATTTTATTAATTGTAAATTATTATTAATATGATTTTTAGGATAATTATATAAGTCAATCAATAAATTTATTATATACAAAGTTTATGATTGGATGATAGTATAAAATTATTTTAATGTATAATCTATTTTTTCTTATTTTCACTTTTTATATGTGATTTTTCACATACTGTTTTTGTACATATATATGACAGCATGGAATATGAAATAGTCGAAAAAATTGCTATGGACGTATTGGAAAAACTGGATCATGTGTATGTTGGCGACCTGGATAGTCAAATTGCTAGGTACGAGCAACTTAACAAGATTCAAGGGAAATGTTCTGATTATAACGAGAGCAATGAAACAAGAAAACGTCTCAATGAGCTTAATTATGAAAGAGATCTCCTTTTGCTTCGCATATAGTTGGTTAAACTTTGATTAAGTGCAAATGTGCAATGGCTTAATTGACTTCTCAATCAAAGCTGCATGGCAATTATGGCAATTAGATTATTATACAAATCTCATTATGTATGTTTGATTATCTGTTATACCGAAGTTCCACTTCACTCATTCTTATCTTCAATTACGTACTCTATGTTTTTAATAAGTCTTCTGTCTTCAACAATGGCAGAACTAGAACATTTGGTATGGTTATCGTAATCTTAAATCAATTGAAGTTTAACATTATTTGCAATACCTCTTCGTTTTGTCATTCTGCTTCCTAGTTGTAGGAAACTTTACTCGTATGAGTTTTGAATCTATTTTGGTCTTTTTTTTTAACAAAGGTACTTGCTATTTTCCCCAATAACATGCACAAAATAAGTCAGGATAGGTTTTCTTTTTCTTTTATATCCCTCATGCATAATTTTATTTCATAATAATTAAAATGGGGATTGATTTTAAATTATTTTAAAAGTAAAATGGTCATTTTCAATCAAAATTATAATTAGTATTTTGATCATCTAATTTATTGTTTAGGTTTAATTTGATTATTTAATATTTTTGGATTTAATTTAATTCTTCATATTAAATTATAAGAAATCACATTTTATGATGATTTAAAATTTTTACTAAGTGATTTTAAATCGTTAGATAATATATATATATATATATATATATATATATATATATATATATATATTTTAAATAAAATAATTTAAAAAATTTGAAGATAAAATTAAATCTAAATAATAAATTAGAAAACCAAAATACTATTTGATCTATTTTAATATAAAACAATTATCTATTACAATATAGGAAATACAACAACTACTACATTTACAATTACAATCAGTATATAGTATATATCATACACATGTCAACATTTGAGAATTTTTTTCCCTCTCACTTTTGTAGGTTTAAAACAAATGGAGTAAAAAAAATGTAGGTTTACAAACATGTTTATATACACAATATTACGTTTACTTCAATATAAAAAAGAACTTATTTTAGTTATTATAATATATTTATATTCATTATATATAATTTTAAATATCTAATAAATTTTTAATAAACATACAAAAAATAATAAAAATTATATATATATATATATATATATATATATATATATATATTCTTATTAGAATATACCGTCAGTACATATAATAAAGACATGTTTGCAGTTAAAAAATATTAATACTTTGATTTCTTTTATACTTTTTAATTTAATTAAGTACAAAAACTATTGTAGTATTATAGTAATAAAAAAAATCTACGAGCTATATTATAAGATTGATGCAAATGTAGTGTTGACAATTTTTTTTTTCTATTCTATAACTTTATTTTTAGCAATATATCTATTGCATGTATATTAAAATAAATTGAATTTTCTAATTTTTTATATTCTGCACTGCCCGCTACCCCCCTAAACATAGAATAGCGAGATTTTCTTATAGTAGTTGTTTTTAAAGGTAAATAGGTATTATATATATATACACCAAATAGTTTTACAAAAAATATGAGAAGGCTGTACAGTAAGATACTATACAAACATCAAAAAAATAAAAATCCTTCCCAAGTATGACTCCAGGCTATTGCCTTCCAAGATTATAATTAAAAGCATCCCAATGGGTTCATGCACCAAGAAGACTAAAACAATCCCGGTTTGACACCTTTCTTGTACACAAACCATTGCCAATAGAGCATCTCTTTATCTTTGAAACCGTACCTCCTGAATCTGCTATCCAATCCCTAAAGATGATTTCATTCCCAACATTCCATAAGCACCAGCAGGTAACATGCCAAAATAGGAACTTTCATCGTTTTGTTTTAGTTCCCTTGATGAAGAATCACATCTGTTCACATAATTGAACAATAATATCCATAGGAATTACCATTGAAATGCCCAACCAAGCAAAAACAGCGTTCCATATCCCAACAGAAAATGAGCATCCCATAAGTAAGTGATTTCTATCCTCTGTCTTTGAATGACAAAAAGTGCAAGAATGAGATATTTGTGGAAACTGAATACCTCTTCGTTAAATTTTATACTTTTACTTTACTACTATCTAAACAAGATAAAAAATATTAGGACTCTTACACTAAAGTTATGATTTATAATTGAATTCACGAAGATGCACACACAATTAGCATGAACCCAATCAACGTGACACCACAATCACAAGAAAGTTGGGGCAATTCGTAAACTGACACTCAAAGCGTCAAAATTATTGACTCTTCCAATAAACGACAAAACGCTCCCTGGGGTACACAGAAGAGACCTTGATAAAATAAAAATTAACTGTTTAAAAAACAAATAAATATACATGTAAACTTCAAATGGCCAATGAATAAAATTGTCTTTTTTCTTAAAACGTCAACTGCATGTAATGACTCTTTACTATATATCTACGTGTCCAAAATAATCCACCACATGATATATTTTTTTTTTAAATTTGGTAATTAGTTTTTTATTACCATAATGGTAAAAAAAATCCTTCTTAGTCTCGGCGAGGCTGTTGAACAGCCTCAACCATTGAGGTTGTTGCAATTTTTTGTCTTTCTGCCAGACTTCATCAGGTTTATCTCTATTCATCGTATTTGATCGTTATTATCAACAATTCTCTTATTTGCTTGTGATTTTGTATTTGTCGGCTTCCTTTTACTATCCTAAGCAAATGCAAACCACTTCCACTTTTTAACACTTCTTTATTCAATTTTATCAGCATTTAACACTTCCATCCTATGGTTGGTCTTTTTTCTAAACCAGTTTTGTCACTACAGCTTCCTAATGCATCTGCGTACGTCGGTGAAGTCTAATGCTTTCCATTGATCCATAATAGCCATCATTTTATAAAGAAATGATCACTGAATCCTAATATGTTAGAAGGAAATATGGATATTAGGAGTGCGAAACCTACATTCTTGGAAGAAGCCTTTACGACGTCATGATGGTTTGTGAAGGAAAACCCTAGAAAAGCAACGAAGGGAGAAGGTTGCTTTTAGAAACTAAATTATAGGCATTAAAATTTAGCGATGTAATTCAGCAAGTATTCGGAAAGAATAACAGAGTTAATTGCATTATTAGAAAAAAAAAGTGAAATCTTGTGCGTTTTAAATAAATAAAGAGTAAATTAGACTTACAAACTTTTTTTAAATTACACTTAACATCATTATCTTTTCTATTTCTATCCTAATTCCTTATATACTAATTCTGATCCTATATATAAGAAACACAAAATAATATTTTTTTAATCTTAATTATAAGAAACACACGACTATTTTATTGTTAATTTTTTAATCCTTAATTAATTGTAAGATCTATTAATAATATGCACTTATTTTTCAATAAAAATGAGTGTTGAGCTATCAACAAAACAAGATATATTCATGAAAATTTATCATTTAAAAAACAATAACCTCTTAGGTAAATCATTTATGTTATGGAAATTATTATAATTAAATTGAATTTTATAACAAATAAATCAATGTAATATTTTTATTAGTCTTGATTTTTTTTAGGCAAACAAACTTGTATTATTGATAGCAAACACTAGAGGTGCTAGCATGAGAACAAATATCCTCTCAAGTCTACGAGACCAGAGATATAAATCGTAACAAAATTGCCTATCGATCGTTTCACATAAGAAAATACATGGCACGTGAAAATCAACCAGCCCCAACACCAGAATCTTATTGTATACTCCTCTAATTAAAGCATAAAAGAAGATTCTAGTTTAGCCCCCACACCCAACTGATTGGCGGTACTACCCACAATCCAATAATACCATCTATATATGCTTCAACCAAGCATGCTCTCTGATTGCTAACCACTGTGAAAAATACTATAATTGGAAGTTTTTTCCACTATTACTCATCCAGCAGGCACATGAGAAGAACTTTATATCTTTCACATAGTATTTTTATTGGTCTTAATTAATTACATAATTATTTTTTATACATAAAATTGGATATAGTATTACACTAACACTGTAATTAATGGTTAAAAAGGGAAAAGGAATGTGTTATTAATTTCATGAAATCTTAGGAATGGTTACTAAAATTTATTCACAAATGATTCATCTTCAATTCTCACTTCACGAAGGAATAGCTAAATACACTTCCAATGTCAATGCTTTGTATAATAATTCAATAAATCTTCTTGAAATATATTGATTTAACAATACGCACGTTGTATATAATTATTCTTCTAGCTTTTTTTTGAGAGAATTATTCTTCAACCTCAAATCATTAAAAAGTGAATTTAATATATCATATTTTCAAGTTGAATTTAAATTAGTGATATAAGACGAAAATCAAAAGCAACTAGGGGAGATCCATATTAAAAGATACCGAAGAAACAGGGAATAAATATAAAAAGGAATAAAAAATTTTAATTCAATCTAATCTGGATAACTGTTTTGATAAACAACTAATTCATCTTCATTTCTTTCTCCCACGAAGTATCAACAAATACCCTTCGAATGTCAACGTTTACCAACTTCCTCTCTTTTTTTTTGGTCAAACTATATGATATACTATTTATATTAGTAAACCATGTATATATTACAGGGACTACAGAGTTCTAAATCCTCAACAAGTTTTTGAGCTCCCAAGTCCATTTGAGGAAGATTATTATCGTACTCAAAAGCTTGTATTAATGGCGTCATCATCATCGTCCAATGATTCTCAAAAAGACCATGAATTGTTTCTCAGCTTTAGAGGTGAGGACACGCGAAACACTTTCACTGGCCATCTTAATGCTGCTTTAAAAAGGTATGATATTAGAACTTACATAGACCACAACCTTCAGAGAGGGGACGAAATATCCAACACCCTTCTTAGGGAAATCGAGGAAGCCAATCTTTCGGTGATCATTTTCTCGAAAAATTTTGCCACTTCAAAGTGGTGCTTGGATGAAGTTGTGAAAATACTCGAATGTAAAGAAAGACGTAAGCAAATTGTTGTGCCTGTTTTCTATCATATAGAGCCATCTATGGTACGAAATCAGACAGGAAGTTATGGAGAAGCATTTGCTGAACACGAGCAACGTTTTCAAGGTAACATGGAGAAGGTGCAAAGGTGGAGAAAGGCTTTGACTGATGCAGCTAATCACTCTGGGTGGGAATGCACGCCTAGCAGGTAATTAAGTTAATTTTGTACCAACAATTTTAGCCTGCATGCAGTTACTCATTCCATAACGTGCAAAAGTTGTTTGATTAAAAACATACATATATTTAATTGGAGTAAAAAGAAAATTTAGCTGATCAGCAAAGTCTGTCAAATCGGTTTAGAGTATGTTTGACAAGCATTTTAACTTCGGTTTTGACCTTTTTGACAAGTTGAAAAACTAATTTTTATCATAATAGTGTTTGATAAAGCTGATATTGTTTTGTTCAAGTAGCATTTTAGTCTCCACACCTGAAGAAAGATGATAAATTAGGGTTTTTATATTCAATTGTGAGCAACATATAGATATACAAAGTAAAGAAGAATAACCAAATCGTAAATTATTTATTAAATTAAATTTAAATTTAAATTACAATAAACTAATAACTAATTAAGCTTGAATTTGAATTGCTCCAAGAGATGTGGAGATGAGCATGACAATAGTCCAATACCATTTTCTCTTTATATATATATATATATATATATATAATTTTATTTTCAATTAAAAAAGATATAATTGTAATCTTTTATTATATATTATATTATTTATTTTATTCATTACACTACATTTACAAAATTTATTTTATTATTTTAGTAATGTACTTCAAGATGTTGATAATGGATTAGTATAACAATATTATATATAATGATTTTGGCTAAAATATAATTTTAGTTTGTTATCTACAATTTGATTTCTTAAATTTAAAAATTTCATTTTAGATCCTTAAATTGTCTCTATTAGACCAAATTGGTCCTTCCATTAGTTTTGGCACTAATGGTATTAGTTTTGGTAGAGTGATATCTTTCACAGTTTATCAAGTTTCACAAAAGTTGACCAAATATAATAGTGTAACAAATAATTTGGAAGGATCTATTTGGTGTTTCAAAGAAACTTTAAGGAATCAAAGTTAAACTTTTTAAACATAAATAACCAAACTAAAAACTAAAATCTAGATAAGGAACCAAAATTTTATTTTAAGTAATGATTTTTAAATGTTCACGATCGTATTCCAATACTAATCAATATAATGAAAGTACAATGTATACCTAAATGTATGTTATTTGGTTTTTTCTATAATATTTTAAGATGCAATTTAAGATTAAGTATAGAATGTACAATGTTTAAAAAAATTATTGAAACTTAAAATATAATTAAAGGAATTAATTTAAAAATTAAATAAATAAATTTTGAATAAAAGTTATTAGAGTTTAAAATTATTTTAAAAAACTAAAACTATAATTAACCAACAACTTTTTTATCCATAAATAAAATTACACTTTATATATAAAAATATCATATAAATATGTTTATTTTGGTTCATAGTTTTAAAATCAAATAGATGATGAATCTAGTCAAGACATTAGATTATTGAGTCATTGGTCAAACTAATGATTAGTATGACTCGATCTATAATAAAAATATACACCCTACCTTAAAAAAGCCAAAAAAAAAAATTATACATTACAAATTAATATAATTCAACAAGTTTATTCACTACTACAAAAATCGCTTACGAGGTCGGTTCTAAAGGGCATACGAGGACGGTTGTTGAACCGTCCTTGTAGCGCCTGTCATTGTAAATGACCGCTTTCAAGGACGGTTCCGGAAAACCGTCCTTGTTTGTATTTTTAATTTTTTTTTTTTAAATTGAGATACAAGGACGGTTTTTGGGTGAAAAACCGTCCTTGTATGTGTACATACAAGGACAGTTTTTACACAAAAACCGTCCTCGAATGTATATTTATTTAATTTTTTTTTAAAATAAATAGGATACAAGGACGGTTTTTGGGTAAAAACCGTCCT
>CM023948.1:21403604-21453764 GCA_013407115.1 Glycine latifolia | reverse complement strand
GTCCTTGTATGTGTACATACAAGGACAGTTTTTGCCCAAAAACCGTCCTCGAATGTAAATTAATTTTTTTTTTTAAATTAAAAGGATACAAGGACGGTTTTTGGGAAGAACTGTCCTTGTATGTACACATACAAGGACGGTTTTTCCAAATAACCGTCCTCGTTTCGCAAAATAAATTAATTTTTTTTTTAAATAATTGACATATCTTTCGCATTAATTTTAATTTTTTTTAAATACGTTGATATATTTTCATTAATACAAATCACAGTATTTAAATATGACATTTGTTTCGTTAAATAATATCACATTTGCAGACAAATTAGAGGTGTAATTTATATTTATTCTGAAGACAGTTTGGATTGTAATCACAATTTTATTTGTAATTATTTATGAACATATCATATTGGCATATTTTTATAGTCACGTCACATATTAAGAGCGTGAAACACAGATGATATACCAATAATCAAAAGGCTTCAAAAAATACCACGAGTGCAAAAATTGTCAACAAGAAACGTGACATAAAAAACAAACATACTTAGGTCTGTACTCCAACCTAATCTAGCCGCAATACTATTTGTCCCTTTGTAACCAACCTAAGCATCCTTCCGTCTTCTTTGGATGGGTACAATGAATATTCCACAACAAGATTGCTCAAATCATCACCTAAACACACAACGGAGCATGGACCAGACACGACAAATTAAGTCAAACCACACCTGTATCTGATTATCAGTAATCAGTGCTTCTAGTTCTTTCTCAAGTCCAACAACAGTAATAGGTTTGCTTTAAGGTTCCCGAGGTATTCCAGACATGAAGCATAGTGACTGAGAAAAGGAAGCAAAGAGATCAAGATAAATATATTTTCCAGTGTGCCAGAGAAAAACAATCAAGAGTAAAATAAATATTGAAAGATGTAATTCATGTCATGAGCCACTTTTCAGATTTCACCAATTCAACAAATATTAAAATAAGAATTTAACAATAATCACATATTGTCTTGTATGGTTTGTTTATTGATTTTTGTCTTTCCTGGGATGATTTTTAATTAGAGTAGACAATATATAAGTTAAGAATATTTATGATGCATTATATTTTTTTAAAAAAATAATTTGAATGTGCTTTAATTTAATATATAAATATAAATACACAAGTGCAATTTATATATATATATATATATATATATATTCTTAAATTTATTTTATTTTTTCCGAGAGAGTGAGTGAGTGAGTGAGTGCCATACCAAAATAGATTCCCTCTAAAAATTGGAAGTGTGGCTGCAACTTTTTCTATTATAGCTTCGGCAATGTATGATCCTTGCGCATCCCCAGGGGCTCTCATTGCAGCTCTACTAGGATGGTTTGTTTTGCATAGTTTTATATCAAAAGAGAGAGCACCCCAATCATACTTTTTAAGTGCACCAATCATGTTGCGTGGTATTATAGGACTAACATCCACATGTATCCCTGCATTGACCAATATCTTAAGATCTTCCCATCATTCTTGAAACCAACACTGTAAGTTATTTTCATGGGATGCCTTCCTCCAGCCATTATCATATCTGTCGTTTGATTTAGATACATCCTGACTGGGCGCTGCAATTTGTGTGCTGCCAATGCACATGATGTAGCACACTACAAGATTTAGATGTCATAACAAATGTCATAATAAATGTGCTGCCAATGCACACAAATGTAACAAAAGCATGTTTTCTTCGGTTTACTAGTGACTTCTCCAAACTACAAAAAATCCAAATATTCATGCCTGGACTCTGTATGTTAATTAGTCATATTCAAGAAGTGATAACAAATCTAATAAAAAAGAAGAAATGTTTTCAAAAGCATAGTAGACAACTAAAAACTTACTGCTATGGCTCTCAAGGCCTTTCCACCAAAACCTCCACCAACCCTTCTTGTAATGACACGAACATTATTTTCAGGAATACCTAGGCATCTTGCTACATTATAATGAACATACTCAGGAGATTGACTTGAAATGTAAACCACAATGCAATTGTCTTCGTCGGGTACAGCAAGTGCAGCTTGTGTCTCCATGTAGAAATAGTATTGAGACCCGAGTTTCAACTGCATTTATCATTGAATTTGATACATGATGGCAATGAATATGTTTGATCAATATAATCTCATCAAAATTCATTATTAGGAAACAAAATTAAACATATCATCAGAAACCAAAGTAGAGATGGCCACAAAGATGTGAAAGGAGTAGAAGGAGGAAACAATGGATGTTACATGTACCTCAGCAGAAAGAATCTTGTGATCTGCTTCAGCCATTCCTTTTGACACATCACCAACTTGACTTGGGGAGAGAAAAGGAGGTAATTTAAAAATGCTAGATCTTTTAACAGCATCTTCCACAGTTAGAATAGGTGGTTCAAGATTTTCAAGACTGTAATCAACAATAGCAGAGTTTGCAGCAATATCTGCAATTTTCTGAGTATCTGCAACCTATAGAAGATACTTGGTGACTAAAGTGAGTTTGCAGCAATACTTGCAGCAATATCCTCCTCTTTGCTTCTATTAATCTCTCTCCCTCTTTATTCCTGGGTTGTTTATCTTTGTGAGTTCTGCAACCTTAGCTCCGCTAAGACGTTCCTTCTGTATCCTGGGAGGTTTGTGTGGGACACCGTGGATAAACCTTTAATTTGGGTCAGTGATTGCCACGACTCAGGAAGTTCAACCGCGTTTGTAATTTTTGACTTCAGCATCAACAGTAACCGGTGACATGATCAGCTTTGAGCCAAGCTAAGCTACAGGTGAGTGTACCTCTTTTTATCTTTGGTCTTCAATATAATTTACTGTTTTGAAATATCAATAGAGATGCAAAGAAAAGGAACTGTCAAAATCTTAATCCAAAATGTGGAGCTTAACAAACCTGAAGCTTGTAGTGCAGAACCAGATTTGATGACTGGCTCACCAATGGGTTCATACTCAGTACCTGCTTAAAGTACCTACTCCCCAGATGACAGTAAGGCTGGAAATTTGTTATGATGAACCTGCTTCTGATTCTTTGATAATTCAAAAGCCTCCACAGATGACAGATCAGTATGTCCTTTTAAATAACCATTGGTTATTCTTTCAGGACTGTCAATCAATTGGTTAAAGAACTGAAAAATAAAACCAGCAGAAAGGCTTGAACGGTAAGCAGTTTGTGAGGTGTCATCATCAGGTACAATAGTGTCTGTAACCAAGTTAATAGCATCATATAGAATGCTAATGCTTAACAGATTTCCAGTTAAGAATTTTTCAACTTCTTTTGCTCTTATTGCATGCTTAGTCCCATAAGCACCAAAAGATAACCTACAAGTGTCTATCACATTTGCCAAGCAGTGAATGCAACAGTAATAGCTTGGTTTAAACAAAAGAAATTTACAAATACAAACTTACAACTGCTCTGTTGTTGTCCAAGCTTTGCCATATCCCAAACCTGTGTATACAATTCAGAAATTACTAGAAATTCAATCACCAAGTATGTCAAAACTCCATAGAAAGAGGGTTTTCTATTGGAGGGGTGGATGGAAGGGAACATGCAGAGAAGAAAATAACCTTCAGTGACGAGTCCGAAAATCCTCCAGCAATCATGTGAATTTGAATAATTGTCAGAGATGAATCCATATTAAGAAAATTGGGACAAAATTGGTCCACTCCACAAGCTTCCCAGACCAATCTAATTATAGGAAATCCCTTAGGAGATGTAACTCAGACTCAAGCTCAAGGTCACACAAGGGGCAATCACTATACCCTGCCTCAGAACCTTCTAGATCAAACAACATTGAATCCTATTTCAAACTTGTTCATATCATCTAATAAAGTAATAGTATCACTATACCCTGCCTATAGTTTGGGAACTCCTATTCTATCACGCAAGCTTTGTATCGAAAAAACAATACAACCAGTGGCTGATTCAGGAACCAGATAATTATTTGAATACAATACACATTCATGCAAAATTTTAAAAAAAAAGTATCCAAACTAATCTTCTTCAAGAGTAAACTTAAATACTAGTTTTTATTAATTTAGTTGTTTATGAGAAATCAGAAGGCAGAGGTACAATACATCACACAGGAAGCATGCGAGGAAAATTTTAGAATAAATTTGCTAAAAAGCATGCTCTACTACTAAAAGGCACCATAAATTAAAATGGCAACAATATAAACAACAGTAAACTAACACTAAGATGTTGCGGTATGAATTTATTCCATCTTCACTTCAAATTGTCAATGATTATCGAACAGCGCCTATAAAACCAAGATTAAGGACATTGTATTTCGTAGGAGGTAAACTAGGGTTCACCATTCACGAACCTTCTTCTCGTTCAATGTGCCTTCCTCCTATGCTGCACCTGTTTCTGGCAAATCTATAAATCCAATATATCTGCAGTCAATCGAATTAGCATAGAGTGATTAGAGATAGAGATAAGGGGATTTTTGTTGTTTGAAATGGAGAGAAAAGTCACCTTGGCGAGGACATCAGCTACTATTAGAAGAACCACTAACAAAGGCACTGCATCCTGGATCCATGGATGTGTCGGCGCATGTTATTCGCGCGCCATTTCGCACTGAAATTTCGCCCCCTTTAGAACCCCAGGTCGGAAACGCGCTCCACTCCTTCTTCTCCCATATCTCCCACCAGCGGCGCCTCCCACTGCCGCTGCCGCAACGAGCTTGACCACGATGGAGACGAAGGAGGGTTGGAGAAGGGGTTTAGGTATATGAGGACGCGTACCACAGGAGACGAACGGCCAGAGAGAGAGTGAAAATTTGAAAATGAACCAGCATGAGAGAGAGAATGAAAAGTTGAAAAAAAAAAGGAGACAGGACTGCTGATTTCAAGGACGGTTACCATTAAAACCGCATTTAAAAACATATTTCGAGGACGGTTTTGATATAACCGTTTTTAAAATGTTGTAATTATTTACAAAATTGCCACCGGTTCTATTTTTAGGACGGTTTTGTAACAATCGTCCTTGAATGCGCGTCGTGAAAAACTGGTTTTGTAGTAGTGATTCTTTAAGTTCAAATTTATCTACATTCATCCATAAAGTTCTAAAAAAAATTAGATAGAAATTACTCATTAGCATGTAGTGCTAACAAGCATAAAACAATAAAATTATAATATAAATGTAATAAATTTATGTATTTATATTAAATATATATATATATATATATATATAATTTGCTATATATTTACTAGTAGAATCTTATAGCATAGTGTTAGTCTTTAATTATGAACTATATATTACAAAAATAATCTCATACCACACTTTAACCCAAAACTTTAAAGTTTATGTTTATGAGTCTTCTCTTCACTTATATGATGCTCAACTTTGTTATTTTTATCTAATGTGAGACATTATCTCACACTTGTACTCCAATACATAAATAAATTTTAATGAAATTTGTTCTAATTTTGTTAATTCTTAGTTTTGAACTGTTAATTAATTGTGTGCATTAGTGTTATTGTAGCCAATGCTGTGTTCTGACTTTTAGGTAAAACGATAGAGTCCGAACTCTAAAGCATAAACATCGTTGTAAAGTATCTATGGACGGTTGAAACAAAAGGAAACATGGGCGGAAACAAACAAAACAGAAAATCCGAATGATTGATTATAGGGGTTTGTTTTCGGTGTCTTGGATCAGCATGCTTTGCTTTGCTTTGCTTTCTGATAGATAAGGGTTTTTGTAGGGTTTATTCTATTCATCCAAAAACAATGGGGTCTTTGGAAAACAATGGAACACACAAAGCAAGAGATGAAAAAGAACATGAACAAGAACACATACTAATGGAGCAAAGTCAAGAGGTTTTGCATGTTCCCCATTGGCTACAAGCAAATTTAGGAGATGTACAAGAAGAATGAAACCAATTTCTCTTATTTATTACTTCATTAATCATTCCATAAACTAAACTTCATTCAATCATTCCTTTCATCTCAATTTTAATTCCCACTAATTCTTCTACTCTGCTTTAGTAACGTTTCACTTCCACGCATGGGAATTCAAAAACCGTACTCTTGAATGAGGATCGTAGTGGATATAGATGCAAATGAATACTCTTGAATCTTTATCGTTCCTTTAGAAGGTTTCATAAGGTCTTTTAAATCCATACTCTTAAATCCTCCATTACACGTTAGTAATGAGTTGTCTTTCCATTAGTCAAATGCTCTTGGCCATACTGTATTATACTGCTGGCCCATCCAAGTCCATATCTGTCTTATTTTGAAGGCTAAATGAGCTGGGCAATTAGAAGTAATGCAACTATATATATCAACCATTGTAAAAAAGAAAAGAAAAAATAGCAATGGTACTACACATGAAGTTTTGCATCATTATTTTTTTACATGTGATTTTTCGCATAATGTTTTCGTACGTTTGTATGACAGCATGGAATATGAAATAGTGGAAGCAATTGCTATGGACATATTGGAAAAACTGGATCATGTGTATGTTGGCGACCTGGATCGTCAAATTTCCAAGTACGAGCAAAAGTATGAGCTTCAAATGAAATATCATGATTGGACCGGTCGCTCTGCAACACAAGAACGTCTTAGGAAACTTAAATTAGAAAGAGGTATCCGTTTGCTTCGCGAATAGTTAACTTTGATCGATTGCAATATGGCTCAAGGGACTTTTCAAAGCCGCAAGACAATAATGTTATGGCAAATAATTTATTATGAATCTGTGTTTGATTATCTATTTATCCTTGTGTGATCCACTTCATTTTGCTCTTCAATTATTATGTTGTTAATAAGTGTTTTGTGTCTTCAACAATGACAGAACTAGCACATTTGTATGATTTTTTTTTATTTTTAATCTATTTGGTCTTTGAATAAAGGTTCTGTATATTGCCTTGTTTTGCTTCTTGAATTTTCGTTTGTTGTGTCGAGCTAGGTTGCTATAATTTGCTAAAACTTTTGCAACCATAATGCTTAGTTTGACTTGCCATTGATGATTGTGAAAAAAAAAGTACACGTAGAGAGAGAAGAGAAGAGAAAGAGATAAAACCTAAAAAGTTTAATTCTCATTCAAATCTCAAATGACTTGTACGGCAAGTTTAAAAAGAAGAGGAAGAAGGGGTGGTCTAACGGACTAAAAAAGAAATGGGTTTAAATAACTCCATCTTAGGTGACACAATAAAATTATAAGAATTGTATTATGAATTAGACCCAGTTTTTAAGTTTTTTTATACATAAATATTTGACTAATTATCACTAATTACATATTTTCACCAATAGCTCCCTAACCTTTCTCCTCCACTGCACTAGAATAAAAATAAAAATAATCCGAATTGCACTCTTGCATTCCCAAACATACCATTGAGTCTTCCACCATAAAGCTCTCCAAGTTAGGTGGTAGAGAAATATGTTTCACCATTATTGGACGAAAAACCATTCATCTTTTCCCTCTTTCTTAGTATCTACTACATCATCTTAATCTTCAATTTTTTTAAAAGAAAATTAATCAAATGTTATTAAAAGATTGTGAGCCTCAAATAACGTAAGGTACATGTATATGCTATATCTAATCACAATTAAAAACCATATACAAATGCTAACAGTCAATAGGCACATCCCCTCCTCCATTACATAACAATTCCCCAATCTGGTGCCAAAAGCAATGGTTGAAAATTACAAATCCTTTGAAACACAAAGTTGCACCGAATAAAAATATACAATCAAACCAATAAAAATTCGGTAATTGACGTACCAAATAAATAAGCATCACCGTCTCATGATAACCTTCTGATACACCTTGCTCCAAGAATATTCATCTAGAAAAAAGAAACACGAATGCAGTATTTTCATCCTTAGTTGTGCCACGTTATTGTTTATATCCCATACAAGCCAACGAGTTTAAAAACCAATCACTAAGAGAATAGAAAAAATCTTTTTTCCTCTCCTTTAATCGACACCACGACCATAAGTTATAATCTCTTTTTTAATATGTGTAAAATCTCTTGTTTTTTTTCTTATAGAAGACAACGGAATAAGTACTTATTTTATAATCTATAATTAATATATATATATATATATATATATATATATATATATATATATATATATCAAAGTTAAAAAAGATCTAGTTCAGTTGTTCATATTAAACAGGATGAGTGAGTTATTATAATCTTCTAACAGTATTTTCATATTTTACGAATAAAAAAAATATATTTGAGTTCAGAGAAGAGGATGTATTCAATAAAATATTAAAATCAATTTTATTACAGATAAAAAAAATCAAATCCTTTAAAAAACATAATTGGATGCCAAAGTTAATGCCACATTATCACTTCCAGGTTCCAATGTTAAAAAAACTCAAAGACAATTAGTGTAAACAACATGACAAAGTGAGGTCCTTTCAACAAAATATGAAACCCGAGAATCCACACAAAGCTTCCCAAGTACGATATCACCCACTTCACTCTCACAATTCCTTCACTCTCACAATTCATAGTTATTTTAATTTTACTGGACCCCCGTAAGATGGGGTTATTTAATCCCATTTTTATAACTTGGGGTTAGTTAGACAAATCCACAAATGTTAGAGCTCAATGACAAGAATCTGTAAATTATCCAAGCTGTTTTGTAATAAAGGAGGTTCCCTTTTGGGCGATGGGAGGATGAATTTAGAAATAGTGTTGCGTCCTTATTCCAAAGTCATATTTCATAACACAATTTTTTTCTAAGGTAACTCTTTAAGAATGGATGCTTGAAGTTTCACCAGCACAAGTAAGTTTTAAATAAATATATCTCTTAAAGAATATTGCAAAAGTAATATTCATAAATTTTTTAAACTATCTTTTTCATTTTATCTTATTTTTTAAACAAATTCTTGAAGGAGTAACTTCACATATGATGAAATTGATTATAAATGATCAGAGGTTAATTCTTCAAAGTTTTTCAAAGTGTATTAGGTGGATGAAGAAGCTAAATCAGTTACAACTTAAAGAATTTTCTTTAGCTTATTTTATTAATAAGGATGGTTGGATTCATAATTTATCAACTTTAATGTTAGTTCTTGGTGATTTTGTTGTGCTGGGGAACATGCCAGATATATAAACTCAAATTGGAGGTAGCACTATTCTTTCTTAAACTATGTTACATGATTAATTATGTAAGATTTAGTTTTACTTTTGAAATTTTTAAAAACTATTTTTGAGAAGATAATTAAAAAAAACTGTTTGGTAAAATTATTTTGAAATCAGTTTTTAAAAAAATTATATTTTTGTTATCACTAGTGGTACAATATTAATTTGTTTCTTATATATACATCTATGTGTGTGCAAATATGTGCGTGTTTATATATGCATGTTTGTTCATGTGTATATGTATGTGTCATACATGCATGCCTTTTAAAGTTATAACAATAAAATATTTGATTGATATAATTTTTTAATAATGTAAGAACATGAAGAATTAAACTCAATTTAAGTACTATGGTTTTGAGTGATATTGACTTCTTGGTACATAAACAAATGATAAACATTTTTAATAACTCTCCACTATTCTTTTTTCTAATGTAATGTTATTTAACTACAAAACACATATCATTTAGAAAAACAAAACACATATAATAGCGTGGATAGGAGAGGAAATGATAAAATTAAAATTACACCAACACTATCTGCAAGAGTATAGAGAGACAAGTTCTTGCTCTTCAGGTGTAATTTCATTGACTACCAAGAAGTCTTATTTGATGCAAAGGATGTAACTACTTCAAATATTGCTATATCAAAGGCGAAGTAGATTTTATCTTTGGTGATGGACAATCTTTTTACGAGGTAATTACATATATATATATATATATATATATATATATATATATATATATATACTAAAAGAAATAATTTGAATATGAAATAATAAAATATTTATTTTTACATCTTTTTTGTTCACTTGTAGAATTGTTTGATCGATGTTGTTGGGACAAATTAATAACATTGGACTAGGTTTTGTTAAAGTTCAAGGACGAGAATTAATATATGGTCCAAACAGTTTTGTATTCAAAGCATGTTCCCTTTTTGGGATAAGAAGGTGAATTTAGGAAGAGCATGTGTTCTCACTCCGAGTCATATTTCATGGAACAATTTATTCCTATGTGGTAACTCCTCAAGGATGGATGCGTGAGTTTCACTACGAGTCAGTTTTAAATAAATATATCTCTTAAAGGATAATGCAAAAGTAATATTCATAATTTTTTAAAACCACCTATCTTTTTCATTTTCTCGTATTCTTTAAACAAATTCTTATTGGGGTAACTTCACTTATGCTGAAGTTGATTGTAAAGGACCAGGGGTTTATACTTCAAAGTGTTTTGGGTGGATGAAGAAGCTAAATCAGTCACAGCCCAAAGAATTTTCTTTAGCTTCTTTTATTAATAAGGATGGTTGGATTGACAGTTTACCAATAAATAATATATGTTAGTGGTTGATGATCATGTTGTGCTAGGGGTGTAGCATTATCCTCTCTTAATCTATGTTCCATGATTAACTATGTAAGATTTTAGTTTTGTTTTTTCCTTTTTAAAATCTATTTTTGAGAAGAGAATTAAGAAAAAAATATTTGGTTAGTTTATTTTGAAATTTGTCTTAGAAAATTATATTTATGTTGTCACTGTTGGTACAATTGATTTGTTTCTCTTATAGTTTCTCTTATATATTCATGTACACATGTGTATGTGTGTGTATGTATGTATGTGCATATATGTGCAAGTATGTTTATATATACATGTTTGTTTATGTGGGTGTGCTTGTACGTTTATATACATGTACATGCATGTCATAACATGCAATGTTTGTGTGTAATACATGCAAGTTTTTTTAAGTATAACAATAAAATATTTGATTTAATATAAATTTTCATTTTTCAATACTAAAAGGACATGAACAATTAAACTCAATTTAAGTAAATATAACCTACACCAAAAATTTCGTCTTGAGTTTAGTACTCTTAGGTAGTGTTTAGCCCAACACTTTGAGTTTTTCTTCTCCTTTTAAGGAGAAGTTAGGCCAAACACTATTTTACATAAACCCTTAAAAAAATAAGAAACTTATTTATAAGAGTTTAATGTCTACGCAATAACAATATAAAACAGTTTTACATTGTCATTTAATTATACAAATCATTGTTTTAATTACTTTTAGATAATTATTTTAAAAGTAAATTTTTTTACCATATATGATATATTGTGATTGGATGAATGTGTAAAATTTACATTATTAGTATATACCTATTTTTCTCTATTTATAATGAAGAAAAGATGAAAAATGAGCTTAAAATAAAAGCTCTCTTGAGTAACTTTTGTAGAACTATTTGGTAGCTTATTATTAAGTTTAATTTTTTATTCTTGCTGATAAATTTTTTTTATTGCTTTTTATGATTTTTTATGTGATAAAAATTTATTACTTCACATCACAATTTTGGAAATTTTAATATGCTTTAGCGAGTTAGCTCATTACAATTTTTTTCTTCAACAAAAAAACACTATTTTTTCAAACCATATTAAACATGTTCCTATTTAAAAATAAATATTCAATAAATATTTTTATTTCTATAACTAAATCAAATTTAATAATTTTTTACCACTACAAATAGATGTGACATAGTCAATAGATAACTGTCTCTTAAGCATGTGGTTTTCATGGATTTGATTACCGACATCTCATGCACACCTCAGCAATTAAGTTAAGTACCATTGATATTCGCACTTCAACTCGAGGGGAATTGTTAAGAAGAAAAGTAAATCAGTCAAAAAGTATGGATTTTATTTATAATTAAAATAAACAATTATACGATTTTGATATTGTCATTATTATATTTTTTCTAACAAAGCTTGATTTGTTCTAAGAATATTGTTCTACTGCTTGTATATATCAACAAGTACAAAAATATCAGTAGCTCTATACAAAGTTTAATCACATCAAATATACATATTTTGGTCTATTTGTTTACAAAACCCTAATTAATGTTAGTTCTATTTATCTTTACTTCTCATGGTGGTGATCCTGTTTTCTGATTCTAGATTTCTTTATCAAATAGTGCAAATGGAACTAAAGAAATACATATGGTATAAGTGCAAGTGTAACTAAAGGAGCTTTTGTGAATAGTGCAATTAGAACTAGTGGAAAATGAGTATCTATAAATACTAAAACTACTTCGAGAGGAAAAATATGTTGGTGCAACATTCCCGTGTATTAATTATATGTTTGTTTGTAACTAAAATTTGGTCATTATAACTTGAGTCCTTGTAATACTAGATGAGACATCTTTTGCAATAATTATACATTTTACACTGGTATTTTTTATATACTTGCGAACTTAATTTGTGCTTATTGTTATTTGTATTTTTTAGTATTATTTAAAGATATTTGTAAATAAATAAATTTATCATTTTTAAAATATTTAATATCATATTAAATTACATTCAAATTTATCATTTTCTTTCTCCAAGTCTTTGAACCCCTCATTTTTTAAGATAAGCTTACTTATCTTGAATGTGTATATTTTATCTCCTAATTTTATATATTTAAACTTCCTATCTTTAATTTTTTACTTCTTTGATGATTTTAAATATTAATTATTTTTAATTGATTGTCTCCCTAACTTAGGATCTACCAATACTCCAAGTAATAATAGTGTTGTAATACCTATATCATATGAAATGTATAAATTCAAAAGACAAATAGTAAATATAAATATAAAATTATTTAAATTAAAATTTATTAAACATTTGCATTATAAAATATTTAATAATAATTATAAACTGATATCAATCTCATTTTTAAATCGTAAATGGAATTTTTAAGTATTATGTTAATCTTTTAAAATTAAACATATTTATTGTCAAATTTTCATGAGGTTATCATTATAAATAAAAAATATATCAAATATTATAGTTTATTAAAGTAACTTATTTTTTCCTATAAAATATTCATTTCATATTTATTGACATCAAAATAAGAGAAAATATAATAAAATAAAATAATTAACTTAAATCTAAAATTATTAAAGATGTAAATATAATTTTATATCACGTAATCCTAATAATGATTCTGAAAAAGATCATAAAATGGTGTGAGTAGTTTCACACTTTTATAATTTCCCTCTCACATAACCAATATGAAGAGAGAAAAGTATGATCAAATATTTTTTTTCATTTTTAAGTATTTTTTAATATGAAAAGTGCACATTCAAAAAGATTATAAACTAATAAATATTAATATATAATACTATATAATTATTAAAATTTGTTTTTTATTTTATTTATTGTTGTTATAATGTTAATAT
The DNA here is from genome assembly GCA_013407115.1 of Glycine latifolia. NCBI lineage: Eukaryota > Viridiplantae > Streptophyta > Magnoliopsida > Fabales > Fabaceae > Glycine > Glycine latifolia. The sequence goes on along the minus strand of CM023948.1, from coordinate 21,440,465 downwards.
GTAGTAATTTTCAAATGCACTTATTATCAAAATTAAAATTTATTGAAATAGTGTACTTTTTATTACATAGATAGAAAAAGGAGAAGTAAGAATGAATACTATTTTGGAGTAGCTATATTATCTCCTTTTATTAGTTTTGTCTATGTCTATTTAATAAAAATAATAATCAAAAGATATTCAATTATAATTATCTTTCATAAAAATATATATAAAAAAGATTACGTTTTAAAAATTAATAATTTTTCATTAATGTTAGATCACATTGAACATATCAATCCACTATTGTGAAGTTAAAGTTTTGATATGATAATTCAAAAATGTTAAAATTAGATCAATGACTATTGTGAAGTTAAAATTTTGATATAACAGCTCCCAAATGTTCAAGTAAAGTTTACTTTAATAGAGAGAGATGCATTTCTATCTAGGGTTTTAACATACAAAAAGAGGTTGGCAAGTAGGAGAAGCGATTAATGTCCATCCTAAAAATGAAATAAATTGGAATAGACAGGAATAATTAAGAAAAAGTAAAAGGTAAAACTGAAAAAGAAAATAATAAATGTAACTATTAAGTGATAAGTGATGCTGTGAAAAAAGAAAAGTGGTTAAAATAAAATAAGATGAAAATAAAAATGAAAAAAAAAGAATGAATATTTATAATTTTTTGGACTATCACATGAAATGAAATTGGGAAAAACTAATACTATTGTAGTCAATGTCCTACATATATGTGTGACTTTTATATTTTTTATTTATGGAAATCAAAGACAGGTGTTATAGGATTTACAACAACTTCCTTATTCAATAATTGAGTTAGATTAAAAATTAATTTTAACTTCTCCTTTAAAAACAGTTATTCAGTCCTATCAAAATGAAAATTATAAAAATGAAGGAAAATACTTTTTTCTTATTTCCACTTTGAGTTGATGACTTTATGAAGTAGCTCTCACAATTCGTTTTCCAGCCTAAAATGTTAAATTATTCTGGGGTCTCCACTTAGAATCAACTATATACTCAGCAATCCTTATCATTAGAGCCACCAAAGATTATAAAAAGGAAGCATCCAATCGAATTCCATTTTAGCAACACGGAGTTACCCACAAAATGAACCCTTCTACTTCAATTCTTGTACCCAAGTGCCCCTACTTAATTTTCATTAATTTTTCTATAAATAACATCTATTGCAACTTCTTATATAGTTTATTGAAACATGTACACATTTTCATTATTCTATAATCTATTGGTACATTTGAAACACCAATGACATCTTTTGTTCCTCCTCCTATTCCTCATTTCACTTCCAAAACCCCTCAACAAATGGACGACGTTTTCCTTAGCTTCAGGGGTGAGGACACACGTTACACTTTAACAAGCCACCTCTACGCTGCCCTAACAAGGCTTCAACTGAAAACCCACATTGACAATGACTTGGAGCGAGGCGATGAGATATAACCCTCACTTCTTAGGGCAATCAACGACGCAAAGGTGGCCATCATCGTTTTCTCCGAAAACTATGCTTCTTCGAGGTGGTGCTTGGATGAACTCGTGAAGATTGTTGAGTGTAAGAGGAATAATGGGCAGATTATGGTGCCTGTTTTCTACCATGTGGACCATACCCATGGTACCATGTACGCCATCAAACGGGTAGCTATGGACATGGTTTTGCAATGCACGGAAAAGGTTTTGTTGGGGACATGAACAAGGTGCAAAAGTGGCCGCTTGTGCTGGGTAAAGTTGCCAATATCTCTGGCTGGGATTGCTTAACCACAAGGTAAATAAATTCAACTTCATAAAATAATTTTCTTTTGGGTAGCTTTCAATTCCTATTAGAGATTGGTTTAAGAAGTTAAAAAATACAATGCAATTTTTGAAGCACCAACACTAACTTTTATACCAAGAAAAATACAGATATATTTCAATGAACATAGAAACTTATTGAGCATTCATAGTTATAGGATGAATCTGTAAAAAAATGAAATATTAGTCTGTGAAGAAGATCTAGTACGTAAAAAAAATCATTTAAGTTTTGAAATTATTAAAAAACAATTATTCTAATCCTTTATAATCGCTATATGATGATTATTTAAGTTCCAAAAAATATATGAACAAGGATACAATAACCTATGTTTGAAGTGTTAAGGACTAATATGACATTTTATTTGGTAATATTATAAACTAAATGATTTATACTTGTAATAATTGTAAATATTGATTCTATATATTCATCCTCTAAAAGTTAGTATTTTTCATAAGCCAAATGTGAAAAGCAATGGTATGAAAATGTAAAGTTTTAACCAACAAAACTAAATACGAGAGGTAACTCAGTACGTCCTTTTAAGTTCATGTATTGATAAGAGACAGATGCTTTTTCATGTATATGTGTATGAAAGAGAAACGGTTTCTTGAGAAGAAAAGTAAATCATCGAAGTCAAACTTTTCAGCTGTACCGGTCAATTATGCCGTCCCATATCTCATCAATTTTGTTCTGTTTGACATTACAATTATATATATATATATATATATATATATATATATATATATATATACCGATAATTTCTTGATCATCATGCGATGTGACATGTTTTTCTCCTTACGTTATGTAAAAATGAACACACAGGTGGAGTCAGAACTAGTAGAGAAAATTGCAATGGACGGGTGATATGAGGGACACGGAAGACTTGATCACCACACTGCACCAACATGGGGAGCTTAAATTGGAGAAGGCCATGCGCACGGATGATTCAAGCTTTGGAGTGACCTAATGACCACTACCAGCGTCAGCTTAAACAGGCCAATTGGTGTTAGAAACTGTTTCGCCTTAAATGTTTGGCTCAAGTTTTAAGACGTTAAAACTCTACAAGTTTCAAGGAGTCACATTTTTTGAGCGACGCAAGGCTCAAGGAATCATCCTTTGAATGACTCAACGTAGTTTCACCTCCATTTTTCTATATAAGTCTTTAATGTTTGATTATGAAGAGATTCTGACGAAAGAAAAATCTAAAAGAAATTTTTTTGTGAGGATACCTCTAGAGATAGCTCTTTAGAGAAGTTTGAATACCATCATACTTGGTGAAATTTGATTGTATCTCTAGTGAAAGGCTAGGGAGGTTTGATTCTTTGTAATTCATTATTCTTATAGTGGAAGTTTGATTCTGCACTAGTGTCCCATGGATTTTCTACTTCATATTAAAAGAGGTTTTCCCACGTTAAACAAATTAGTTGTGTCCTTCTTTATCTCTCTCTTCTCTTGCATTTTATTATTTCCGCTTCCGCATATCAATTTGAGGATTTGACGATAACCTAATATAATCTATTTGAGGGTACGATTTTACCCAACAAGTGGATGGAGGATTTCATGGCTAAAAGGAAGCATGTTATGCAGATTCAGAGGGAGCAATCCAACCGTAAGATGGGGTTCCACGGTATATAGATGCAGATTTAAGTTTAATGGATTTTCAGTAATATTTGTTAATTTTGATTTATCAATAATGTTTTTAATCATAGGTAACGGGAAAAAAATCTACGGAGATCTAACTTGAAAGACCTAAAAACAAATTGAACAACATAAAACCAAATTTCACTAGAAGGTAACCGGGAAGCTCCTCGATCACTTTTTTTTCTAATCTCCCATTAGAGACCACACATACTAAGATAACACAGGGAATCTACGTATCCTGCAAATCTGAAGAACACACTCCTAAAACCATGGGAAAAAAACCTTTCCTAGAACCACCAAAAGCACCCACGTACCCCTGGATTTATAGAGAAGCAAATTAAAAGCACTGTTCAGGCTACACTTTCGACAGAACATTGTCAACTCGAGTTCATGCTACACTTTTCAAATATGATCTTAACATATGGAAATGTAAGAGACAAAATACCTTCCAAAACATGGAAAATCTTATAATTGGTCTTCCTCATCCACTCCTAACAAATAGCATTCATATTTGATAACTACGATTGACCTAAAATTAATGACATATAGCCAAGTCTTACAAAAGGCAAATTGTAACAAGCATATCCATTTCTTATTAAGAAACAAGTTATATTTAAGTTATAACTTGTTTCTCATAAATAAGAATAGATGTAGTATATTACACTAAATTGTAACAAGTAAAGCAAATTGAAGCACATGCAACGAAGACAATGGTTGGATCTTGAAAATTTATGTTTTATCATGCCAATAGTGGGTTTCCATATAGGCCTATGTTAATGTTAGTCTGTTCTGCCCTCAACTGTCCAGAAGCCTTATCTACATATATAATGTACATTATATATTGAGGATTGGATGTTCGAAATAAGTCAGAATAGTTTTGATCAAAGACAAATGCTTTGGCATGCCTTAATTCTATTACTTTGACTGTTATGAAATGAAATTAATCGTTTTTATAGGTCGACCTGTACGTGCTCATTGTTTACGCTAAATTGAATCATTCTCTTTTTTTGTTGGAGGGATCATTCTTATTTGTTAATCTTTTATTGACTTGTCAATCCATTAAACTATACTATTAAGCAACTAATTTATTAGCAAATTTATTGATTCTATATATGTTTATGGGTTCGACTTTCACTTATATTCCTGCTGTTAATATTCTGTTGACTTCTTAAAAAAAAGCTTGTCAAATCTCGTTGGAAAGGCATAGTCTAACAACCTAGATAGAGTTTCCGCCTTGCACTAAGTTCCATTCAAGTCCTCGGAAAAAAAAAGTTTCAAGTCAACCTTTAATTAGATTTTTTTATTTTTTCCGGTGAAAAAAATTATAGATTTCCCTTAAACATTTAAACTATGAAGTACACTCTCGTATTAAATATTGATTTCAAAAATAAGAAAATTTAAAAAAATATATTTTATTTTAATGTTATTATCTCTAAAATATCATTCATTTGATTGATGTGCTAAAAAAATATTTTTTATTTGAAATTTGATGTAATTAAATGTGGTTAACTAATTTTTTAGTTAATGTGTCATTTTTTTTTTCTTCTATCTAATACGAGCATGAAGTTAGGACATGCAATGTCCCTACACAACTCTAGATAGTATGGGTGTAATAGATATAGTCATCCGTGAATCTGAATTGATCCAAAATAGTCCAAACAATTTAGGTTGGATAGCTTTTATGTATAAGTCAGACCCGATCAAACCAATCAAACCCATTAAGTTTTGGGTTGAATCATGAGTTTTAATATCTGAACCCGCTTATCCGTTGACCAATTAATTATATTAAATTATTATTAATATTAATATATGTAATATATAATATATATTTTAAAATTTTAAAAAAATCAAATATTATTGACTATTGATTACATAAACTTATCGATCTAAATTGAGTAAGATCAACACATCATTAACCTTTAGGGTCAAAATGACAAGGGTTTTATTGATTAAAGCCACTTCAGATGGGTTTTAAAAATATTTTGGATCAGTTGATCCATTAATTTATATAAAATTATTATTATTAATATATATAATATATAATATATATTTTGAAAATTTTAAAAAATCAAATATTGTTAACTATTGATTACATAAACTTATCGATTTGAATTGAATAAGCATCAACACATCATTAACCTTCCGGGTCAAAGTGACAAGGGAATTATTGATTAAAACCACTTCAGATAGGTTTTAAAAATATTTTGGATCTATTTATAAAGAGTAAGCCTCATAATGTCCCGTTAGTTTTGATAGAAAAAAATGTTTGAAATATATCATCATCATTCTTATTGAAACTCTTTATCTTGAATATGGTATGTTTAATTTTTCATCCCCATAGATAGATAAATAAATAGGAGTTAGTGGAGTGGAGCGAGGTATGACAACATCACAAAATAATAGAGATTATGTTCCTAAATTAAAATTTGTATCTTTTAATCTTTAAGGATTGTTTTTAAAATCTCCTAATTGATTTCTTATCGTTCGAATGCATAATTGTGACACTTTTTTTTTATCATAACATAGATTAAGAAAAATATTTCATAAATTTGAGGACAAAAATATTTTTTAATTTGAAAGGATGAAAAAAATTAATAATTTTTGAATAATTATTAATTAAAATTTCTTTTGAAGAGGCAAAACAATTCATTAATGAATTAAAATGTTCACCTAATTGATCATTTTGAGTCATTTTTATAAATAAAATATTAATATGAATATGTTTTAAAACAATTTATTGGGGTGGTCTTCATCTAATTTTTTTTTATCAACATCAGATATATTTATTAGATAAAAAGTTAACAGAGACTCTATCTATTACTTCGATAATTTATGATAACTCGTCCTGATCGTACAATCCTTAATTGCATGTGTCGGTTATGCATTATTCAAATTTTTGTCCTATCAACTTTCTATGATAGGATAATGACCTACCATCATGATGGTTACGGGTGATGGAGAATTAGAGTTCGATTTCAAAAAGAAAATCTGTTCTGATTACTAACTACTCAAAATTTACATATTTGAACAATAAATTTAAGAAAAACATAATATCACCTATAAATTTATTAGTCAAAATAGTAATTTTGAAATCAATACATAAAACAAACTCATTACGATAAATTATTTTAAAACTAATCCATATTAGTGTTTTGTTAATTTATAAAAATGATCTAGTCACTCAGGGTGGAATGTCCACGGACGTGACCATACCAATTGAACAGTACATGAAATGGTGCTGTTAGAAAACAGCACCCCCAGCAAAACAAAATCTTGTCAAACTTACATAAAAAATAAAATAACGCAAGGAAACAAATAAGAATAGCATGCTAGCTGTTTCATATTTTCTTCAAACTCCCCTAAATAAATCTTCAGATCGGATGACGTCAACAAAATACCACACAAGGAGATCTTCAATCTGGTACATATATGAAACGTGTAGAGATACAAAATCAGTTTACAATATCTGCATCACTAATAATCAATTAATCATGAAAACAGATGTGCATACCATGTCCATAAACAATGTCCAAAAAGAACCATCATCACTGCTATATCCAACGTACCAAGACATCTAAAAAATTGCCACAGATGTCTACTGCCCTGCATCACCCTGGAACAAGTAAAAATAACATAAAAACACCATAAATCTGCAATTCCTTCCTTCTCACAGAAATCTAACTATTCCTAGCACGAGCAATATGTTGTGTTTTTGAATTTTTGAAAGAGTATTTCAAAAGACAAAGTTCTACATTGCTTAGAATAACTTTGGCTCAAGTGTTTATATGTATACTTGTAATATATGAAGGGTATGGTTGGATAAACTTCTTTAGAAATATTTCTAAAAAAAGAAAATAAGAAGAAAAAATGAGATGAGTTTTTCTATAACTAAAAATAAGTCCTCCATTAACTAGTTTTTAGAAGTTCACTAATATACCTTCTCTAATAAATGAAATGACATTTACAAATGAACTAATGAAAAAATCATTTTAACTTATGAAAAAGTTCATTTCATTTTTTTCTTTTTACTTTTTTTTTTTCAGAAATACTTCTAAAAAAATTTACATCAAAACAGACCCGAACTATCAAAGTGGCTTGTAAAAGGTGGAGGTTTCAGGCACATGAGGTTGGATTATCAGAATTAAACTCTAATGTATGTCTTGAAAAAAATACTCCTTTATGATTTCATCGTACAGATATTGCATGATGAGATGAATATGCCAACAATTTTCAAATCACGAAGGATATATACTGCAAAAATTGTGTTGTCTGCAACATTCAACGATACATAGACAGAAAGAAGCATTTTAGATGTTTGTTGAAATAAGTAAAGGCGAAGAAACTGTCCCACATGTCTGAACCAAGAGATTTTGAGGAGCTTACTGCTGCATACAGTAAAATTAACGAGCTTAATTGCAAGGAGCTGGAAAATTTCGTCCTTCGATGCTTCTCTTAAATCTTTTTTGCATGTTTCATTGTTGATGATGGATATTTAAATTTCACGTGTGTTTTAATTTGGACAACATTTATGAGACGTTGCAGTCTGAATAAAGTAAAAGTTCTTAAAAATACAGAACAATTAAGTTTTTTTTTCTTTCGAATTTCATTTGTTTAATGCACGATTGAGGCTTATGTCCTAACATAAATTAGGCCTAGACTTGATTAGAATTTTCTTAAAAATAAACTAAGCCAAAACTTCTATCAAAATTTATTTGATTAAAGTCAAACTTTAGATAGTTCAAAAAGCCTATTAGCTTCCTTTAAAAAAATCGGCTTAATTACTGCTTAACTCCCTGAATTTGGGGGAAATGTTTTTTTAGTTCTTAAAATTTAAAAATATTTTTTTAGTCCCTAAATTTTGATAATTTATTTTTTTAGTCCCTAAATTTTAACAATTTATTTTTTTAGTCCTTGACACAATAAATTGACACTTTATGACAATTTTTAACACTTTGTGACGGGCTTTTTAGTACTATCTCAGTCTTAAAATACAAATTCAAGCAGTTAAAAATAAAAACTAATTTATGAAAACTAACAATTGTTACAAAGTATCAATTTATTATATTAGAGATTAAAAATAAAAATTTGTCAAAATTCAAGAAAAAAAATAATTTTAAATTTTAGGGACTAAAAAAGCACATATCTCAAATCTAGAGACTAAAACTGTAATTAAAACTTGTTTAAAATTAGTTTTAATACCAAAGACCAATTTTTATATTTATTTTAAAATTTGTTAAAACTAGTTTGGCAAGAAAATGGATTGACTTTCCAAATTAAGTCATAATGTTGATTCATTTTGAATTTGTATTTTAAAATTGTCAAACAATGTTAAAAAATCATCGTGTTAAAAACTAACATAAAGTATCAATTTATTGTATTGTGTTAGGAACTAAAGAAATAATTTATTAAAATTGAGGGACTAAAAAAATACACACCCTAAATCTCGGACTAAAAAAACATTTTTAAATTTCAGAAACTAAAAAAAAACACACACCTTGAATTCAATGATTAAACCAGTAATTAGGCCAAAAAAGTCATACTGAATTTTGGCTAGCTTGGTCCAAACGACTAAAATCGTTTCAGATGGCTATCAGCTAAAACAACCGTTTCTAGCGGCTAGCAAAACAGAATTGGATTGACAAGTGATCCAAAATTAGTCCTACTTTGCAGAACCAAGTTAGAGAGGACATTTGAACATGGAAGGCAATTACAGGTAGTGTTTCCAAAGTTAAATGCACATGGAGTCATGATTAATTTCCTAAAAAATAGGAGAAATGGATAGTGGCAGTTAAAAAAAATTATGCATGTGGAATGAAGTAGACATAGGTCAAAATGTGGAAAATGTTCAAGGATAATTTTCAAGACAATTACCCATGATGAAAGCATGTACCCATAATTGTCAAACGTGGGTAGTTATCATAAACCACCGATGGACCCAAAAATAGTTGATATTTATAACTGTTTAAAAAATATTATAAATAGAAGGATACACGAAGGAAATAAAGTCCCGGACCAAAACAATCAAATCTATCTTTTTCATCTATTTATCTTTTATTTTCTGCTTTATTTACAGCTTTCTTTATCGATTTCATTTAATCTATTAGTCATTTACAACTTTCCTTTGTCACAATTTTTCATAAGAGTGGTGTTGCATAAAAATTTCAGTTCAACAACAGTTGGAAATTCTTTGGAATCTTAATTTTCTTGAGTCAATCACTTAAATGGAATCATCTCATTGGTAATGAGTTGTTCAGCGATTAATCAATAACAGATTTTTCACATCAATAAATATGATAGGATAAAAAAGAAAAGATAAAAAAATAATAAATATTAAGGAAGTGTTTATAACAAAAAATAGTTCATATGTCATTACTGTGTATGTTAATGATATTGATAAGTCTGAATCTTAGAAAATGTTATTAGGGTATCATAATGCAAAAGACAATTAATACGATCGAAAATTACATAGTTATTAGTTTTTATTTGTCTATGTATTCAAACTATTGCTAATATTTTGATGTCTTTCATTACAGTTCCTACTAAAATTTCTTCATGGCAAATAACGATGTTTTCCTTTTTCTTCTTTTAGAGAATAGCGACGTTTTCCTTATTAAAATATAGTCATTGTCAATTGCATTTGTTAACGCAAAGCAATGCTTTCAATGATATTTAATATTTATTGATAAGTCTGAATCTAAGAAAATGTTATAAGGGTATGATAATGCAAAAGACAATTGCATACGATTGAAAATTACGTAGTTATTAGTTTTTATTTGTGTATGTATTCAAACTATGGCTAATATTTTAATGCCTTTCATTACAGTTCCTACTAAAATTTCTTCATAGCAAATAATGATGTTTTCCTTTTTCTTCTTTAGAGAATAGCGACGTTTTCCTTATTAAAATATAGTCATCGTCAATTGCATTTGTTAACGCAAAGCAATGCTCTCAATGATATTTAATATGGACTCGTTAAAATAGAAATATATTATGCAACTCTCTTCTATTTGTCTTATCGATCTATGCAACTTTAGTGAATATTACCATTGTTCGATCAAGCCCAGGAAGCTACATTGGAAGAAGCAGTGCCCTCTCCTTCTTCTTATACCCTAATTCCCATCTGTATCCCTACTGCTCCTATTGAAGTTTGCTTCACAAATCACAATATTGCAGCGGCATGCCCATCATACGGTACCTCTTTATCCATTAGCTTCAATTTCAACATCCCCTTGTAAAGTATCATTTGTATCATATGTTACTTAGGTTATATATCATGAACGCATTCATCTTTAATTTTTATCTTCTAAAGTAAAAGAAGTCATAAATGGTAAAATAGTAAGTATATACTACTCAACCATGCTAAATGTCAAAAGATACGAAAGTGTAGTGTAAATTATGTTATATCATTCTTACCAATATTGAACTTTGTGTGCTTGATGAAGATTAATTGCACTATTATATATATATATATATATATATATATATATATATATATATATATAACCATGACATCATATGATATGACAAGGGTGTTTTAAATATAGGAAAACATCCCCAGATCATCAACAAAATTGAGGACTCCAGCAGTGTATATAATCAACATCTTGTTATATCATATATGAGATGGCTTCATCATCCTCAAGTAATCTTGAAGAAAGGCACGAGGTGTTCCTTAGTTTCAGGGGTGAGGACACAAGAAAGACTTTCACGAGCCATCTATATGCTGCTTTCAAAAGGGTGGATATTAATACCTACATAGACTACAACCTTGAGAGAGGGGATGAAATATCAGGGACTCTTCTTAGGGCCATCGAAGATGCAAAGCTCTCTGTGATTGTCTTCTCCAAAAACTTTGGAACATCCAAGTGGTGTTTGGATGAGGTCAAGAAAATAATGGAATGTAAGAAAACAAGGAGACAAATGGTAGTGCCCGTGTTTTATGACATAGAGCCTACCCATGTACGAAATCAAACGGGAAGCTTTGCAAGTGCATTTGCTAGACATGAGGAGCGATTTATGGATAGGCCAAACAAGGTGCAAAAATGGAAGGATGCTCTCAGAGAAGCAACCAATCTCTCTGGGTGGGATTGCTCCGTTGATAGGTAACTCTATTCTATGGCACGGATTTTTTCAGTCCAGTCGTCTCTATCAATTGAGGTTTAACTTACTAAATAACCACACATATGGGTCTCAGTTTGTACAAGCTAAAATTAGTGTTTCATTAATTAATTTGTAAAAATTCTTTTGTATAATTTTTCTAAAAGATAAAATAATATCTATGAATTAAATAATAATTAACTAATCAAGAGCTAGTTATTTTAATTTATGAAAAAATTTATTTAATTTTTTTATTCGTAATTTCTTCATCTAGAAATGTTTCTAGATAAATTTACCAAAAAGTACTCAAATTCAATTTCTAATTCTCTAGTCTAAAATGATTTGGCAATATTTTGATGTTGGAAAGTATTTTTAATCTAGATTTTTGAATATTGGGAATGGATAATACACAATCAGAAATAATTTTTGTATAACAGAGAGGCCAAATAACCTATTTGATTTTTTTACCTTTTTTTATTCAATTTTATCACTTATCTTTTAGAAATTTCATTTAGTACTTTATCTTTTTAAACTTGTTCAAAATAATTATTGCGTCCATATAATGTTAATATCTTTAATGGAATAAAAGTATCAGTAGCTAAAAACTACCAAAAAATATAAGCTCTTTATCTTCATCTTCCTCATTCTTTTCTTTTTCCTTCTCCTTTCTCCTCTCTCTTTCTTCAATCCTTCCTCTTCCTTCCATTGTGCGTCCCACAAGATCATTTCCCATAAGCACCCAAAAAGTTCACCTTGGTAGTGGTGGCTTCAAGAGATGGTAGCACATTAGATCTAGGCGATGATGGTATTTTGGGGGGTGTTTGGGTCACGGTTGGTAGTGTTGGGTTTTGTGAAGGTGGCATCATGGCTTGGAGGTTGTGGATATTTGGGTAACTAAGGTTGGTGATGGTGGTGTGTGCAATGTGGTTTTGATGGTGCTTGGGGTCGTCCGCATTTGAGTGGCTATGGTTGTCGTTGTATGCGCGTTGATGTTTTGGAGGAGGTGATGGTGGTGTTTGGCTTGGTTGTGTGGGTTATAAGGTTGTGGTGATTGGGTGCCCAATGATTAGTGGTGGTGGTGGTGATGAGGAAAAGGAAGAAGAAGCTTATATTTTGTGACGGTTTTTAGTCATTAATTGCATCAACACGAATGACGGAAGGACCATTTTGATTTAGTTTAAAAAGATAAAAAAATCAAAATAAACTTTTTAAAAGATAAAGAATTAACCTAAACAACAAAAAAGATAAATCACCAAATAAATCATTTGATTAATAAAGAATATAGTCTATTGTAATATGTTTTATATCGTCAATTAATTACAAATGATAATAATTTTTATAATAGTTATATTAAAAGTCATATTAACAATATTTTTTATTCTATGAAAATCATTGACTGTTCACATAGTCTTAAAACTTTATCATGTACATATTTTAATATGTTGATATTCAATATACTTATGGATAGATTGGAATCTGAAATTGTCGAGGAAATTGCTAAGGATGTTCTGCAAAAATTAAATCGTGTATATGTTGGAGATTTAGATCAAGAAATTGCAAAGTATGAGCAACTTGCAACGCATCAAATGGGATATTTTCAAAGTACACCTCATCCAGCTCATTGGCAAAATCATCAAGCAACTGTGAAACACATCAGAAAACTCCAAATGGAGAGACATCAGCGTTTGCTTCGCATACCTCCAAACATGTACCCAGAAGCTAATGGTTCAAATGCAAACAATGATTTTTACGATATGTGGTCTGATATATTTAGATTTTAATAATTTAGACATACTATATTGTATTTACACTGTTTGAACAATGCATGTACATTGTACTCCATGTATGAATGTGATATGTGAAGTTACTGATATGTTTCTTTATCAAATGTCAATGGCTTGCCATATTTCATGAAAAATTAGGACTACTATGATTATCATACACCCATAAATCATACACTTGGTATCTATCTAACAGACATGATTAATTACATATGTAAAATTTCATTTGTTTCACAAGTGATTAATACTATTATTAGGTATTTTATAATAACTTTGTGGCATTAATCACTTACAAGATAAAATCATCTACTGTTATGTTAGATATTTAAATAACCTTGTGACACTGTTACATATTGATAACGATACGACTAGTTATATGTTCATTTATTTTAATCAATTGTGAGACAAAGTTAATCATATTTATATATGTAGATAATCACAAGTTAATAACAAAATTTGTGTAAGTTCTCCTACATCTTTACCTTTTTACTTCAATTCAATTCTGAATTATATTTTAAGGTTGAATTTGGTCCATAAATTCTTAAAAAGTTCAATTTAATTCCTGAATTATTTAAAATGAAACTATTATACACTTTAAATCAAATTCATTAATTATTTAACAAAAATTATTACTTTTTGCATCAGTTGTCAATACAATTTATCTAAAACACTGTATTTTTTAAATTAATTGTTTGACAACCAAAAGACTCGTATGGATAAAGCTAGTGAAGATTTAGGATATATTTTACATCAATCGTCAAACAACCTATTTAAAAAATATAATGTTTTACATCGTGTTGGCAAATGATGCAAAAAATATCAATTTTTGTCAAATAATTAATAGATATAATAAAAAGAATATAATTATTTCATCTTAAACCATAAAAAGATCAAATTAAACACTTTTTCTACTTTTGATTCCTTTTTCTTCTCTTTTACTCATCCAAACTCATTCTTGGAGTAAGATATTTGTAAAAGAAAAAATGACACGATCACAAGTGATCATTCACTTATAATGATAAGAGTAAGATGATTCACATTGTTAATATCTTTTCTCATTCCTTATCCGCTTCATGTAGGACACCCCGAACCAGTTGCACATAGTACCTGTCCTCACTCCATTGAGAAGAACGTGAAGAACATTGAATCTCTTTACATCACTTATCCTAAGGAAATTCCTCCAGGTGCCCTTGACCATGGCCACAAGCCCACCTTCTCTGCTTTTCTCCACAACCACCAGCACCAACAACCAAAGCCAACACTTTATCCACACACACCTTATCCAGTTGCGGAACGATGTAACGACCCGCTACGTCGCTACTGTATTACTAACTCATAATCATAATATAAATTCAATCTAATAAAAAGAACACCTATTTGCTTACTTGTGAAAATGGTGATAAATTTTTTTCGCGAGCATATAATGACCATCATCATAGAATATACACGTAAATCAAGGTACTCATAAAACATTTCAAATATATGTTGGCACATATCAGACATAGTTTAATTACAAGTACAAAAGATTATGTCTCAAAAAGTATATACATCAAGTGTTTTATAAATGAAAAGAGAAGTAAAAGAGAAATAGAAGTCACGGGTGTGATTAGTAAAACAAGGAGTGCATCCATTAAAACAAGAGATGCATCTAGCAAAATGCAACTCCTGCCCGGGATCATGTCCATTGACATCCTGGCAAAACACGGCGACTTCAAACAACCTGGTCTTCTCCCAAAAGCACCTACTGTTGCCCATCTGCTCACACAAATCAGGTTCGCGATCATCACAGGTACCAAACCACAAGGTACAATAAAGCAAATGTGAGTTCATCATATTAAATAACAACAATAAATACAACAAGAAAGGAGCACAACTCGGTCAAGAAGCAACACGGTCATCAACATATCAATACAAACATTCTCAGCATCCATCAAACACTAACATACACAGACATCCACAACCATCTCATAAATCAACTCATAAAATCTAACATGATGCATGCTCCTGACTCAACTCTCATTATGCAATGTGGTACCATCCCGAAAATAGGCCAAATCCATGGTACGAATGATTACTGTAATATGTCAGGGTCACTCTGTTGTGCATAGGACTCACCCCCCTATGGTGATCAGCCAAAATGGGTGTTATAAGGATCTCCCTACAGACGTAACCCCCCAGTACTTCTCATACTATGCAGTTAATCATCCTATTTTCGTCATGCAAATGTAGTATGTTACGTAGACACCATCAATGTATGACCCGACTAAGAATACAATCCTTCCTCGCAAAGGTAACCCATCATACACCCCCTATGTAACATACCGCCCACACAGGGCCCAACGATGCAGTGATCGTGGTCCTCGCAAGGTTTACCACCACCCAGTCCCGGCATCTCACGACTACAACGATGCACTGACTATGGTCCTCGCAAGGTTTACCACCACCCAGTCCCGGCATCTCACGGCTACAATGATGCACTGACTGTAGTCCTCGCAAGGTTTACCATCACCCAGTCCCGGCATCTCACGACTATACATAGAATATCACTACGACACCATCAATGTATGACCCAGAATCAGGCTCAACCCGACCTGGCTAGGATAACACCATACACCCCCGTGGGTATTTATGTATATCCAAACGCATTCCTCATCTCAAGCCATCACGTAGGCCGAGTTCGAATGCCACCAACGTAATCATATACGTCATCCACAAACACGTAAAACCAAGTGAATCGGTGTGAAGTATGAGGCATCTGGATTGGCACTTAGACATACTATCTCAAGGTAAGAATCCGAACAAATTCGGACGAAGGCGAACAAGGTCGGTCAAGGCCGGTAGAACTCGGACAAGGTCGGTAGGGGTCGGTCAGAGGGGTAAAGTTTGAGTAAGAAAAGGCAAGGGGAGCAAAAACGGACGAGGTCAGTTGGGTTTGCTAAGGATTTGCCAAAGGCGGTCAAGAGGTCCTTAGGTTTCTTATAAAGTTCTAAGGATGGGTTCTGCACTATGTAATCGATTGCATAAGCGTTGTAATCGATTACAACAGATAGCGCTTGTAAGACCCCGGCTTTGTATTTCACTAACCCACACAAGGGTGTAAGGGAACTGGTAGCTCATTTCCCAAGAGCATACAAGCTCTGCCGAGTAAGGAACCCGACAGTTCTCAAAGAAAAGGGTTTGGACTTAGCAATTCTAAAGGGAACATCCCATCTCGGGTGAGGAACCCGGTCTCTCTAAGAAAAGGGAAGGATGAGCTTCTAGAGGCGACACGTGTATGTAACCCGGTCGTTTTAGAAAAAGGGACACAACCTCAACCAAGTAGGGGAGTCTGGTGGCTCTTTTCTCGAGAGGACACGAGCTCATCCGAGTTAGCAACCCAGTAGCTCCCTTTAGGTGAGGTAACTTGAGCTCAACAGCTCTAATGTGTCACTCGGGTAAGGAACCCGATATACCTTATAAAAAGGGAAACGAGTCTTAACGACTCTAAGGGAACGACCCCGGGTAGGGAACCCGGTCTACTAACATCCGCCAACAAGGCCTAACTTACTTCTTGCATGTATGCATGCATGCCATGTAACCCGCTCAACTCAACCTACCCATCCCGGTAACCGACATCAAAACACAAGGATTGATGTCTATGTGCAACACGGTCAACTCATCCCGATGCTCATCACCTTCACAAACACTTCCGCAAGTGCCTCAGAAACCTTTCAGCATCAAAATTCCAACTTCACACATGCACGGGGAGTCCTTAAAACATCTACTCCCACACAAGAACACCAAACATCAAACAAAACAACACTCAATAGATTTAAGGCATACCAAATCCCATTTATAAAAGACATAGCTTTTCTGGGAAAAACATCACACACACCAGGGATATGCAGTTATCATTATGGCTGGACTCCCTGGCCCCCAAACTGTGGTACCTAAAGTTGTTAAGAAACACGATAAACTCCCCTTCCTAACCAGGAGTTTGTCCACGCTTCGCGACGGTTCGTTCCCTACTTTTGCTCCGACCATGAAGTTCTCCTTGGTGTTGGGATTCCACATCAGCTACGGTGGTTCTTGTATGTTGAAGATAACAAAGAAGGGGTTGAGAATGAGATGTTTATGGGTGAGTTTTATAGAGAAAACAAAGGAAACGCAAAGTAGAAGAAGAAAGAGTGAACTTGTTGCTGTGCCAGCCTACTGCTTATAAACACGGCTGACGCAACACGTCCTCTTAACGTGCTCAGCCAGCAACCACAGCATAGCAGAGCTGACTTACGTCCAATATCCATCAAGCACGCATACCAAGACAAAAGCACACAAACAACAAGTTATAAATAAAACAATTTATCAATCAACATAACACACGTAATTTGATTAATATAATGTACACACATCAAGTATCCAGATTAGCACTTATAATCCGGGTCGTTACAAACAAACTCACCACTATCACTATGCCTTAGCTCAAGCAAATCCACGCTCAAACGCTTCGCATAGTTAACACTAACCACCCAAAAGCTATCTTTCTCTACACCAAAATTCTTCAGCACCACTTCTCTCTTGCTCAGCCCAATCTCACCTACGCCACTCACGTGTTTCACCACTTTCCCAACCCAAATTTCTTCATGTGGAACACTCTCATAAGAGTCTACGCAAGAAGCACCAACAAAAACCACAAACACGTACAAGGCAATGGAGCTTTACAAAACAATAATGGCAATGGAAGAAAAAACTGCAGTTCCCGATAACCACACGTTCCCTTTTGTTCTAAAGACTTGTGCTTACATTTTTCCTCTCTGTGAAGGAAAACAGGTGCATTGCCACGTTTTGAAACATGGGTTTGAGTCGAATACACACATCTATAACAGTTTGTGTAACAGTCTCGTAATAGAAAAGAGAGAGAGAGAGAGAAAAAAAAAGGAAGTTAGAGAAATTCAATATTCTATCTTGTCCCACAATCCATCCATACACCTATTACATAACTAGCCATCAGGTGGCTCAACAACGAAAATAAAGGAATTACTCAATTAAAAATGTATTTCCATATTATAGGCCTAGCCGAAAATATAGTCCTTCAGATACATTGGGCTCTTAATTGTACGTTTGGACTTGACTGGAATATGATTCATAACATCTGCTCGCCCATCAAGGTTAACCTTGTCCTTAAGCTAATGAATGGGCTCACCGTCCGGATGAACCAATGGAGTGGAGACAGGTGTGGTGGCTTTTGAAGCATCAAGAGGATGGAGTTGATTGGAAGGTAATCCTAGAACAACATTGTCATTGGTGGTCAATGGGGGTATTGTATCCAGTTGGGTGTCAAAATGGTCCCTTGAAGACAAAAGAGATAGTGTGGTCTGTGATGTCCCAAAAGCTGGTTGGGGCTCATCAGACGTGATGGAAACGTGCTCTGACTTGTCTCCATTGTTCAAGGCAGAAACACCTTCCGGAGCTGAAGATGGCGAAAGATTGACGGCGAAAACATCCTCCCAAGTTGCATCATCAGGTGGGAGATCTGACCAATGGACAAGAACCTGAGGAACAGAGCGACCACTACGTAGAATGGTGTGGTGTGAGATGATTTCTATCGGAACACGGTGATGGGGCAAAACATCATTAGCCAGAGGAAGATGATGAATAGGAAAGTTGCGGGGTGCATGATATGGTCGAAGGAGCGAAGCATGGAAAACCGGATGGATCCTCGAGTCAGGAGGCAATTCCAAGCAGAAAGCCACTTGTCCGATTTGTTCCAGAATCTTGTAAGGGCCATAGAATTTGGCCGCAAGCTTTTGCGATGAATGGCAGACCAAGGAGAGTTGGCGGTAGGGGCGAAGGCGAAGCAAAACGATGTCCCCGAGCTTAAAGTTACAAGCTTTACATTTTTGATCCGCTTGTTGTTTCATTAAATTTTGAGCCTTGATGAGCTGAGTGCACAAGGTGCTAAGGATCTGTTCGTGCAGGTATAGGGATGAGTCAACAGCCTCAACAGAAGTAAGACCCACGGAGTAACTGAGCAAACTTGGAGGAGGTCTGCCAAAGGTCGCTTCAAAAGGCAAAGTACCAATAGATCGGTTAAAGGTCGTATTATAGTGAAACTCGGCCCAAGCTAAGAACTTTAGCCACTGCCTGGGATTTTTAAAAACATATGCTCGGAGATATTGCTCCAAACCACGATTAACGCACTTTGTTTGGCCATCGGTTTCAGGGTGGTAAGAAGAGTTATACTTGAGTGTTGTTCCATGAAGGTGAAATAATGTTCTCCAGAAAGTGCTCAAAAACACTGGGTCACGGTCCGATATTGTGGAACGAGGAGGACCATGGATCTTGCCAACTATATCCCATAATGCTTCAGTAACCTTCGAAGTGGAGTAATCTGTGGGTAGAGGAAGGAAATGGGCCTCTTTTGTGAGCCTGTCAACAACAACCAAAATCACAATATATCCTTTCACAGAAGGCAGATGCGTGACAAAGTCGATAGTGAGATCGGACCAAATGGAATCAGGAGGAGGCAACTGTTAAAGCAACCCAAAAGGTGAGTGGTTTTTAGGTTTAATTCGTTGACATGTATCACAGACTCTAATGAAGTCCTTGACGTGTTTTCTCATATGTTTCCATGTGTAAAAATGAGAGAGACGAGCTAAGGTCCAATGGATACCCGCATGGCCCCCTATTGGAGAAGAATGGAATTCGTGCAGAAGAGACGGAATTAAGGAAGAAGCCTCAGGAATGTAGAGACAGTGCCGGTGGAAGAGCAGGCCATTTTTTAATTCCCAATCCGAAATGTTTTGATCGGATGACTGTAATCTTTTAATTAAATCAGTGGCATAGGAATCCTTTTATAGTTCATCATGTAAGACTGAAGCATAGTCAGAAACAGGTCCACTGAGGACTTCCAATTGAGGGACTGGGGTCTCTTTCTCTCCAGGTAGCTGCTGCGATAATGCGTCGGCAACTGTATTATGTTTGCCTGCCTTGTATGTGATGGTGTATGAGTAACCCAGCAGTTTAGCCAGGAATTTTTGCTGTTCTAGCGTCTGGATGACCTGCGACATCAAATTATGTAGGCTCTTGTGGTCTGTGCATTGTCGCCACTCGGCGACACTGTAAGTAATAGCATACATTTCGCGAATGTATGTAGATTGAGCTTGCATGCAAGGGGATAATTTCTGGCTGAAGAAACCCACGGCACGCTCCTGCTGTAAGAGAACAGCGCCAATACCTTGACCAGAGGCATCGATATCAACAGTAAATGGCTTGGTAAAGTCAGGCAAAACCAGATAGGAGCTGAAGTCAGGTGAAACTTGAGGGTATCGAAGGCTTGTTGAGCTGCAAAAGACCAAAGGAACTCTTTCTGTGATAAGAGGTCGGTCAGAGGTGCGGCAAGACAAGCATAGTTGAGGATAAATCACCTATAATAGCCCGATAAGCCCAGAAATGCTCGGACTTGGGAAATAGAGGAAGGAGTGGACCATGCATTGACCGCCTGGATTTTGGAAGGATCAGGAGCAACCCCTCGAGGATATACAATGTGCCCCAAAAATTGTATTTCAGAAAAAGCAAAAGAACATTTGGACCATTTAGCAAATAATGAGTGACTGCGGAGAGTGGTGAAGATCTGTCGCAAATGGTTGATGTGCTCTGACAAGGAGGAGCTGTATATTAAAATATCGTCAAAGAATATGACTACAAACTGACGAAAAAAGGTAGCAAAAACCTGGTTCATCGTTGCTTGAAAAGTAGAGGGTGCGTTGGTGAGGCCAAACGACATTACAAGGAACTCGTAGTGTCCTTGATGAGTCCGAAAAGCCGTCTTATGAATGTCGGAGGGGTGCATTTGAATTTGGTGGAAACTGGATTTTAGGTCCAGTTTAGAGAACACCTGAGCTCCGAACAGCTCATCCAGTAATTCTTCCACCGTGGGAATAGGAAATCTATCCCTGATCGTAACAGCATTTAAGGCACAATAGTCGACGCAAAAAATGCCATGTGCCATCTTTTTTTTTTTGCCAATAGAATAGGGGAGCTAAAAGCGAAACTATTGGGTCGAATAATACCCGATGAAAGCATCTCTTGGACTATTCTCTCTATTTCTGACTTTTGGAAGTGCGGATAGCGATAGGGTTTAACTTGTACGTATAGGTTGTGTGTTAGGAAGGAGGTTAATGTGGTGATTGGTAAGCCGTTGAGGAGGTAACATGGTTGGACTGTGAAAGATATCTGAGAATTGGGAGAGGAGGTGTTGTATAAGGGGGTTGGTGTGGGATAAGGAGGAATTAAATGGTGTGTCAGTGGAAAGAGGTGAATGTGGTGTGAGGGTAGTGAGACACATGTAGCATGCAGAGATTGAATCCCTGGAAATCATTTTATTAAGCTGAGAGGGGGAAACAGTGTCATAATTAGATTGAACATCCCCATGTAAGGTAATAGGAGTGTCGGACTGTTGAAAGGACATGGTTAAATAGGTATAGTCAGTAACCACGGGTCCAAGAGTGGCTAGCCATTGAACGCCCAGTACAATATTGGCACCCTTTAGATCAAGAACATAGAGGTCCAATGTGAATACCGTGGATTGGAACTTCAATGGTATACTATAACAAGCTACAGTGCAAGATAAACTTTCCCCATTACCAACCTGCATGATAAACGGGTTGATACTGCAAAGACTAAGGGAAAGAAACTTAGCCATTCATTCAGTGACAAAATTATGAGTGTTGCCACCATCGATCAGCACTTGCACAGATTGGCCACCAATAAAGCCAGTAAGATGAAACGAACGAGCAAATTGGTTGCCAAACATTGCATTAAAACTGATTTTCGGAGGTGGATCCGATAAAGCAGGATAATCAGCATTATCGTCCTCGGTACCTTCCAGATATAATAAAGTAGCCTTGCCTTTGCATTTATGGCCCAACACATAATGCTCATCATAGCTATAACAAAGATTTTTCTCTCTGTGGGCCTGCATTTCAGTTTGTGAAAGTCGTTTAATGGGGATGGTGGGAATTGGGTTAGAGGGTTTAGGCGGGGGAAGTGTCAATTGTGGAGAGGAAATTGGAGTGTTGGATAAGGGTTTGGAATACCAGGGTTTCTGTGTTTTTGGGTCAAGGAATTGATCCTCGTATACTTTGGCCAGAGCAAAGGCTTCATGGTGGTCATTGGGGTGATGGGTGAGCACGGCCCAACGGATTTGAGGCTTAAGGTCGGAGATAAAAACACTACGACGTAATGTTAAAGACAAACTAGGAACACGGCAAGCCAGGGCTTCGAAGAAAGCTTGATAGGAAGCAACAGTTCTCGTCTGTTGTAATTTGACCAGTGAACCAACAGTATCGTCGAAGTCGGAAGGCCCAAATCGGCGGTGTAAAGCAGTGACAAAAGTAGTCCAATCTAGAAGGAGGCCATCATTAAAAAGACCCTGAAACCAACAAGAAGCAAGGAGATCTAGATGGAATGATGCCACTGTTAAGCGATCAACATCAGGAATATTGTAGTAATTAAAATAACGGTTGGCAGCGAAGATCCAAGTAGAAGGATCACCGTCGAAAAATCGAGGAAAATCAAGTTTCAAGGTGTGAGGGCGAGTGACGCCTGGACCAGCACCCAATATACCATTCGAAGAGGAGCCGCCAGTATGAGCTGGAGAGCTGTGGGCTTGCTGCAACTCCAACAAACGAGCAATGTCCTGACAGACAATGGCGAATTGAGGGTCCTGAGATTCGTGAAGCTGGGCTTGAGATTCCTGTAACCCGAGATATTGTTGCTCGCATAGAAGTTCAGAAGTATTGAATTGTTGCTCCAAACTTTCCAAACGCTGAGTAAGATCACGAAAACGGGTGTTTTCAGCCATGGGAGGTGAGAGGCGATGAAAGCACCAAATGTAACAGTCTCGTAACAGAAAAAAAAAAAAAAGAGAGAGAGAAAAAGAAGTGAGAGAAATTCAATATTCTATCATGTCCCACAATCCATCCATACACCTATTACATAACTAGCCATCACGTGGCTCAACAACGAAAATAAAGGAATTACTCAATTAAAAATGTATTTCCATATTATAGGCCTATCCAACAATATAGTCCTTCAGATACATTGGGCTCTTAATTGTACGTTTGGACTTGACTGGAATATGATTCAAAACAGTTTGGTTCATTTTTATGCGATGTGTGGGTGCCTAGACTTGGCAAAGAAAATGTTTTATAAGATGAGTGAGAGAAATGAGGTTTCGTGGAATATTATGATTGATTCTTATGCTAAAGGTGGAATCTTTGACACTTCCTTGAGAATATTTGGTGAGATGCAGAGGGCACAAGACCCTGATGGGTATACAATGCAGAGTGTTATTAGTGCTTGTGCTGGTTTGGGTGCTTTCTTTGTCTTTGGGTTTGTGGGTTCATGCTAATATTTTGAAAATGTGTGACAAGAATATAGTTGATTATGTTTTGGCCAATACTTGTTTGGTGGATCTGTATTGCAAATGTGGGGAGTTGGAAATTGCAAAGCAAGTCTTTGAAAGCATGGCTTTTAGAGATCTGAATTCCTAAAATTCAATGATATTGGATTTTGCAATGCATGGTGAGGCTAAAGCTGCATTGGACTATTATGTCAAAATGTTGAAGGTAGAAAAATAGTGCCTAATTCAATCACTTTTGTTGGTGTCTTGAGTGCATGTAACCATAGGGGAATGTTTGATGAGGGGATTGTGCATTTTGACATGATGACTAAGGAGTACAATGCGGAACCAAGATTGGAGCATTATGGTTGTCTTGTTGATCTTTTCGCTCGAGCCGGACGCATCGATGAGGCTCTAAAGTTGGTCTCAGAAATGCCAATCAAACCAGATGTTGTAATCTGGAGGAGTCTTTTGGATGCATGTTGCAATCAATATGCAAGTGTTGAGCTAAGTGAAGAAATTGCAAAGCAAATCTTTGAGTCAGAGGGGAGTGTGTGTAGCAGTGGTGTATATGTGCTTTTGTCAAAAGTGTATGCTTCTTCTTGTAGGTGGAATGATGTAGGATTGCTTAGAAAACTAATAACTGAAAAGGGTGTGCCTAAAGAGCCTAGTTGCAGTTTAATAGAGATAGATGGAATGATGGAACTCTAGTCTTACTGAATAACCTCATAAACTTGTATTAAAAATCAGAAATGGAGCAATGCTCCTTACAAAGAATAACCCCATAGAAACAAAAGAGATAACCAACACTACAGAAGAGAAAACTCACTCACACCAGTAATAGAAAAATCAGAAATAACAAACCAGAAATCTCCTATGCAAGGAAAAACTCCTCCTTAGGTATGGCCTAAGGATTCCCTATTTCCTGCAAAACTCTCCCTTACTTTTTGTCTAACTGCCTACCTCTCACTCTTTCTACGCACTCCTTAATGCATGATCGAATCTTCCATTCCACTAACAACCCAATCCACCTCTCCATTCACCAATTGTCAACTGTCCTTAAGCATCATGCTCAAATTCTTCTGTCCTATACGGGACTGCTGTTCTATATTGAACTGCAGTGGATAATTGGGCTATTGCCCAATCTCCACTTCCTTACCTTTAACCGGGTCTTGGTTACCTCCCTTGGTCTTTCTACGAGAGTATACATTTTTATAAGGCCCAACAGAGTGTTTCATGAATTTTTTGCTAGTGACACCACTCATCCAAAGAGTGAAAATATATAAAAGGTTGTGAATGAAATTGAGGAGAAGCTAGAATCAATAGGCTATGGGCCTGTTTGGGTCGGATAAGCTTTTTAAGAAATACTTCTAAAAGAAGAAAATAAGAATAAAAAATGAGATGAGATAAGTTTTTTCATAAGTAAAAATAAGTTCTCCATTAGTTAATTTTTAAAAGCTCACTAATATAACTTCTCTAAAAGATGAGATGACATCTATAAATGAACCAATGGAAAACTCATTTTAACTAATGGAGAAGCTCATTTCATTTTTTCATTCTTACTTTCTTCTTCTAGAAATACTTCTAGAGAAACTTACATCCAAACAGGTTCTATTTACCTGTCTATTCAAGGGCACCTATGGTTGATGAGATTAATGATGAAAAACAGAATACTCTGGGATTGCATAGTGAGAGACTGGCTATAAAAACCTGGTATGCCAATTAGAGTGTTTAAGAACCTTAGGGTGTGTAATGATTGCCACAGGATAACTAACTTGATCTCCAGGATTTACAGTGTGGAGATAATTGTAAGAGATCGTGCTCGATTCCATCATTTTAAGATTGAACATGTTCTTGTATGGATTATTGGTGATAGACGCTTGTATCGGAGGTAATGATGCATGTATAGTTGAAAGATCTGAGGTGAACTGTGTATAGTGTATACAAACGACATCGTAGGACTAGGAAGATACAATTCATTAAAGAAAGAAACTTAATTGCTCATGCTCATGCCTTAGTTGGATACTGTGTTCAATACCAGGACATTCCCATGTCTGAAAGGGTAAAATATAACAAGTTAAATTCAAAACATTCATGATAACTTGTATCTCTAGCTCTCACCTACCTTTTTCTGGCAACACCTATTCTAAAAATATACTCCAAAATCAAAAGGTTGTTCATTAACTTATAGTATGGGAAAAAGAGAGAATATAAAATGGAAACTAACGGTATAAGGAAAATGTTTAGTGAACAAATGAAAAGTAAGTAACAGACAGATATAATTATATACAGTATCTGTAATATTTCAAAAAAATTTATCTTGCATGTTGGTCCACTTTCATGTGCTTACAAAATGCAAACCATTACTTCGTGAAATGTGCATGAATCATTTCATAATGATTTAGGCCAACAGCTTGATACTAGTGAAACGTGATCCTCCCCTGCCAACAACCACATGGACCTAGAACACAAATTCAATGGATGAACAGAACTTTATATTGATTTTTAACAGTATATTGCATTTTAATACCTTATGTCAACCAAAGAGATCATCATGGCTTGTAATTCTCGTGTCCCTTTTGCATCCTCTTCATTTATACTATGAATTCATTGAATTGTGTCAGCTTTCCAACTCAGCCAACGATGTTCACGGAGATAATTGGTCTTGCCAATCTACCCTTTCATGATTATAAAATTGAATCGTTCTGTACGAACGAATTTTAAAATAAAAAAAAATCTTATGAGTTGTTATTTGCTGCGATCAGGTTAGGTGCAGTACACCAATAAATTATTGACACATTAATCCTGCCAATTACGAATTAGTCTTTTTTAATAAGCCAAGAGACAATTACGAATTAAATAACTTAAATATATCAAGCGTTTATGAATCTAGCACTTGGATACACATCTTGTTTGTTTCAAGATTTTTATTTTTCGCCGGGAACTAATAACATCTCCATGAAATGATTGAAAACATCAGCCACGCGAATCTAAATGCTCTGGAGTCAATTAGAAATAACAGGATAACAGATGCGTTTGGATCAACAAATTATATTTTAGTTATATTTTAAAGTGGTTCACCCCTTTCCATTTCCAAAACTAGCATATGATTTCAATGTAATTTAGAAATTTTAATGAATAAGAAATGACTACAAAGTTGTTTCATAAAAAATAAATTACTACAAATCTTTCATATGTAGAAAATAATTAGAAAAGAAAATCATTCAATGTGATCACTTGATTAGTTACAAAAGAAAAAAAAAGCAAAAAATTATATGTCTACACTTAATTATTTGAATACTTGTGCATAGATAATCACTTACATTGGTCTATACTTTTTTTTGTTTCCGCCAGAGCAAAATGCCTAATGCTCATAGGATCATATTGACAAATAACGTGAAGCTTATTGCAACAATACGATATTAATTAATTTTAAGATAAAATGATCTCCCAAATGCAAACTGGAAAGGTAACATGCGTTTATTCCTCCCTTGAATCTGAATTTCATTCCAAACAGCAAATACAAACCAATGAGACAAAAAATTATCTGATTAAAAAATGCTTCTGATACCTTAAATTTATATATGACTAAAAAATATACCTCTAGTTTTCTGATAAAAGTTGTCTATACAAATGATACACCTTAAAAAAAACATGAAAAACAGAAAATTACCAACAGAGAAAGAAACAACAAATATCTGAATCCACGAGAATAGGCTCAAGATTAAAGCTATAGCACTAATAAATAGGAAGCCTGACTTTCATCTCCATCAGAAACATCTACAACCCTTCCACACCACTTAATGGAGGATATTGCTGATATGACCCTTGTCATGGAAACTTTAAGGTACCTCCATTGGACCTTGGTGAACTCTGCCTTATAAATGCAATGGACTCACTTGAAATAGGTGGAGTTTTGCAACATATTGTTAAATGCTATCACATAAAATTCGAAACGCGCTTGGATCACAACGTACATAGGCCTTGCATTTCAGTAGATTCAAGACTCCAACAATAATGTAGCTTGTCATAGTATACCTTGCTCCTCAAAGTCTCTTGCCACTGAAACACCAGAACAAAAGGCAAATGTTAGATCAACAGGATAACTTATAAGACAAATCTAACATAAAAAGATGAGGATGAAGAAACTGAAGGAAACAGAAGTGATTAAAGTCTTATGTGCAATTTAAATAACATGATTGTGACGATTTCTTCTAAGAGCTTGCTTAAACAAGCTGCATAAATGCTAGAGATGCAACTTCCTTACTTCTCAGCTACGACAAGATAATCTAAAATGAGAAATTGTTTATATTTGTTGCATACTTTTATGACATTTGAAGAACCATAGCTAAATTTAACCATAATATTAAATATTCCTTCAAATTACTTCTTTTGTGAAAGTTATACCATTTCAGATTTCACCACCAAAATTCATTGAAACAATAACAAAGTCCTTCAGACGTAGTTTAATTTTCTATGAAGTAGAGCAATACATGTAAAGCAGAATAACAGCTAGAATACTTGATCTGACAACATGGAATTTTCCATCTAATTGAGAGAGTTATTATGAATGAAATCATCAACACAATCCCCAATTCTTCAACTCAATACTTCGATTTCACTAAATATCCATTAATCCAGTTAGATTACGAACTCAAATGGTGAAGCTTTTGGTACCTTCTCATTTTAGGGTTCAATATATCTTATAGGTTATATAGCACACAAAAATTTAGTTCGAAAAAAAAACCGGAGAGGAAGAATAGATTAGCTAAAAATCTAGTTTAAACAAATTTCAATACCAAATATTTTTTTCTCAACTTCATATACTTGATCTGTACTTTAGAAGAAAAAAAGCGGTCAAATATACAGATTTCAAACGATAACATTTCTACAAAATTGCCACAGTCAAAGACAAAAATCTAGGAATACCAATTAGCTATTTTGTATCCTAAATTTTAGCACAAACGGTTATATGAATTCCCCATAAAAATTCAATCTTTAACCTCAGCGAACAGTTAAATTCATCAAATTATGTAACATAACAAGTACTAAGATACGTATAAAACAGAAGAAGATTAAGCATTGACGAGAAAAAACATTTGACAAGGGGGAGACTAACCTTTAGACGAGGGAAGAACCAAAACAACCTGCATGGTGACATTGTTTGGAGGAAGCTGCAAGCGAAGAGGGTAGAGTTTTCCATTCAAAGGACTTCGAGTGCACACAATAACTCCCTCAAGCCCAGTCTCTTCCTCAAACTTCCGAGCTAACTGCTCAACCCCATTCCCTTTGAAATTCAAAGAATAACCCTGCACATTCTCATCATCCACATCCCCATTATCTTCTGCAACATGGTAGTATATAGTCCTCCCCTCCATCTTCTTCGGCGGCACACCCACATCCGAATCCGTCGACTATAAACCCAACCAAACGAATAACAATTTAATTTTAATGCATTATTACACTATTTTTTTTTTCTGTAGGAATTGAGCACAGTACCAAAGGATTTACAACACTCACCTAACACTCACCTATTCAACCGACTGAGCTAGACCTCTTTAGTATTATCATACTAATTTAGATTGTCAACCAATTTGAAGTCACTTTATAAATGACTAATTATTACTAAAAATAATTTGTAACTATAATCAATCTATAATTCTATAATATTTTAAAAATGAACACTCTTTCAAACACATTCAAAAAGAGAATATGTAAGTGTATTATAAAGTATATTACTAACATTTCTCATATTCAATTATACAACAATCCATGCTTAAAAGAGTGCATGTTTAAATTTCATGTTGAATTATCCAAAATCACATAAAAAAAAGCAAGGTAACTTCAGGCAAATGTTTGCATGTTTAATTTTATGTTGAAGAGTCAATTCTACTATCAAAATAGATTTTGACTTAAAGCAATTTTAGCAACTTACCTGTTGGATAAAAAAAATTATACTAAATTTTACCCTATTGATTTTTCTCAAAGACTTTCTTTTTTATTGGTTACAATTTATTAAAAATTATTAATTTTGGTAAGTTTAAAATTCTCATTTAATATATATCGGGAGTGAGAATGTCGTATGTAAATCCATGATCAAATGAAAGTGTATTCCACTAGTTCAATTTTGTACCACTCAACTGAAATTGATCACTCTCAAACCCACAAAATAATCAAATTAAAACGATCAATTAGAAGCATCTATAGAAAAAAAGAAGTAATACACACCTCTTGTCTGGAGAAGGTAGTTGAGTTGATGTTAACAGCAGAAGGAGTATTCGATTCGAAATCAAGCGAATCGGAGTGCGGAATCGGAGGCGGAGCAGGGGACACCACATGAATCTCGAGAACATCCACATCCCACAGGATCCAATCCTGTGTGGTGGTCCTATGCGGGATATCGTGCGTCACGGAGTTCCTCCAAGGTGGGACCCCACCGTTCGCTCTCAGAAAGTTCCCGTAACGGGTCTTGAGCTTGACCTGCGCGCCGTCGCGCACGGGCTCCCACTCCACGGACGAGTCGAGCCGCCGCGGCAAGCTCTGCACCACCTTGCGCCCCGTCACGCCGAGAAGTAACGGCTGGTTGGACGCCGTTAAGTATTTTCCGTAACAGCTCTTGAGTCTGATGATGTTGTCGAACTCCGGGATGAGCTCCACAGTCCACTTGGCGTTGCGGGAGGATCCGTTGCGTTCTTGCGTGACGGACTCCTCGTCCTCGTCGGCCAGGAGGTACTTGTCGTGGTGGCTTCGGAGGCGCACCGCCTTCGCGCGGTGGAAGAGCTCCATGCCGGAACGGAACGTAGTGGCGCCGGTGGTGTTGGTGTTGGAACTTGTTGTTGTCTGCATAATAACAACGTTGGAGGAGTTAGTTTTGTTCGATTTGAGACTATGTTTTTGGGAGTTAGAAAGACATGGCGATTGATTGACTGATTGGTTGGTTGGTTCGTTACTTCGTTTGGATCAGAGATTTTATGCTGAAAAGTTCGGATCAGAGATGAATGAATAGTGACTTGGGTTTTGGGTATGGGTATTAATGTAATGTAAGAAAATAAAGTTGTAAAAGAATTACCACTATTTTGGTGGGTTACAAGGAGTGGATCTTATAAGGGATAATTCATGATTCCCCGTTTACATAATTTTTTTTAAAAAGTTATTGAAATGTATTTTGACTTCAAAAAAAATATATTGACAACTGACATTTAATTACAGTTATACATAATAAATTATTATTTTTTGTAATAATAATCTTGGAAGAGTTTTAAGAATATTTTTATTAATTTATAATGCAAAATATTTGATAATGTATGACAATTGATTATTTGTTTAGTGTTGGGTCATTTTAAATGAAGCTTTTGTGTATGGTTAGTTAAATAGTTTAATTTGTATGTACTCTATTGCTGTATTCAAATTAAATGCTATAATATCAAGAAATAATAATATAATTTTTGTAAAATAAAAGGGGTAAGTCTCATCTTTAAAAATACTGTTAATG
This sequence comes from Glycine latifolia, assembly GCA_013407115.1. Classification (NCBI taxonomy): domain Eukaryota; kingdom Viridiplantae; phylum Streptophyta; class Magnoliopsida; order Fabales; family Fabaceae; genus Glycine; species Glycine latifolia. Next base: position 21,409,281 of record CM023948.1, on the reverse strand, counting down.
TTGAAAAAAGAATGTAATCCTATAATAGTAGTATTTGCTAATGTCAATTGAGTCTAACTTGTTATACAAATATATGAATTATTATAAATTTTTATATTAATTTTTATTTATTTGTATTGATAAAAAAACATATTTATTAATTAATAATGTAACACGCGTGGGCCATGGGGTAACAGTGAGGAGCAAATAGTGGGTGGCAAGTGTGTGTGCAAGTAGAACGAGAAGAGGGACCAAATTAATATCACGCGGTTCGTGTATTGTTGAAGCTCCGCGTGAGCGGCCATTTGCTGGGTGGTTCAAAATTCAGAGTTGTCGGAGCACATGATATATAGTATTTTTTATTTTAAATTCATATTATGATAAAAAAAATTTCAATATATTTTTGGTTCTGTAATTTAGCTTTTTTTATTTTTATCTTTTTAAAAGAATTTTATTTTAATTCTTACAAAATGTGTGTGTGTGTTTTTTTTCTTAAAATGTTTTAAATAATATATTTTTAATATTCAAAGTATTTTTCTACTGTTCAAAACGTCATTTAAAATATTTTTAAGATAAAAAATAAAATAAACATATTTTCTACGGAATAAAACAGAAAAGAATATAAAGACTTAAAGAAAAAAATGTTAAATTACATGAATTAAAAATATATTTAAATCTAAACAAAATAAAAATTGTCTTGCATGCGTTAACTATCAAAAGGAGGAAGAATCACAAAAATAACAAAAACTCACTCATGGAGATGAAGAGGCAGACTTTAGGCTCTTTGTAACTCGATTTCATTTGATTTTTCATTAAAAGTAAAAAAGTTATTTAAATCAAACTTAAAAAATATATCTTATTCAATTTGATTCAATTTTTATTAAAATAAAATCCAGATCAAATTAAATTAATATTTTATAATTTGGTTCTATTAGATTTTTGTGATTTTTACTAAAATATTATTTCATTGAATATAGTATATATTTTCTTTTTATCTTTCAAATTAAATTATATTGAAAAATTGTTTATAACAATCTACAAAATTTATTAATATGTTAAACCTTCAAAATAAAAATTCACTAAAATTTTATTTATCTTAAACCAAACATATATTAAAAAAATTGTCGTAAAAAAAGGTATATACATTATATAAATTTTGTATACAAAATAATGTGAAAACTCAAGTGATAAATTCATAAAACACATAAAATTAAAATAATATAAATAAGTATTGTGGTTTGGTTCTATTTAAAAAATACAAACAGAGAATCTAACCAAATCGATTAGTTAGTGAAAAATGGATAAATTAAGTTTTTGTTTATCTAATTTAATTTTTAAATTCAATTTGATCCTCTAATTTTTTTAATTGATTTAATTTGGTCTTCTAATTTTTTAAATTGATTTAATTTGATTTTTGAATCTAAATTGTAAGAAATTACATTTTGTAACTATTCAAAATCTCTACTAAATGATTTTAAATCGTCGCAAAATGCATATTTACCAAAAAAATTATTATAAAAAATTAGAGACCAAATTCAATAAAAAAAATAGAAAATCAAATTGACTTCATTTAAAAAATGAGAGAAGCAAACTGAAACTATACAAAATTAAATAACCAAATTAAACCTAAATAATAAAGTTAAAAAATTATTTAACCAAAAGAATTATCCAAACAAATCTTTTAAAATTGTGATTCATTTTTTGATTTTTTTCACAGCTTTTATTTTTATTTTAGATCAATTTGAATTTGAATCACCCCTAATTTTAGAATAGAAAAGCAAGAAAGAGGGTCAAAATATTATACTCCTTTCATTTCTAATTATAATGCTTTAAAAAGATTATTTGTCCTTTTTTACAAGATGTTTCTTTCATTTCTAATTATAATTCTTTAAAAAGATTATTTGTCCTTTTTTATAAGATGTTTTTCTAATTTATAGATGTATTAATCTTTTTTATATTCTTACTTAATTATTTTTTCTCCAAACATTAACGAGGAACAAGTAAATGGATAAAGAGAAGAAAAAAATAATTTTGATATCATAATATAAATAATTAACAAATTTAATGCAATAATAATTTTTTTAAGGAACTTAAATTAATTAAAAATATCTTATAATTAAAGACAGGAAAATAATTAGTATTAATGAATATCACGGATCAGGATGGCACTTTATGCCATGGAGACCTCAATCCGGAAAAGGAAATAACAGCCTTATGATGAGCGTCACTTAATTCACATCAGAATAAATTATCGATCAACATTTATAAGCCTATGAACGTACGGAATTATCATAAGAAATGTCCATGCTTTAATTTAACATAAAAATAAATAAAAATTTAAATGTCAAGATTTATGTAGTTGAAAGTATAATTGCAGAGCATCTCGTGAACGTATTTATAATATTCTGTGTAGAAATCTCAAAATTAAGTAGAAATCTCAAAATTAAACAGTGATGATTAACTGTTTGTATTTACATACAAAATTGCTATGAACTATAAATGTTCTACTTATAGTTATGACTATTTTTTGCATATACTACTCTAATAGTTCAATATTTTTTTCTTATTGCAATAGTTCAATATAATTATATGTAAATAAATGTAATTGCACTCTCCTAATCTATTTGCTTACGAAATACGCAAACGCGCATTACATTCTATATATATATATATATATTTGGATGGAATAATCTTAAACAAATGGAAATTAAAGCATATAACAAAAATGAAATATTTATTTATTTGTTTTGTTATGAATTAGAATGAAATTTTGGATTTACTTGTTCAAAATGGGGTATTTTAATTAAAAAATTATTCAAATATATAGCCATTTTCATTTATGGCAACACGCGTCTATTTTATTTTTCTTTTTTGGTCAACAACACCCATCGGAGTTCAATCCAAACACGTTGCCACAAAACACAATTATTAATGCGATCACTTGTCCTAAACGTTCAACCTATACTACAGGTCAACAGAATCAACGTAAACCCTTACTAAATCAGTTAAACCACAATTTAGTTTCAACTAACTAGGATGTATTTGGATATTCGATGAGAGATTTCAAAATTATGTTTGATAGTAAAGTCAGTTTAAAATCATATTTAATTAACTCTCAAAAATATGTTTGAGAGTATAAATTTGTTTGAAAGAAATAAGACTTATGATCTATTTAGATAGAAGTTTCTCTTAAAATATTTATAGGAGAAAAAAATTCTTTATAAATTAAAATAAATTATTCATTAATTAATTTAGATATTCTTTCCTCTTTTAAAGAAATTATATAAAAAATTTATATAAGTTAAATAATCATTATTTAATGGAAAGCTATTTTAGTTTATAAAAAAATTATCTCATTTTTTCTTTTTCTTTTTATTTTTTCTTTAAAATATTTATAAAAAAGCTTAATCAAAGATGTCTTTATAATATTTTTACAAACTTAATTTATAAATTTTAGTTTAATCCAAAATTTGAATTTATAAACTTTAATCCAAAGATGAAAAAATTGAAGACATGCAAAAATAAATAGTAAAATGAAGAAAGTACAAAGAAACATACACACGCACCTGCATCTTCGACTTTTGACTTCTCAACGACTCTTCCTCCGAGCCCAGAAACTCATCCTCCGAATCCAACGACGAAAACTCGCTCTCGGCGAAAGAAACGATTTTCTCAGGAAACTCCTGCACAGGTTCCAAACCCCACAAGATCCAATTGTGAGTAACGGAGCTAGCAGGGTCATCGTGCGTAACGGAGTTTCTCCACGGCACCGTGCCACCGTTACCTCTGAGGTACTTCCCGCACCAGCTTCTCAGCTTCACGTGAAACCCCTCCGTTATGGGTTCCCACTGGAACTTCCAATCCGTGCCCTTGTCGAAATTCTCCAGCACCACCTTGTTCCCCGTCATGCCTAAGAGAAACGGCGCGTCCGTAGCCGTTAGGTAACGGCCGTTGGAGCTTTTCAGTCGCACGTGGTGGCTTTTTCCGTTTATTAATTCAATTTCCCATATTGCCTTTCTTGTTGAGCCTCGTTTGCTTTGACGGAGTTTGTCCTCGTCGGCGATGAGGTACTTGCCGAGGTGGCTGCGGAGCTTCACGACTTTGGCTTTGTTGAAATGCTCCATTGTGACTTGAGTGCACGAAGAAACAAAGAATGGTTGCTATTATGGGTCTATTGTATATATAAGGAGAAGGATATGAAACTCTGTGATGGATTTTATTTATAGTTTATTGGTAATTTTATAGAAGGTAAAATGTGACTGGAGTTATGTATTATTTTGTATTAATTTGACGTGGCTAAAAAATAAAAAATATTTTTTAGGACGTCATAATTTCATCATAATAACATATTTTATATTAATTTGATTCCTATAAAAATAAAATATGTTTCTAACAATTTAATTATTTTCTCTTTTCGTATTTTCAAATATATTTAAAAGATATAAAAACTCATTGTTGTCTCATCTTTCTCATAATCTTTAATAAGAAAGTGCAAGAAAATTACATAAGAAATATTTTCTTTTAGGATTTTTAATTGCCAAAGATTACATGTATAAGTCCAGTTTTTTTTTTTACACAAATGTACAAATTTTTGTTAACCACTTAAAAAATTATTTAATTTATTTATAATAAAATTAGATGTGTAAGTTTCTTAACCACACCTTATTACCCCAAACATAAAGACCAAATTAATATGAAAACTTTATAAGGATAAAATAATATTTTTAAATTTTTATAATAATATTAAATATATTTTACCTTTTATATAAAAAAAATGGTGGGCTTCGTAATTTTATATTGATTGAATTTAATGCGGGAGAAACATAGGATATTTTATATTGTTTTGATAATAATGATAAAGTCATCAATGTCAATTAAAGGGTTAAAGGCATTGTAGATGCTGATTATGTTGGTAAAAATGATAAAGATTTTGTGTAAAATGTTGGGGAGTAATAAATTAGCCTGATGGAGGGTCTGGATTTTCCGCTTAGCGAAGATATCATGTGTTAATCAAAGGAAATAATGTTGAAATTGAAAAGGTTATAATTATAACCGTGTTTTTGTGCGTAATGTTGTCTTGGTTCTGTCTAGATGATTCTATTGCTTAGGGGGTCAATATGTACCACGTCAAAGGAATTGTACAAAGACTCTCATGGTTAAGGGAGCAATTTTGACTTGTATATTTTTATGGGTTGAAAAGTGGGAGTTTTAAAAAGGAAAAGGAAATGAAATGGAAATTGAATAAAAGAAAAATTGAAAATGGGAGTTTGAGATGAAATTTTGCTTGTGAAGGTGACGTACGGCGGAATGGGGAGAGACTTTTTTAGATTTGCCACAAATTTTTTAAAAATTTGGCTAAATACCACGAGGGCCAAAATATTTGTAAAAATGCCACGCGGGCTAGTTCGCTAGTCAGAGAAGCGAACTAGGTATGCTGAGTTGGCGCTGCTCTGAGCAATGAACCAGTGCCCCATCAGAACCGGGCAGGACACGTGGCAGATGGACAGAAGTTCGCTAATGTGGATAGCGAAGTAGGTACGTAGTTCGCTACGTGTGATAGCAAACTATGTCCACGTGGATACGTAGTTCGCTGGGGCAAGCATCAAACTATGTAGATGCATGCCACGTGGATACGTAGTTCGCTGGAGGAAGCATCAAACTATGTAGATGCATGCCACGTGGATACGTAGTTCGCTGG
>CM023948.1:21358558-21396552 GCA_013407115.1 Glycine latifolia | reverse complement strand
TTAGTGTTTAAAATAAAATCATCTAACCTAATATTTCAAATTTAGAACCTATATGTTATCTAACAACTAAAATATCAATTAAATTTATAGAAATAAAACAAAATAAGTATAACTTACTTGCTATTTGAAGCACTGATAATGCGAAAATCTCACACCAAAACACAAAATGGTATTTCTTTAAAATATTTGGGAATTTTGAGAGGGAGGGAGACAATGGAAGGGGGGGGGACCAGAGGAATTAGAAAAAGAGGGAGAAGAAGGGTGGAAGGGGGGACAGAAAATGGGGGGTGGGGTATAAATGTGTGGTCCACGGAGGCGTAGTTCGCTGGGGGGCATAGCGAACTACGTCCCATTTCCGCCACGTGGCCGTAACGGCCTGGTTAATTTGAATTAAAGTGTACCTAGTTCGCTAGCATCTTCAGCGAAGTAGGTGTTTTTTGAATTTCCGTGCCCGTACTTCGCTAGTGTCAGTAGCGAACTTGGAAGCGCCAGCATGGACTACCCGTTGAGCAGAGACGTAGTTCGGTGGGGTATGTAGCGAACTATATGGCCACTTATAACGCGCCACGTCATCTTCGTAGTTCGCTTCTCTGACTAGCGAACTAGTCCGCGTGGCATTTTTACAAATATTTTGGCCCTCGTGGTATTTAGCCAAATTTTTAAAAAATTTGTGGCAGATCTAAAAAAGTCTCGAATGGGGAATGGATTGCAGTAATGTGTTTGATACGTGCAAAGTTAGGGAGCCAAAGTTACTTAAATATCTCCAAAATCAAACCCCTTTAAATGAAAAAAATAACTCTAATATTAAAACGTCATTTATATTAAAAATAATAATTACAAAAAGTTAGGGGGACAAAGTTTCCCTAAACAATAACATGTATCCATCCCTAGTTACGGTGCCAAATGATTTTGATAAGTGAAAATAATAATATGAATTACAAGTAATAAATTATCATCGTTCAATATTTATTTAGTTAATAAATCTAACCATCATTATATATTTGTACTTATAAACCACATGAGAGACACTTTTTCAATTTTTACCTTAACCATAAACTATTTTTAGGAAAGATCTGTGTTGTTTCAACTTTCCCAAGATCCGGAATAATTCTATTATCAACACCAATATTATAATCATGTACTGTACCGCAAGGAAAACATTTGAAGCTAGAAAATTCCATTATACATAAGTGCATTTCTTTCTTCTTTTTTTCCTCCGACGTCTTTCGCAGAAAATTCAAAAGGTGGTTCATGTAATCGTCAGAGGGAACCTATTGATAAAATATGTTCCAGAAACAGAAAAACCGTATCCTAGATCCAAACACAACATAAAACTCTAGTGTAGGGAAAGAGGTGCTGGAAAATATAACCTGAGAAAGAAAACACATCAATTTAGTCTCAAAATTACATTATGCGACTAATTATTCATTATTTGTGATTACTTTTTATTATTAATAATACTTGTAATAATAACTCAATTCTAAACTGTTACTATATTCTCATTAAATAGTAATAAAAATGTGTCAGAAATAATTTATTATTAATAAAATATTTATGATAAATTTTATTTTATTTTTCTAAAAAACAGTCAATAATTTAAAATTGATTTTAATAAAATTTGACTTTCACATAGTTTGCATGAAATTCAAACTTATAGGAGGTTTCTTATCAGAAAACTCGCGTTAATTAAGACTTTTGTATGGCAAAAAAATACTTACTTTTATATGTGTTTGTGAATATATTACGTGAGAGGATTTAAAATATTAAACTACATAACTTGATTTCAATTAAAATTAATGTTAAATTAGGTAAGACATTTGATTTATTTTAGTTTCTCATTTGATTAAAAAATCACTCTTCAAATTATGTATTCTAATTTATAATAAAGGAGTAGGTTAATTTAAAATTTTAATGCAATTTAATTAAATTAGAATAACCTTTTTTAGAATCTACTAAGAAAAAATGTAAATCGGCTCGAATAGCCTGCAGATGTCTCAAGTAGGTAACTAATTAACTATACAATTGTTTAAAATTACTTTTATATTATTTAGTGGAGAAAAAAAAACATACAATCTTCACTGAAAAGTTTCTGCACCATTTGTTTTAAAGCTCACAAGGGCATAATACCAAGATAGGAAGCATCTACTGCAGATTATTTGGCAGTGGAGCTAGTAATGTCTGAACAGTCTCAACTCTCAACTCAACAAAATTAAAAGGCAGCTGTGAAAGCGGACCTTACACAAAAAATCATAATCAGATTCATCTCCCCACAACTGCTAGCTAATATACAGTAGTAGCATTCTACAAAACAAGAGATGGCAACATGCATGATCTACAATCAAAAACTAATTTAGGGAATTGCACCCAAAAAATGATTAAGGGAAGAGTGGAAATTACAACTGTAGATGAAAGCCATATTATTCCCTACCCATTCATCAAAGAACAAATAAATAGAAAGAAGGGGCTATGCTACAGATTACATAAGTAATCATAATACAGGCTTAAGAATAAATGGATGAGTGACAAGAAAATAGCGTAGTTCCATCTTACTTTGGGGGAATTGAAAGATTGTTCTCAAGCATAAAGGAGAGATCATGCATCTGTGACAGCAGCATCTCTATGCCATCTTTTGACCCACCTGCACTGGAAACATCTCCAGAGTTTCCTCTAGTGATATCCACTTCATCCACCCTGAACATGCAACAGAGGGCATAAATTTCTATCTTGAAAATACAAAATGTCAATCAAGTTTCATCTACATGTTAGAGTGAAGAAAGTCAAAAATCCACATCTATTAACCAGAGCATCAAAATTGTAAAATGCAAAGTCTATACTGAGGTTTAAAGGATGAAGAACTTCCAAGTCTCCAGTGCTTTCAAGGTAGAAGTATAAATGGTAGTTACCTAGGGAGGCGAAAGATGTTTGGACATTGTAGTTCTAATAAAAGATTAATATAAAGAGAACAACCCACTAGTTTGTTCCTTCTCCCATTCACTTGTAAGAGGCATATCCTTTTCAAGTCATAACATGCAAAGCTAAGAATCATGCCATCAATCATTTTCCCGTTCAGCATGTCCATCCAACAGATGCATCAGTTTCCTTAAAAGTATTTCAACTGTATAGACATCCCTTTAGTTGAATTATACAATTAGCGCTAAATGTAAACTGAATGGTCGAACTCAAACTCCTAAGGTGTTGGAAATACACTCAAGTCCACCTGGTACTCCGAAAGTGATCAAATTGAACTCTGCATACTTATATTAAAAAAATGCAACCAACATAATATCAAGTCACCTGTTGGAAGAAGTAGCTGGAAGTGAACTACCAAACTGTCCTGAAAATATATCATGCTGTGAAAATCCACTAAAATCTTTATCATGTGAGCTGTTTGTCAAACTGAGTAAATTCGTTTCAGAGGTCATTTCTGTTGAAGTCGGGTTTACTGTTTGTTTCCAAACATTGCTGGAATGATCTTTTGTACTGGCCAAGCTAGTAAAGTCATTCCAAACATCAAATGAATTAATATCATTAGTAGTCCTGGTAACAGTTGTTTTATCATTGCTAACTTGCCATTGGTCATCTTGCATCCAATCAAAACTTCTGCGAGAAGAAGCATGGGTACCCTCTTCTGTTTTCATGTCATTAAGATCAGCAGTAACTTCAGACTTCCGAATCTGGGCAGTAATCGCAGAGTCGGAAACACCACTGGAAGGATTTTGTGAAATAGCTGAGCCAGTAAAATCATTCCATGAATCAAATTCATCAGCTCCTTCATTAGTAGCCACAATACCAGTTGCCTTGTCATCGCTCCCCTGCCATTGGTTATCTTGCATCCAGTCAAAATTACTCGAAGAACCGGTAGCACTTTCAACTGTTTTGGCATCATTATGGTCCTGGGTAAATTCAAATTTACCAACCTGGCCAGTTATCTCTGAGTTGGATAAACCAAAGGACGAATGTTGTGTATTGGCTGAGCCAGTGAAATTGTTCCATGCATCAAATGAGTCAGCAGCTTCATTACCACTGATGGTATTTGTTGTCTTGTTATTGTTATCTTGCCACTGATCTTGCATCCAGTCAAAATCCTTGTTAGAAGAGCTAGTAGCATCCTGTGATGTTTTTGTATCATTAAAATCAACAGAATATCCAACACTTCCAGTCTGGGCAGTTGTCTTTGAGTTGGAAATATTACTAGAAGGGTGTTGTGTGCTACCTGAGCCAGTAAAATCATTCCATTCATCAAATGAATCTTTATCTTCAGCAGTAGGCACAGTATCAGTTGTCTTGTTATCACTCCCTTGCCATAGATCATCTTGCATCCAATCAAGATTTCTACTAGAACCATTAGCATTTTCTGCTGTTTTTATACCACTAGGATCCATGGTTGATTCTGATTTCCCAGTCTGGCCATGTACCTCTGAGTTGAAAGTTCTCCATCCACCCTGAAAATAATTGTCTTCCGTGGATGCTGAAGGATTGAAATCATCATTCTTCTTTACACCAACAGAATCTTTCAAGAATCCAGATGTCGTATCCAATTCAACTTTAGAATGATAAACTGATTTGGACATTTCATGAACAGGACCAGAACTAGCAGACGTAAAGCTGGCCTCCCAAGCGGAAAATGAATCACCACTCTGATTTTCTGCAGACCCTGCAGCCACTTCCAAAGCTTGGACATTCTGAAACAAACTAAGATTTTCATTAGCCTGGAAACTCTTATCTGAAGCACCACCAACTTGTCTTCCAGAAGCCAAGTTCTGTTCATACACATCAGAATCAGACTCCCTCCGGTTGAAAAAACTATCAAGATCAACTCCAGCCAAATTCAATGAGCTCTTCCCCAGAGTGGCCAGATCCGAAGTACTTGTCTGAGCTCTCTCGGCCTCAGAAGGCCACCTAATTTCCAAATCTAGCAGTTCAGATAAGGGAATCTCATCTTTCGATTCACTCCTCCCCCTCTTCCATTCATTTTCATCCACTACTGGTGCCACCATGTCCTAAAAACCAATGTGCACAGAGTTAACACAACAATACATCAAAAATCTTTTTTTTTTTCAGACAAAAAAATAAAAGACATTACTTGGACATAGTTTCTTAAGTGCTTTTGATGCTGTTCTCAGATCGAAGTTGGAGTTTTGCATTGGTAAACTTTGCTCACCTTTAATACAAACCTCTATTATGCAGGTTGGTTCCCACTGTAAAACTCCAATTTTGATTGGAGAACAATACCAAAAACACCTAATGAAGTTCATCTAAGACTTTTCCTAAAAATAGGGACAAAACTTAGATTCAGTTCCGTAGTTGCTTTTGATATTGTTCTCCAGTCAGAATTGAAGTTTCACCTTAAAAACCTATGCTAACATTCAATGTAACCACTTATTAGAAAATTATCAAGGTAAAGTTCCAATTTTAATTGGAAAACAGCACCTAAAGAACTCCATCTTAGATTTATCTAAAAAATAATCATTAGCCAAACAAAAACTATCAATTTATCTACTTTTATTTCCTATTTGCATTATAAACAAAGGAAAAAATGCATAACATTTATATCAAAATAACACCCACAGTTTCCAATTTCCAGCATTAAGACTGAATCAGCAAAAGAAAAAAAGAAAAAAAAATAGTAGAGAAAGCGATGAGATTGATATGATATTACCGATCCATCAAGTTGAAGCGACTCGAGTAGCCACCGATATCCAATGGTGCTCTTGAATTTGATGGGTTCGGGAGGTAGTTCGTTCTGGGGATTCGTGCCGCAAAAAACGCATATTGAAGATTGCAAGTCGCGGATGAGTTTTCCATTGCAATTCTTACAGCGAAGGTAATTCGGCGAGGGATCGAGCTTCGCTATGGTTTCGGCCACCGAAGGGAGCTTCGGGAGCGCGAGATTTTCCTCCTTATCGGGGTCGTACCACGAGAGATTGGCCTCTCTGCGGAGAAGTATTCGTAGGTGCTTTATCTGATCCAATGGCATCTCGAACGCCATTGTTGTTAGGGTTTTGAATCGCAATGTCTCTCTCGCTTCTTCTTCGAGATTCAGTCGTTAAGCGAGTGAAGGGAGGAAGAAGGATGTTGTTAGATTCGGTTTGGTTTGCAGAAGAACGGAACCAGAGGCTTGCGTGAAAGGGTACCGTTTGCCAAGTGGAGTGAATCATAAATTCATAAAGAAATGGATTTTTTTTCAAAAGCTTTTCTTAAAAAAAAAAAAGATTATTTCTTTGAAATGAATTTGACTAAAATGTACAAGGTTGATGGAAGCTGTTAGAAAGTGCAAACATTATATGGATTATGTGAAAGTAAAATACTACATCATTTTAAGATAAAAAAGAATATTAGAGAGATGAAAGAATATTTATGATTATTGGGTTGACAGATAATTTTATCATGTGAGGATACCATTATTGTGGGTTTAAAAGCTTTTTTTTTTTATAGAAAAAAGAGCTTATATTTTATTTGTAGAAAAAGAAAAGGAAGTAACTGAATGAATGTTGAATTATTTTTTATATATTTATATTTCCAGACAAGATTTTATATGTGTGAATTATACATATAAAAATGTGTAAACTATACTATTGTAGTTGTTTATTAACTACTTGGAAGTTGTTATTGGTTTCAACACTTTTGTTATTATCCCTTACTAATATTCAAAATTTTCAAAAGTATTATTTCTCACAATACACAATGAAAACACATTTTTATTACATTAATAAGGGTGTGAAAAATATTGTGTAACAAAAGTGTGATTCTGTTGTACAACACACAATGGAATCGTGATTTTGTTTTACATTTTTTTCACACATCTACTAGTGTAGTGGAATTGTAATTCTATTATGTAATTGGGTTCGTGGAAAAAATGCACAATGAATTCAAGATTTCGTTGAGTAAGCAAAAGTTGATAAAAAAAAAAAGTGCACGACGGAATCATGATTCCGTTGGGTTGCCACAAAATCGAAAATAAATGAACTCACAATTTTGTTGTGTAATTTGTATAATAGAATCACGATTTTGTTGTGTTGTCGTAATTCCATTGTGTTGACAAACATTAATACAAAATATTTTGTACAAAAGAGAGCAACCTGAGACAAGGTGGCAAGAGAGGAAAAGATGAAAGAAAAGAAGGAATGAAGTAAGGGAAATAGGAAAAGAAGGAAGAAAGGGTATTTTGATCTTTCTAAGGGACCAAGAGCAATTTAATTGGAACTAATAATAACTTCCTAACTACTTTTACTAAGCACTGAGAGTTACGCCGAAGAGGATCCATAATGAAAACATCTATGCTATGTATTTATATACATTGGAGAGTTTCTGCTTTTATAAGAATAAGAATCACTTATAAATAAATAATATTTTTAAAACCACTTATTTTCAGCTTAAACAAACTCACCCAATATATACAAAGGTCTCGCAAGCACTTCTTCCATTTTATAGTTTCTTTGCCTCATCGTCCTCAGCACCTATGATGTTTCTCAAGCACAGAAACAACTATATCCAATTGAAGTGATAAAGAATTATTGATTCTTCTAAAGTGAGAAAATGTTTAAACTAAGTAAAGATGTATTTACCGCATTTGGTATAAAGAAGGCTAAAAAAATTGTTGTTTTGTTACCTTTAAGTGAAGTAATTACAATACGAAAGAGCATTTTCATCTCATTGCAATGATTGTCAGCTAAATTATATGAAGTCTTTGGTCTCACTTGTTGTGGACTGCTAGGTTCTTTCTCTGGGACAAAAGCAAATTTGTATTTGTAATATGGAGTGTAAAAGTAAAGGGTACACTGACACATTTGATAATGAAAAGGCTCTACGTGAATTGGAGTGTTACATGACAAAAATCTCTATATGGTGATTCAATCTGAACAAGTTACACTTAGATTTCCTATTATCTTATCTCCTGGAGGAAGCTCCTGAAAGCCACAACTTTCTTATTACTCATTTCATACTTTACATTCAAAAGACTAATCACTACAAAACGTAGCTCATAGGAATGAAGTAGTGTTGTGATAAAAATGCTTTCTTTTTTAGTATTGTTACTTCCTAATCAGATTGTGAAACTTAAAGTCAAGGGGAGAAGTTGTGGAACAACACAATTACATGACACCGAAATACAAAGTGAACCAGTAACTTGATATGGAGCTGTGATTACCAATGACAGGAAAGCAAGAAAGGACTGAGAGGAGAAAATCAATGGTAACTGCAAGAGAAAGCAATACCAGATTGAATTTTATTTTTGATTTAAAAATGTTTTTCATATATATAATATATTCATTTTACAATTTACTATCTAAAAAATACTTTTTTATTTTACTATAAAAAAATTTCGCTTTTTTTTATACTCATTAGCCTTAATCCATTAAATGAAAACATAACAAGCTAATAGAATATCACATCATTCATTAAGTGATGTGACAAGCTAATTAAGTGTTATATCATTATTTAAGAGACTTAGATTAACGGTAGATATCCAAAGTAAATTTTTAAGAATATCATATAATAAAATAAAATTAAAAATATTTTTTAGTTACTAAACTGAAAGGAAATATATTATAGGTATATAAAACATTTAAGCTTATTTTTCAGAAAATTCACCATACAAGTGAGCAACATCATTAGCACAAGTAACTTCCACTCCAAATTTCTATTTCTTGCCAATAGCAGCTCTCCATTTGATCTGAAGAGACTTGGAAATCTCAACAAGCTTATCAGTCTCAGGTATAAGCTCCTTCACAGTAGGGTCAACAGCAAATCTCTCAGCCCATTTCACCAAAGCAGGAGCCTTTGCTTCAACCAGAAGTTTCCTCTCATACCTTTGCTCTATGACACTGAGCCATCCAAGGAAGCACCCAAATGCAATATCAAGGAATCCAATCATGTCTCCACCAAAAAAGGGCTTTCCTTTGCTGCATTTCATAAAAGCATCCTCTATCCTCTCAAGCACTTCTTCCAACACCTCAAAGTATGGCTTCCTTTCTTCCTCTCCTTCAACAATTATAATGCTTTTCATGGAAGGAAACCACTACTCCATTTCCACAAAATATAATTAAATCAAGTTAATTTCAATTTTTATGAATTTTAAACAAAAATTAAATTCCAAAATTACACTTAATCAACAAAAGTGTGATGGTTGAGAGGACTGAGGAGTTCATTTTAAATATGCAACCATATACGAATAACCAAAATTATTTTACTTAAATCTAATTTTAATTGTACACTCAAAATTTGCATCTGATTTCTCACTTGATAAATTTTTCATGTAAGACACATATGATTAAACTATTCACTTTGTCATTGTAGATGTTTCCATTTTAAGTTTTAATCCCTGAAGAGTTTTCTGTGACAGTTTATCAATGCTAGAAAATTCAATTTTTCAGAAAGTTTTCTATAGTGTGTTAAGAAAATTAACTTTTATGCAAGAAATAAAACTTGATGTTTTCTTGTAGAGTCTAAAAGTCTAAAACTTAAAATCAAAACAACTATCAAGTATGTTGTAACTTCCAATCATAATTTTAAAAAATCAAATAAGTTCATTAATTTAATTAACATATTGATATTTTGTATACGGATTAGGCATTCATAAAAAGAATAATTAAAATAAACTCATAATGCAAAGGTTTTTTATACTGTTAGCAAAGCATAGATAGTTGTATAATTAAAATTTATTGACTTTGTAATAATTATTTATATTTAGAAAGATTCGTAGTCAGTTAAAGTGTACAAAAATCAAACTCTAAATTCATTCCACACTTGAATTAGTTCCATAGAGTCAAATACAAAGGAATATAAATTGCAAAAATACAAAAACTTTACCTTATCATCTATGTAAGCAGCCCAGAATCGAGCAACAGCTCTATCATAAGGATCAGAGGGGAGAATAGAAGGACCAGTTGACCAAGTTTCATCTATGTATTCAACTATGACCAAAGACTCACATATGGGTCTATCATGGTGGATGAGAACTGGGACTTTACCATACACAGTATTGGACTGAAGAAGAAGGTCGCTTTTGGGGTTCAAGGTTTCTTCAAAGTGTTCATGTTCAAGGGATTTGATGTTGAGGGCAATCTTCACCCTCATCGCATAAGGACTTGACCATTTACCAATTATCTTCAACTCATCACTCTTCGCCATGGAAATTCAAAATCTATGTTGGTGCTTATTATAACCAAAGTTTATTTATGAAGTTAAAAGGACCATGACCATCAGTTTTAAACGATTCTTTGACACACTTTTTATTCATAATTATTAATTATAGTATTTATAAGTGTATTATTGGTACAATTCCTAAACCAAAGTAAAAACATTGCCGTCCAAGGTCCACGCAGCCAATACGTCATTTTCAGCTTCTTTATTTTTAAATTTAGTTTGTAGCTTATGTTTGCATGAGTTTATTTAAATAACTAAAAAAGTACAAACACGATAAAATTTTATTATTTGTTTAAAATAATAAATAACAAGAGAGTAGTTTTTAAATATATGAAAAAACAGGGGAAGCCTTCGTTTGAGTGGCTATAATGTTATATATTATGCCAATTAAAATTTAAGCACTAAAAAATTACAAAGAACTGCACCAGCCGGGAATCGAACCCGGGTCTGTACCGTGGCAGGGTACTATTCTACCACTAGACCACTGGTGCTTTACATTTTGAAGCTGCTTAATGGTTGTTACTTTAATAAAATATCACGAGTGACACAATTCATGCATACTCCAAGTTCCAACTACACAAATTTCAATAAAAGAAAATAAAAATAAAAATAACACTTTAAAACCTCATGACGCATGGCTAACACTAACACTGCATGCCCTTATACTGGTTGTTCTCCACCTGGCAACGTCTGAATGTTTTTCTCTTTTGTAAAATAAAAATAGTTGACAATAAATTGAAAATTCAACATATATTACATTACATCTTTATAAATGTAACAATACGTAATCTAAAGAATAATTAAGTTATTTATTCTAGTCCGGTGTCAAATTAAAGTATTTAAACGTGTATTTTTCATTAGACGTGTAGTAAGATATATTACTAATTTATTATAAATGTTTAAATTTTTTTCATAATTGAAAAGTCGTAAAATCATAATATACAGGTAGTGTCTCAACCCGCATTGTTGCGAGTCTTTTTTGGTTTTTCCTTAAAAATGAAAAAACCATCAAAAAAAATTATGCTGAAAAACAAACCATCAATATGAATTACATCTCTAAGACTCTAACAAATGTCTTTATATATGATATTTATTATTTTTTGTTACATAATAATATTTAAACTTAAATACAATTTTATTCTCCCTATCTTTTAAAATCCAGAATTTGATTCCTCTATATTAAAATAAAGACATTTGATCCTTTTTTTTTAAATCCATAATTTTAATTCTTCTAAAATAAAGACATATCTAGTCACTGAGTTTTATAAAGTGCATATAGTTTTATTTTCTCAACATTCAATAGACTTATTATTTTCTGCATTATGCAGAATGATCATTTTTTAACAAAAACAACAAAAGATAAACAATAAAAAATACTTGCTGTTGAACGTATACAGGGATAAAGGAAAGTGACTAATTTCATCAATAATAAAGGCAGCCCAGAAACGAGCAATGGCAACAGGAAGATTAATTAGTTGGTGTTGGGGCACAGTTCATATTCTAAGTTCCAACTACACAAATCTCAAAAAGAAAAAAAGTACACTTCAGGATCCATGGCCCAATACTGCATGGCATGTTATTTTATTGAAACTACAAAATGACTTTGGAGTAGAAAGCATCCATTTTAGCCCTTAATTAGCGTTTTAGCATCTTGGCAAACTCAACAAGCTTCCCTGTCTCTGGCATAACTTCTTTGACAGCACCATGTGCACAAAATCTTTCAGCCCATTTCACCAACTCAGGTGTGTTGCTTTGGTCAAGCAACTTCACCCCATTGGATAACTCTGTCACCCTCAACCACCCCAAGAAACTACCAAGTGCAATGTCCATAAAAGGCCATGCCTTTGCTGCTACTTTTAAACACATCCTCCAATAATGCCAATCCTTCTCTCACCTCCTCTATCAATCTCTTCTTCTCATATATCATTTCCTTCGGCTCCTCTAATGGATCTCATGGTAGGGTACCACTGCATGCATGAATAGTCACAATTTCATATTTCAAATCTTGCACATTCAAACAATGTTGAGTTTAATGGGCATATGTTGTGTGAAAGTAAATTTTTAACAAGTGAACTAATGAAAAATTATTGTCAATCAGCAATATGTTATAACTTTAAAGATAGTTAGCATACTAACTTATTATCCACTATAATTTGTGATTAGATAAAAGTATAATAGACTTATACACTTGTACTATTTATTCAATAATTTTACTTTGCAATTTTGGGTGACACTATAGTCACTATGCTAAAATTATAAGTTTCTATATTTATTGAAAGTAGCAAGTATGCAATGGTTTTATCTTTCATTCTAGTTTCTACTTGGGTTGACTAATGAATTTTAATCTCTCAGCATACAAATGTTAGCGACAATGGTCTCAAGCTTTAAAACGTTTATTGAACACACAAAAACAGGAAAATAAAAATTATTCTTTTTTATTGAGGCATATATTTGAGAATTGTATAAAAGGAGATAGAGATACTGTTACTTTTATCATATACATTATAGTATTATTTTTTGTTTAAATAATGAAATTGAATTTAAATATTCTTCCAACCCTTAAAATTATGCATTTTTTATTTAGTCTATTTAAATTTCATTTACATCATCAACATACTGCACAATGATCAAAGACTCACTAAGGGGTTTGTCCCTGTGAATAAGAACAGGGATTATCTTGTAAATGGGGTTGGATTCAACAAGAAGCTGGCTTTTGGACTCCAACCTTTCCTCAACGAATTCATACTCCAATGATTTGATGTTTAGAGCTATGCGAGCCCTCAACACATGGACTTGGCCATGCCCCCAACAACGTCACCTTACTCTTCATGATCACTTAGTGCAATTCCCTAAGTTGGTCTTGGTATGTTGATGGCCATAATTCATAAATAGATGAATGAATCAATAGTCAGTCATAAGAACTAAGAAGATTAGTTGATGTAGGGGGGTTAATAGGTTAGTTTACAACGTGAACTTGGAATGCTAGATGAATTTGTGTGTCACTATTACCTACCTACCAACTAATTAACTGCACCTACTTGTTGGTGTCCTTTCATTAACGATACTAGTACACTTGTGCAAAAAACATGAGTTTAAGCGTTTAACTATTATATATGATCATGGTGTAATGATTTACATTATCAATCAATAAAAATCACCTTACATATTACTTTAAAATTTAGTTGATAATATAAAAAAATTATACACTATTAAGTGTCAAAATATTCTACATAAACTCTATTAACATAATGATCAGGGTACATTATGCAGATTCAAACATGGTACGGAAATTACCTCCATTTTAATTGACTGATCATTTTTGGGTTGTTTATTGGGTGTTCTGCTCTCTGTTAACAGTATTCTGGTTCCGTTTTATTTATGCAGGTTCACATTCGTCCTAGAATCCACTCGGGAATATATATATATATGCTTTGCTATTAGGCCTTGAATATCTTATCAACATGCAGGCTTTCTAATTGAACACAAAATCAGATAAAGCCACTATAATTGCAAAAACTAGATCCCAGGAAGAAATTTAAGATGTCAAAGATGTTAATTCATAGCAACATATCAGGATATGCACGTAACTCCAGTATCCTAATTTCAGGAAATCGTGTGGATACTGGTGTACCAACAGCCACTTCTATGCCATATATTGATTTCAGTTTTCCAATTAGGAGAGTTTTACTGTTTACTAGCTCTCATGAGATGGCAGCAAGTAGGAGAGTTTTACAGTAGCTAAAGCCATGAACATGGCTCATCTTTCACTGGCTATTAATCCAGGCAACATCTTACCTTAGGCAGGTGAACCAACGAGTCAACTTAGTAGCCTTGGGCATTGGAGGTTACAATAGTGCAATGCAGTCCCTGTCAAAAGTATATACCCAAAATGAACAGCTTAAAGTAGTCCCTCAAAGAATGTTAACATGGCAAAATTGAATGATCAAATAATTTAGTTTGTCAATAAATGAATGAAAATAATGTAAACAAGTGTTGTTAAATGGCAATGCTATGGTTGCCATGGCAAAATGTGGTGGCTTTTTTGCCAACTGCCATAGGCAATTTGTGAAGGGGCTATGGCCGCCATAGGCCTCAATGGTGTTTTATACGGTGGAATTTTGGCCTTCCACTGTGTTCCGCCATCTGCCATTGATAACACTGAATTGTAAAAAAATATATATATACAGAAGTTTTGAAAAACGGGTAATTGCCTTTTGCTTGACCTGTGGCAATTGAGAATTGAGAATTATGAGAAAATATTTCTGTAACACCATGTCCTTATGCTCTTCAAATATTGGTAGTACATCGTAAGAAAAATAATCACAGTAGAAAAAAATGATAGAAAAAGTTATCAGTAAGATCATATGGATATAAAAAGGTATCTATGCTACCATGATACAAAATTCTTAGCACTCAGTTAGAAAACAAAGTTTAGAAAACAAACAAGTATAAACCCTTGTTAGATATAAAGAAGAAAGAAAAAAAGCCACAAGCAGTGCTGATTACTTCAGGTAGCTTGCAGGATATTTAGATCTCTGTGCTGTTGTATTTTCTAATTTGGACATTTTTAATACTATTATTATTCTTAAGACCAACTAAACTTGTGTACAGAATTTAGGTTACTATTTTTTATATGGTCTGGAGAGTATTTTATTAGAATAAGAATTAGTAGCATGTTAAATTAGGTATGTTTGGCACTTTGTTGGAAGTAGGGAATTAGTTTAAATAGGAAGAGAGAGTAGATGGGGAATTTGCAGATTTGTTATCATTTGGGAAACTGAGCATGACCTCTGTTGTAGAAAGGAGAAACCATTTGTGAAGGACAAATAAATCTCATGTTCTTTGTAGTTAATAAACAATGACAAAGCATAATTTTTC
The DNA here is from genome assembly GCA_013407115.1 of Glycine latifolia. NCBI lineage: Eukaryota > Viridiplantae > Streptophyta > Magnoliopsida > Fabales > Fabaceae > Glycine > Glycine latifolia. Next base: position 21,381,531 of record CM023948.1, on the reverse strand, counting down.
CTTTTCTTTCCTTGTTTATCTCATTTTCCTACTGAAAACTTATAACTCATTTCTGGTCTCCTTAAAACTTCAGACATACATTTGAATCCATTATTTACAACTAAAAATTTCTTGTAATTAATGTACTCCTATGCCCTAGAACTAAATTATTAACTAGAATTTATTTTAATGGATTCAAGCAAATTAATAGAACTAGTACAAAGAAATGAAAGAGGACGACAATATATGAATCTTTATTGATGATGTTTCAATCCACCAACCCAGTATCGGTGTGATCATCAGATCTGTCTCTGAAACTAAGAATACAGAATACAACTCAATATTAAGCTCTTTTGAGTGGTCTGTCACATTCCCACCTCACTATCTTTCATGATAACAATATGCCCTCTCTCTTTATCCCTCCCTTACTATTTAAATTATTTTGTTACCCTCTCCCTTTATCCCTCCCTTACTATTTAAACTATTTTGTTATGCTAACTGATAATTTGTTTATAATTTATATCAATAACTATTATGTATTTGTTACACTTTTCTTTAATCCCCTTCTAACCCCACCCCCAAACCTTTTTTCCTTCAATAGTAAATTTTCTTTATTGGAGATCTCCAATCACATGAAATCAAATTTTCAAATCATATAATCTTTTTACAAAAGAGTGATGACATTTTTACATTAGAAGTAATGTTTCATTCAAGTATACAAAAGATAGAAATTTCAATAAGATTTAATGAATTTAATATTTTAGCACTTGTATCATCTACAAAGTACAACGTCATTGATTATTGTTCTCCATAACAGGTCTTAAAGGATGGTAAACATACCAGGAAAAAAAAAAGTTGCAACTTTCATTTAAAATTTCTATTTACATGTTTCCATTTGCACACACATGAATTACAGTTGTTTCTTATATAGCAGATCCATCTTGCATAACCCCAACACTATTTAGATGTCAATGTAATCGAAGTGCCTGATTTTTCTCTTTTGCAGTTGTCAATTATTTTTATTATTCTTAACAACTAAAGTTGTGTACATAATTCAGATTACCATTTCAGATATTTTTTTAACCAATTAGTTATGACTGAAATTTCTAACAATTAATTTATTCCTTCCAACAAATTAACTAAAACAAATTTTAATAGATTCATGCAAAAACTAAATCAATTTTTTTCAAACCATATAATCTTTCAAATTCCATTAAATATTAATGATGCTTTTACATCTGCAGTAATGCTTCATTCAAGCAAATAAGATAGAAGGTTCAGCAAGATTCCTTTAGAGAAATTTAAAACTGAATCTATGCATGTCCAAATCAATCTCATAGTAATTTTCTCCCTGCCAAAAAAGGTCATATTGGTTAGTTTTTTCAGTAGAAGATTAGAAAATGAAGTACTGCATTTGGATATTATGCGTCTTTTAAATGAAATTACATCACCTTACTTGCAGGCCAAGATATATAAGTAATAAAAAGAAGCAGCCAAAATGTACTGTAACAAATAAACCAGTGAAAGGATCCCACAGAAAATACAAATTTTATGTTCATTTTTAACTCTAGCTAGTGATAGAATCTTTTTATTGGATTGATGATCGTTTTGTCATTAAAAAAATGGAGATATAAGACCATTTTATCATTAAAAAAAACAACAGAAAGCATTCACTGGAGATATAAAAAATGGTGCATTTATAAGAGTTAATGGAAATATGAGAACCATTATATATTTTAAGTATTGCTCATTCTCACCATTAGTTGTAGGTCTATTTGAAAGAAGCCATTATGAAAAGCCACCAAAACTTACTGAGTAAAACTCATGTTGGGGACATGAAAGAAGAGGTTTCTCATTGTATGTCTGCATTAACTTCCGTTCTGCTGCACTCAAATGAAGATCTTCTGGGTTGACAACACGACCTAAAATTTTCAACCTTTCTCTGAAGGGAACAATTGTATCTCCACGAAAACTCTTTACCTTTTCAACTTCATCGTCCATCAACCTCTGTAGAAAGATATTAAACAGATGTGACTTCATCAGGAACGGACACCAAGTCATCAACACACTTTTGAAAGAATTCACATTGTAATATTTAATGATAAATTAACTGCATAAAGGGTCCATCTTACTCTAATGTTTTCTTGAAAATTCAGTGGAAGATCCTTGGAGTAACTATCAGAAAGTTTAAAGTATAACACAAAACTCACTCCTTCCCCATTGGTTTCACCTTGAAAAAGTGTGGCAGGGTAAATGGGAATCTGAAATCCAAAAAATAAGATTGTAAGAATATGTTGTCCAAAAAGGCAAAGACATCATTAGAGCATATTAAAAGAGTTTAATCTATATACACTTTTAATGTAAAACATTTTTACACAAACATACAATAGGAATTCATTTTATCACCACATCATATTAATGAATAGGATGACACAGTAAAATGGTCAATTCTTATTGGACGTCTGTGTTAAAAATACACTAATTCTTAATTTTCCACATTAAAATCTGTATATAAAACCAAGAATAGAAGTGCTTTATGACTTCTTTGTTGACAATGTGCCATGGTCAGGAAAAGGTAATAGAAGGCTAAGGATTAGAATGTAGCTAGGAGTCCACTGTTAGTGGTAGAACAATTCTCAGCAAGAAGGGTAAAATGGTAACTATATTTTAGAAGAAAAATATGAGTACCTGAACATTCACTACTAGTATGGGTGGAAGTTTCCCTGAAGAGCTCATCACAGGAAGTTCCACAAACTGAGCTATATGGTCTATTTTCCGTGGCGATAAGAATACATCAACACCAAATGGGTAATATGCAGCATGGTTAGAAGCAAATTCTTTCTTCTTGTCCCTGCAATAAAAATATATATATCTTAAAAAATAGCCAAGTCAAACATAATTTTGTTTATGAATATGTATGTATAAACTATTAAGGCATATTTGTGTACACATAATGTATTCATGAAACAAAATACAGACAGAATCTTAATCTTACTTTAAATAATTTGATCCTCGTACTTTAAAAGTGCAGGGGTCAATGCGTGACCAACAATCAAGCATTTTCTTCTCAATTGGACAAAAGGGTACCTGAGAACCAGCAAGTGGTCTTTGAAGAATTGTCTTTGAGGAAACTGAGTACCATAAAAAAAAAAGGATTAGAACCATATACACTCATTGTTGCACTATAAGATTCATTTTGTTGACAAGATAAGGATACATTTGGAATCATAACTAATCATAACAAGTAGAATTTAGAATAGTGTAATGTTCACCCATTCAAATTAGCATGTATGCTACAGATTAACCTTTGATAAAGAATGGTTTTATGATTTTTTTATGGATTATACTACTTTTCCAAAAATCTATCCAATTGTCATAGAAGTTTAGACATTTTTCTTCTTAATTTAAAATACAAGTTGCAAGAATTACTTCTATTTAAAATCTCTATTTAGCATTAACATTTTTCTATTAAAAGAAATCTCTATTACATTTGTAGAAATGCCTATTACATTTGTTTCTTGCGCAATCACAAACAATATCCTAAAAAAATTTGAAGTTTCCTTTGAGGATGTAAACCTCTTGTGTGTTTGTGTGTGTTACTGTGATAATCTGCTTCAGTGTTTTGGAAAATACCTGGAAGTCAAGTGTCACTCTTTTAATGATGAGGTAACTGGTGTCATGATATGCAAGTTACTTTCAATGGAACTACCAACAAAGAAGAAGAAGACAAAAACAACAATTACTATCTGACAATTCCATCATAAACTAGCATACACAGTAGTCAACAAAGTTTTCTTAACAAGACATTTCTCTATTGCTTCATCACAAAGCTCAAGAGTATTTTCCCAGTTCCCTTCTTCATAGTTTACGTCAACGAAAATATCATATATCTCTTTTTCTCCAATGAACCCTTGTGTTCTCATCTCCTCAAATAGCTTCCTAGCCTCCTCAAATTTCTTCCTCTTATAGAAACCCTTTATAAGAGAATTATAGGAAGCAGCAGTTAGACTAAATCCCTTTTCAACCATTTCTTTATGCAAGAACCATGCCTCTTTCATATTTCTAGCTTTGCAATGCCCTTTAATCAAAATATTATAGGTATTGGTGTCAGGCACCACTCCTTGAGCATGCATCCCCTTATAAATCTCGGTAGTGGCACGCATATTATTTCTAATGCAGTACTGCTTCATTAGAGAATTGAATGTTGTGGCATTAGGCATTATACCTTTGTCCAACATCCATTTGATTAGTCTTTCACCATCTTCCAACATCCCTGACATGCAAAACCCATTCATTAGCACATTAAATGTAACAATTGTAGGTTGAAGTCCTTTATCAAGCATAATCCACAGCAATTCATGAGCCTTGACCATTTCACCCATCTTACAGTAAGCATCCATGAGTGTAGTATATGTAATAGTGTCAGGATAAAACCCTGCCAGATCCATTTCTTCCATAAGTTTTACAGCTTGCTCTATATTTCCTACCTTACAAAGACCATTGATTAATGCGTTATATGTGCAGACGTTTGGTTGAAGGCCCTTTTCGGACATTTCATGAAGAAGCTCATTTGCTATATCTACCTCTCCACGTTTACACAGACCATCAACTAATGCAGTATAAGTGACAACATTAGGAGTCAGACCCTTCTCAACCATCTGGTTGTGAATAGAGAATGCCTCTTTCATTTCTCCGGCCTTGCAATACCCATCAATAAGAGCAGTATAAGTAACTTCATCTGGTTCCAACCTTTTACTAAACATTTCACTAAACAGTTTGCGTGCTTCCACCACCTTTCCAGCTTGACAGAGCCCATGAATCATGGAAGTATATGTCGCAAGATCAGGAACTATTTTCTTATGCTTCATTTCATCAAAGAGTTTGTATTCAGCTGAAACATTCCCAGACTTGCCAAAACCACTGATGAGAGTTGTATACACCACATTATCAGGAAAAATCCTCTGATTTTTCATCTCCCTCAAGACTTGCTCCGCTTCGACTACTCTATCAGTCTTACAAAGAAGAGAAATCATGCTATTGCATGTGTACTGATTTGGTTTCAATCCCTTTCTCTGCAACTCTTCCATGAGCTTCAAGACCTTTCCTAGCTGTTCAACCTGACAATATCCATCAACTATAACGCTATAACTAACAACATCCGGAACATTCCCCCTAAACTCCATTTGTATGAGCAGACTATGTGCTTCTTTTACCTTACCCAATTGACAAAGCAAATGAAGAATAATGTTATACGACACAGTGTTCCAACAAACACCCACTTCTGGATACTCTCTGAACACCCTAAATGCTGTCCTTATCCCATCAAAACTGTTAGATAGCCTAGCTAGAAACAAATTACAAGAATCTACAGAGACAAGAACACCGTAATTTAACAACTTATCAAACAGTTTCCCGGCTTCTAGAAGCAACCCTGCCTCAACAAGAACTTGGAAGAACACATCAAACACAAGGGGATGTGCACCCCAGTCCTTGTAAGTATAAATCAACCTCTCAGTAAATCGATCAAACGAGTTACCAACATCCAAATGGGGCTTTTCCCAGAACTCAAAAACCAGCCTGTGAGCCATTCTCAAATCCTTAGAAGCCACAGCAATCTGAACCACAATGCAAAGGGCTTCCAAGGAAGGGTCCCGGCGCAGGCGCGCCCAATCGAAGAAATCCAACACAAGTTTATAGTCATCCCTGATGCTCATAAGAACCCAAATGAGATGGTCAGGCCTGAACTTTGACTCAAAGGGCTTGAGAATCCGGCGAAAAGGCTCAGCGCAGCGCTGCTTAATGGTGGTGGAAATGTGGTGCACAAAGTCTGTGTCTGTGACTGAGGGCTTTCTTGGGGAGTAATCAGGAAAAGGTCTTGCATTGCTTGAACCCAAAGAAGTGGAAAATTTCACACTCAAACATCTTCTTAGACCAAAACCCAGAAAGGGATTATGATGACAATGATAGTGATAGTGAAAACAATGGAAATAAGAGGAGATAGCTACTCTCTTCATGTGCAAGAGGTAAACCCCCATTACACAAGTTTTAAACTTTCTCTTCTACTCTGCCAAAAGAGAGGGTTTTTCATCGTCAATTCAAAATTTGCAAGCAACAATCTTTGGTGGGGTTCTATCACGGAAACCAGAAGCCCGACACAATACGAGAATAATTGCACTATTTTCTCTTCTTTTTTTTCTTTTAGTATAAACAGAGAGAAGAATAGAGTGAAATGAATGATAAAAGAACCTGGGAAGATAGAGAGAGTGAATGAGAAAGCTCTAATCTTATGGTCTTCGACTTGGAGTGCGTTGAGAGGTTGCGGCTATTCTCACGGGAATTTTGCAAAGGCGAAGATGGAGCAGGGCAAGGCTACTGCGGAAAAGCCCCAAATTTATTCACCGTAATAATTTATTTCAAAAATTTACTAATGGTGTGTGTGTTTGTTTTTGAAACCACAACTAAAAATTGTCTAAAAGAATAGTAAGAAATTAGACAAGAAGAAAAACACTACTAATAAATAATGATATATTTTCTTTTGATGAAATGAAGAGTAATTGTAAGGAAAAAATAAAAATCATTTTTAAAATTTAATTTTACTTTTTTCCGTTAGACTATGCATGTTGGACAGTTAGTCAATCTTGTTAAAGAGGAGAACATGTAAAACAAAGTAAATGAATCTGTCGTTCAAGTAAATACATCCATTATAGAGGCTTGACTGAGTAAAAGAAAAAAGAAATTCTGAATAAGTGTATCGGATAATGAATAGTGAATATTGAGTGAGTAAGGTTTACATAGAACATGTATTTATAGGCGTGGAATGCGTGCTTGTGTCTTTGTTTGTTAATTAATATGTTGATAAGATAACATATAATATATAATTTGAATAAGAGATAATGTGTAACTTGTAAATATGTTAGGAGATAAATTGGTTACAAATAAATAAGTGTAGCATATAAGTTGTAACCCCATATTAATGATCACATGTGTAATTTTAACATTTTGTACAATAAAAAAAAAGAAATTTTTTTAGTGGAACAAAGCAAACATAAGTTTAAATTTATTATAATTTGTTTTAAGGCGAAAAGAGCGTTAACCCTCCCTAAATTATTATTTTATTCCAATCAATCTTAATCATTAATTCCTTGTAAATAGACAGCATAAATTTTAATTTATTATGATTGACATTTAAATTTTAACTTTTTTGTTAATATGCATCTTGAACTTTAATTGCATTTCAATTGTTTTTTACAAATAGCTTTTTTTTCAAATTAAATGTTAATTATTCATTAGTTGTTTTACAACAAATTTTTCCATATTTAAAATATAATAAAGAATATGAATTATAAATATATATAAAAAGAGGAATAATAACATGAATAAAAAAATTATTTGATTTTTAATTCTAAATCTTATTATGTTTTAATGTTTGGAAAATTTATTTATAAAATAAATTAATAAATAGTTGAGATTGAATAATAAATAATTGAGATTTTTTTTTTAGTAATTTAACTCCAACTTAACTTAAAGAGATTGTTTATAAAAAGGATAAATTTTAAGAATTAATTGAGATGAAAAATATTGTGCAACTTAGTTCTCGATCAGGCCGGCCCAAGAGTAAGGCAGGAGGCCCAAGTCCTTGTTTTAGGCCCAACAAAAAATAAATTTGTTGCTATTAATATATTTATAACACTATATGTGAGGATTTTTTTTTTGTCAACTAGAAAATCTCATTTTGAAACTCGCTTTAGGCCTATCAATGTGTTGGGTCAGCACTGGTCCTCAAATAATGTGCTTAAAATGTGCTATTTAAAGCTTATTATCTTCTCTTTCAAAAAAAAATATAAAGTAGATTTTAGATTTATAATGAACAACTTAGTTTCTGATATTAGATTATTTTTAGTTATTGATCATTTCTTAAAAGTAGTTGAAATTATCTCCTTGCAAAATTCACCATGGAGTTTGAAAATTTATTTAAGTGTTATTTACACTTAGTTAGGATATGATCCAATTTTGAGTGACAAGATAATTTATGAGTGTTTGTTTCACAAAATCTTATTAGATTTCTAAAAATGTGAAAATAAGAATATGTTTTCATATGTTTGTTAGAAAATAATAAAAAAATGTTCTTAGACATATCTCATTTCCAATAATTCATATTTTACATGTTTCTCTACCTTCATATTCTCATATAAAGGGGGTGAGACTCTTACATTCTCATAGAAATGTTTGAAATAATTTCTCTTTCTTTTTATTTAACATCATTTATTTATTTAAATATTTTTATTTTTAAATTAAATTAAATTTTAAAATATTCCCATGAATTAGAAGTATATACCAAACATATTTAATTGTAATGACATTCCTAGGAATATTATTCCCAAAGAATATAATCAAATTTGTTATGAGCATTCCCTTATAATTGAGCCCATCAGCAATAGATTATCACGATTTATATTTATTTCATAGACTAGTACGGTACCCATGCAGATGCACGGGTAAACGACAAAATTAAATGTATAATATAATTGTATATATTTAGTTGTAATTGTGTCGAATTTAGTAATTGAGAACAAAAAGTGATAAGCTTGGAATATTAATATATTTGATAAAATAACACTGTCTATGTAGCTAATAAGTTCACAAAATCAAAGTACTATCATTTTTGCAAAAATTCACCAAAAACAATTCTAAACAAAGTTTAGAGAGATTGATAGAGTATGATGCACTTAAATTATAATTAATCAATTCACAATATAACAAAGTTAGATTTTGGATCTTACCACTCTAACATAATTTCGTGGCAACCTGCCTCCAATTTTGTGTAGAAGAAGCTTAAGGTGAAGTAGGCAACACGTGGCTGTTGGAGGTGAGTTATTTGAGAAGATGACATGTGGCTCGGCTGAACCTTCTTTTATTATAGATAATAGACAGTGAAATGGAAAAGGAGGAAAAGATAGCAAACATATTTTTGAGGATGAAATACATTGACATTCCTTTATCTACCACCACTTAATTTGGGATGAAATTTCATTTGTAGCATGCAATAAGGAGTATACAGTAGTCTGAGAGAATTATTAATACAACTTATTTCTCAGATTTTCATAAATTATTAGAAAATGTGAAAACAATGAGTCCTGCATGAAATATTATCAATTTCTACAAAACCACAAAATTAAAAAGACTTAAACCTGTCATAAAAAAATACAAAGTTCATTCAGGCATTTGATCAAATACATCACTTGCAAACCACAAATGAGACCAATCCAACTAAAAAAACACAATATCATTCATTGATGATCATTTATCTCATCAAAGTAAAAAAAAACACACTTGTAAATAATGATTAACAAAGTAAGGACTCTCCATGTTTGTCAAATACCAAACCACAAAATACAAACAAACAAAATGAAGCTTAAAGAAATACAATTCATGCATTTTATTAAATACATCACTTGCAAACTACAAATGACACCAACCCAACTAAAAAAACACAATATCATTCACCGATGATCATTTACCTCAAAAAAAACACTTGTAAAGTATGATTCGCATAAAACATTAAAAACAAAAAAAATCAAAGGAAATAGGATCATCATTTATCTCATCAAACTAAAAAAACACTTGTAAATAATGATTCACAGAGCAAGGACTGTCCATGTTTGTCATATACCAGATCACAAAATACAAAAAAAAAATGAAGCTTGTTATAAAGAAATACAAAATTCATTCAGGCATTTGATCAAACACATCACTTGCAAACCACATATGAGACCAATCCAACTAAAAAAACACAATATCATTCAACAACGATCATTTACCTCATCAAAACAAAAACAAAACATTTGTAAAGAATGATTCGCATAAAACATTAAAAACAAAAAAAAATCAAAGAAAATAGGATCATCATTTATCTCATCAAAGTAAAAATAAAAAACTACTAAATAACTCACAGAGTAATGACTATCCATGTTTGTCATATATCAAACCACAAAATACAAAAATAAAATGAAGTTTGTCATAAAAAAATACAAAGTTCATTGAAGCATTTGATCAAACACATCACTTGCAAATCACAAATGAGACCATCCCAACTAAAAAAACACTATCATTCACCGAAGATCATTTACCTCATAAAAAAAATACTTGTAAAGAATGATTTGCATAAAACATTAAAAACAATAAAAAAAAAGGAAATAGGATCATCATTTATTTAATCAAAGTAAAAAAAACACTTGTAAATAATGATTCACAGAGCAAAGACCGTCCATATTTGTCATATACCAGACCACAAAATAAAATAAAATAAAATAAAGTTTGTCATAAAGAAATACAAACTTCATTCAGACATTTGATCAAACACATCACTTGTAAACCACAATGAGATCACAAAATCTTATCTCATTTCCAATAATTCTTATTTTACATGTTTCTCTACCTTCATATTCACGTATAAAGGGGGTGAGACTCTTACATTCTCATAGAAATGTTTGAAATAATTTATCTTTCTTTTTATTTAACATCATTTATTTATTTAAATATTTTTATTTTTAAATTAAATGAGATTTTAAAATATGCCCATGAATTAGAAGTATATACCAAACATATTTAATTGTAATGACATTCCTAGGAATATTATTCCCAAAGAATATAATCAAATTCGTTACACAAGCATTCCCTTATAATTGAGCCCATCAGCAACATATTATCACGATTCATATTTATTTCATAGACTAGTATGGTACCCGTGCATACGCACGGGTAAACAACAAAATTAAATGTATAATATAATTGTATATATTTAGTTGTAATTGTGTAAATTTTAGTAATTGAGAACAAAAAGTGATAAACTTGGAATATTAATATATTTGATAAAATAACACTATCTATTTAGCTAATAAGTTCACAAAATCAAAGCATTATCATTTTTGCAAAAATTCATCAAAAAAAAAATCTAAACAAAGTTTAGAGAGATTGATAGAGTATGATGCACTTAAATTACAATTAATCAATCCACAATATAACAAAATTAGATTTTGGATCTTACCACTAATATAATTTTGTGGCCAGCCGCCTCCAATTTTGTGTAGGAGAAGCTTAAGGTGGAGGAGGCAACACGTGGCTGCTGGAGGTGAGTTATTTGAGAAGATGACACGTGGTTCAATTGAACCTTCTTTTATTATAGATAGTAGACAGTGAAATGGAAAAGAAGAAGAAGATAGCAAACATATTTTTGAGGATGAGATACATTAACATTCCTTTATCTACCACCATTTAATTTGGGATAAAATTTCATTTGTAGCATGCAATAAGGAGAGAATTATTAATGCAACTTATTTATCAGATTTTCATAAATTATTAGAAAATGTGAAAACAATGAGTCCTACATGAAATATTATCAATTTATACAAAACCACAAAATTAAAAAGACTTAAACTTGTCATAAAGAAATACAAAGTTCATTGAGACATTTGATCAAATACATCACTTGCAAACCACAAATGAGACCAACCCAACTAAAAAAAATACAATATCATTCACATAGGATCATTTATATCATCAAAGTAAAAAAAAAAAAAAAACACTTGCAAATAATGATTAACAAAGTAAGGACTCTCCATGTTTGTCAAATACCAAACCACAAAATACAAAAAAAATGAAGCTTAAAGAAATTCAATTCAGGCATTTAATTAAACACATCACTTGCAAACTACAAATGAGACCAACCGAACTAAAAAAAAAGACAATATCATTTACTGATGATTTTTTACCTCATAAAAAAAAACTTGTGAAGAATGATTTGCATAAAACCTTAAAAACAAAAAAAATAAAGGAAATAGGATCATCATTTATCTCATAAAAGGAAAAAAAAACTTGTAAATAATGACTCACAGAGTAAGGACTGTCCATGTTTGTCATATACCAAACCACAAAATACAAAAAAAAATGAAGCTTGTCATAAAAAAATACAAAGTTTATTAAGATATTTGATCAAACATATCACTTGCAAACCACAATGAGACCAATCCAACTAAAAAAACAATATCATTCACCAAGGATCATTTACCTCGTAAAAAAAACACTCATAAAAAATGATTCGTATGACTAGTTAATTTTTAGTCTATTTGTCAATTTATTAATTAATCTTATATTATAAATTTGAATACTTATTCTTGAGCAAACATGTTTTTAAAAACTTCTTATTTCTTATAAAGCCAATATTGACTTCTCTTTTTTTATTTATTTGCTGAGTACCAATATGACTTCTCCTACATCAAGTATTTCATTTTTCTTTTTATTTAATTTTTTAATTCTCAATAAGGTTATTACTTAAATTTAGTTAATCCCAAATTAAATTTAAATTTTAAATCTTAATACATCATATCAAATCAAATTAAATGCATCTTTCTTTTCTAAATACATTGGATATTAATACAAACTCAATTATTATTCTTTTGTCAACATAACATTAATGATATTAATGTAGTGTTTACTAATTTTTTTATTTTATATGCGTAACTAGTGCAATACACCCAATTAAATTTCTCTATAATTTCAAAACTCTTATCTCATTAATTTATTTGCATTAAAAAAATAGGAATATTCACTATTAATAATAAAGACACATTATACTTTATTCCTTTAAAATACCAGTGCAATACACCCAATTAAATGAAGGGAAGATTGAAGGTAGTGATGCCTTTTCCCCTCCCAATTAAATGAGAATTCCCATCTACCAGAACTATACTCAGTACTCATAATAATTTTGCCATGACAAACAAATATGAAGTCAATGCAGAAAAAATCATTTCATTTGGCTTTTGTTACATTCTCTACATTACAAATTTACAAACCATTGGTTTGCTCCTTCAGCAAGAGCTGCAGTATCCAACTCTATATGATACACCTAGGCCTTCTATTTTTGGGAGAATCGAAATGGGAAGAAAAAAAAGAGGTTAAACAATGAATGAATATATGGAGGTCATAAAGGTCCTCAGTGCCTATGTACATAAATATAATACGAATATTATGATCATAGACTATGTTATTATCTCATGTTGCAACATAGGGGTTTTCCCTTTTGTTGCAACTTATCCCACATACAGGTCATTTGTCTTGGAGATTGGTAATGCGCAGTGAAGTAATCTTCAATGCACCCAAATTGGCAGAACTTGAAGCTGTGCACATACTCAACTGGCCCTGAACTGTTGAATTGCTCTACCCACATTCCCATGCTCACATCCTCCATTTTAAATAACTACAACACATTGAAATTGTCATCAACGAACAGCCAACACTTTCGCCCGGTATGCCAAGACACAAGTATATAAACAAACTAGCAGACTTAAACACATTCATGCAAGTTCACACCCACGCACGCGCGTGCACACACACACACAAGGAATGAGGTAGAGACTGGCAAACACAATCAAGGGCAAGTCAACAAGTAAAGATCATTTGTGAACATACTTTTAATCTGTGCTTCTTGAAGTTGGATACAATGAACCGGGCAATGTCTGCAGAGATTATATAGCCTGGACCATTAGCATAGGTAGGATATTCTTCCTCTGACCATTCCTGATAGTTATGAACAACAAATTTCAAAGAAAACAAAAGGCATAAAACAGTTAGCAGTTTTCTCATGTGATAACAATTTCAGTCTTGAAAATCCAAGGCAATGAGTGTCGCAAATATTTGCATAGAACTTCCTAATTTAAGCTCACTAAAATGCAATCATGCTACTTGTGAGTTGTAACTCCTACAGTCATATGCCTAAACAGAATATTTGATCAGTTAAGAGCAGAATATTAAATGTTCTGTAATCATTCACTCAGAATCTCGCTATATGGAGAAAGAATATCCATGATCAAGGTATTAGTAGTTTCTTTAAATACTCAAATGTAAATAAGAAACCTTTGAAGCATTCTGGGAAAGTTAAAACTGGTTACAGAATTAATGGAATTTCAACAATCACCAATACTGCATCTCATAACAATTTGCAACCATGTACTACAAAAAACAATTAGTAAAAAACTATGTAACAGATAAAGGAAAAAAATTAAGCAACTGTGATTAAGCCGTAATCCACAATACAATATAGTAAGCTAACTACATAGGCTAAAGAAAGATAGGCAATAAATAGAAAGCATAAAAGCAAAACTATGAGAAAAATTATACCTCATATGTTACTGCCCATTTGCCAGAACGTAGGGGCCTATGGTGGTAATTCATATTGCCAATATAGAGACTTCTACCACTTCCTACTTTTCTTGCTTCGCTGATGATAGAATCTATTCTGACAAATGTGTCATCATCGCACTTCATAATATACTTGGCAGCCACTGAGCGAATCTGCAAATAACCATTTTCAATAACAGCCAATAAAGAATCTGAGATAAGATGCAGGGAACAGAAAATTTAAAACACAAATGAGCAGTATTCAACTCTGCAATTACTCACCCCATATTCAGTGATAGCTATCGTCTTCAACACAACAAGGTCATAATGATCCATGTAGGGGACTATAATAATATCGCCAAAATAATCTGCTTCTTTCTTTATCTCCACATTTAAATCTTTCCTTCCATGCTATTATAGGAAAAATGAGAAAAAAGTAAATATTTTTAACAAGAAAGGTATTTGTGGATTATATTTTATCATTATTGGTGGGTAGGAAAGATGCATTGATTCTTACCAAGGCAACAAAGAATCGAGCCACGACATTTGAAGATTTAATTAGTTTATGTTGCATCCATGATTTCCTTACTGCCATCCGTTCAGCAAAATGGTTGCCAGCAGAAAGTATTCCAATGAAAAGCTCCACATTCACATGGAGAAGAGGTGGAGCTTTCCATTGAGGAAGTAATTCAAGATGCATCTGTGGAGCAAAACTTGGATGTGATGTGGGTAAGGAAGCTGCAAATATAGAGTGCACATCAACATCCCCTTTCATGGATAGACCAGTCGCATCCTCGAGAGAAAAGCCCTAAGAATATAGCATAAACAGTTTAGAATTTTAGATATATCTGAATTCACAAAGTGAAAGGAGACATGATTAGTGTACCAACCGTGCGATAGGGAAAAGACGTCACATGCCTTCCATCCACGCTAACATGGTAACCTTCCATGCCAGCACTCACAGTGAGAACAAATAATCTCCCCTCTACAAAAGGGTATGGCCAATCTATAGTCACCTTCTTAGTTCGCCCTATCAGTCTACTTAACCACCATGTTGCCTTTGCCTCTTCTGTGTGGCTATCATCATCACGAATCCACTTTTCACATTTCACCTGTCCATCAACTTCATAAAGCACAGAAAATCAGAAAAGGGAGCAATGTCCCTTGGAACTGACATGCTAAAGAGAAAAATGAAGCACACAAATGCACACATTCACCAAAGAGAATGAAAATTAATAACAGAAAGCAATCCAATTCACAGATCACAATTCAGACCATAATGGATTAAAAAAAAAAAAACAGAAATTATGTCCATGTAGATCAAGGCCCTAAAAAATTCTACATATCTAAATTTATGAAATTAATAGAAAGGTGGCCAGTGAGAAAGGTGGGGACTGTTATTTAGAATTTAATCTAAAATTAACTTCTTATATCACTCACGGATCAACTAAACGAGCACCTAATACACATTTCCAGTGTATTCGGTAAACCCCTTACACAAATAAATAAAAAATGCTAATACAACAACAAAGTCTTATCTCACTAGGTGAGGTCGGAATCAGACAAAAACAATGCTAATCATTCTTTTAAATGCATTTCACAACAACAATTCAAAACCATGATGCCAATCAAAGAAAACTCATAACAATGATAACATAAACCGTTTTCTTAACCAGAAAAAGAGAAAGGTTGAAATGAATCACCAGTATCCTCGTCGGCCCGGGACTTCCATCCCTCACACCTAAGAGCAGACCCCCACTGCATCCTGTAACAAGTGTTCTGCTCAATCACAGGCCTCCCACTATAATCCCCCTTCAACCTGGGATTGAAATGCAGTATCCTAGGAGGCTCTTCCTTGTCCACACTCTTCAAACCCTGAAGCTCCATCATGAACTGTGACACCATCACCTTCCCCTCCTCTTCCTTCACCACAGCTATCTTAGGATCATCCTCCCAGTGAGCCCAACGTGGGGTCCCCACAACAGTCACATGAGACCCCAATGTCAAACCACAAGGAAGCACCATCACCATTACCCCTTTCTTCTCCTTCAATTGAGACCCAGATAATGAAATCGAATGCTGGCACGAATCAGAAAGGTTCTCAGCCTTGAACCTTGCCACATTATCCATGGTTTCTTTCACACTCTCAACTTGTTCCCAGAGCCTCTTCCCTTCAAGCCAAGCATGCCTAGCAGCATTGTGGAGTTCAGAAACCATGTTTTCTTCCACAGTGGTGTCGTTCAAGGCCTCCATGAAACTCAAGGTGGAAACTTTCTGCAACCCCTGCAAGGCTTTTCGATGAACCAAACCTTGAAACACCCCTTGTGAGCGAAAGTTTGAGGCTTTGCTGAAATGGGTATGTTGGTGTTGGTGTTGGTGTTGGTCTTCATTCCCCAGCAATGAGGACACTGACACCAACCTCGTTCTGAAACCAAGAAAAGTTTCGATTTCGAAGGTGGTAAAGAGCAAGTAGAGGAACATCACAGCCATGAAAATTTGAAGAGGTTTAGGCCTGTTAGGTAGGAGCGACAACAATGGGTATAGCTTCTTCACCCTCTTCATTGTTCTAAAAAATCACAAGTTTTTCTTCTTTTTCTTTTTGTATCAGGTGAATAGAATGAGGTGATTGGTGATTTCTTTCTATACCCACCCAGAAGAATCAGAAGCAATGGTATTTTTTTTTCTTTCCTTTTTTGAGTAATGTTCAATGCATCATCAACAATGGCTTTGGCCTTTGGAAGCTTAGCCGTAAAGTGGAATGGAATCAACAGGGGCCAGCTTATGCACACCCAAATTTTAATCACATAAATGCAAAAAGAGAACCAGAGAAAGCTTGTCTCCGTGTAAAGGTTGAGATTTTGTTAAAAATTTGATTTTTTTTTCTTTATAAATTTAAATTTGATGTATTATGTTGTAAAGTTTCTTATAACCGAGTACTCGAGTTAATTAGTAAGAAATTGTTTGAAGTTAATTAATAGTTCAAATTTTAGATATGTACTGTAATAGTGTAATTGCTTAAAATATAGAGTTTTATGTATACAATATTTTAGCATACTTAAAGTAGACTTTTCTTTGACAGAAATACATTTGATATGGACAAAAAGAATGTATTTTAATACAATAACATCTTGTTTAAATTATATCTATTACCTCCTAAAAAAATCCATACCAATATGAAATTGGTTTAAATGGAACTCTATTTGTATTTCTTAATTTTTTTTATTAGTTAAGAAATAACTTATATTTCTTAATTAAGGCTGCGGGAATAATATGAATAAAAAAATCTCACTAAAAAGATCAAGCAAAATTTGTCAAAAACAACTCAACAGTCTGAGAGTTTGAGTAATATGTATAAAAATGTAAATTTTAACTTAAGTAAGATTATTATACACCTAAAAAGTTTAAAACCAATTTTTGTTTAAGATTAATTGTCAATAAAATTAATAAATATTTCATATCATAGTAATAAAAAAATTTATCTATTAAGCCTTGTTTTACAAATTAATAAAAAGAAAATGCAATGATCAAATAATTTATACTCTGCTGAGGTGTGAAAATTTCTCTTTTATGTTATGGGGCAGCATTAAAGAGTTAGAGAGACATGTGGTTATGAATTGTACACCTCACATTCTTCAGCCTCCAGCTCCAGCTGGGATAGTTGGTCAACTTGCTTTCATTCTCTATCAAGCAAACACAGTTTGGCTTTGCATTAAAATAATATAAACCTAGTTGCTTTACATTGCACGAGTTAAAATATTGCTATCTTTACTCTAATAAATTTAAAGTATTTACTTTACATGGAAGAAAAGGCTTAGAATTGTGTGAGAAATCGAATAAACAAAACGAAGGGAAAAAAAGATTGTTTGATTTTGAAAGTTTGAGTTGGGAACTCGAGGACCGTTGAAAGAATGAGCTCATTTGAAGTGTGGGACCCTTAGCATAGGAGATGGCTTTGGACAGTGGACACAGAAGAGAAGACACTGGCTTGGTCGCTTGGAGATGGTGATGCACTTGATGTGGACATATCACATGTTATTTTTCGACATTTTGTTTCCTTTCATTTTCCCTTTCAGAGCAGCGTGCTTGATAACAAGAAATATGTAGTTGTCTAATGATTTAAACTTTAAAGTTAGGAATGTTAATTAACAGATTTTTTTTACAAATATTTTTTTCATCCTAAGTGAAAGAATATGAGTATCTCATAATTTACTGAATTAATGAATTAAAGACTAATTTTGTTCACAATGTATAATTATTATTGATTCAAATAAATTTTACATAATAACAAATATTACTTGTAGAAGTTAACATTTAAAAAATATTATTTCAAGTAACATTTTAAAAAATTACTAAAAAGTTATTAAAAAAATTTATTTATCCAACAATCAAATGAGTTTTTTAATTAATAAAAAAATTAAAAACTAATTGAAATATCTAACCTTAGTCTAAAATACTAGCTATTTTATAATTAAAAAAACTTTAATAAATAACCTACACATTTAAATAAACCGTAAAACATCTAGCACGTATACAACTCATGAATGTAAGAGAAGCAGATAATTTTGATGTTCTCCATAGCAAAGCATCTTCTACCTAATCTAACCTTAATGGCTGCTGTAGGGGGTTTGTGATATGCTTTTGAATGTGTTGTGTTTGTTTATTTTGGTTTAAGTACTTTTTCGATCCAAGAATGTGTTGTGTTTGCTTGAGGCAAATGGGCTGGTCCTTTCTGTATAAAAAATATTTTAGGCCCTTTCATAAGCATACCTTGTATACAATTTTGAAAAGATTTGAACCAAGATAGTGAGTTCTCATTGACTTCTTTTATCAACTAAGTTACATAAAGAAATGTTAGAAATATTTTCTCTAACAAATTTTTCTAAATGCATTTTTATTAGTTAAAAATTTATTATAAACTATAAAATTGGGATAAAATTTCGTTAAATAAGACATGGGATTCAAAATTTGATGATTTCTTATAAATTTTAACCTAAAATTTCTTAAAGTTCATTCCAGCCAAAGCTTCTAAACCGTGCTCACAAGCCTCGCATATTCAACTCTATGGTTCGGATGATTAAATTCATAAGTTTCACATGTCTCTTCTGGGACCCAATTATCCACTTCTATGCACGCACGCACGAATTAAAATGGCCTTGAAGCATTATTAATTTCACTCTTGTTTGAATTTGAAGATTTGCCAATTGAGAAGCATTACTAAGCGGCCTATATTTTAGAATTCAGATATTAAAAAAAGTTGAAATATGGATATTCATTGTTCTTTGAAACATTGGGGTGAGCAACATCACATACACTAAATTTGTAAAACTCAGAAGCAACAAAATATGTTACTTTTCATTTTAAAGAAAAGCTACCAAGACCCTCTCATATGAGGATCTGGTATATAGTACCGGTATCCTCATCCTGTGTGGTTTTCTTTTTCTAAAGATGTTTCCTTCCAACTTCCAAGGCAACATTTTCTAATATGCTTTATGCATAAAAATATTCAACACACACATAAAAGTGTGGAGTAAAGAGTAAACATGGCTACCAAATTTAAGATATCTCTTAGTAATTCAGACCATGGAGAGAGATGAGTGCTTGAAGAGCATAAAATTTGCAATAACGAAACAGTCTTCTGACTTTGAGGT
Organism: Glycine latifolia; assembly: GCA_013407115.1. Taxonomy (NCBI): domain Eukaryota; kingdom Viridiplantae; phylum Streptophyta; class Magnoliopsida; order Fabales; family Fabaceae; genus Glycine; species Glycine latifolia. The sequence continues at coordinate 21,361,729 of CM023948.1, read as the reverse complement.
GTCAACATGAAAATGCACAAAAGGAAGAATATAAAAAGAACATGAAGTTGACAACTTCTGAATTGCGCAACAACCAATCATTAACAGTTAAACCGGATCAGGAAGTTGGCTAATGTACCTTGCCGAAACCACATTGCAAAAGCTAACCACTATAACTGGAGACTACAAGGCTAGTCTAAGGTCTTATAAACCCCAAACTAACATCCCATATGTTTCTATCATAAAGTGGAAATTTAAAAGAATAAACAGTGAGATCGTGACACTTGATCATGTCAAGTTTTTCTTTTCCATGGGACAGAATCTCTTCCCACCCAAGGCCTTATAAACTCTCCACCTATGAAACACTGACTCCAACATAGACATCAGATTAGACAAAGATTTAGACACATTGAGACACGACTAATATCCAAAATATAGGACATCGGGATATATAATCAACATGAAAAATTTAAATTGAGAATTAAGATTTTTATATTCAATTCATCTTCTAAAACAAAGTTGTTAAGCTTTACAATTTTCATATGATAATGATCTCCACAAAAAGAATACTTAGAAGGACTATTTGATACTGCAATCTTTACAAGAAAAAAAACCTCAAGATAAGAAGATGAATTATATCTTTTTAAAGTTATAACAATTAGTTAAATCCTGTGATAATGAATCTCACAGAAAAAAATGTTAAGAACCTTACAATATTTATAGTATACGTTTTCTTTTTTATTTTTTATTTATTTTTTATGATAGGAATGTCTGAAAAGTGTCTAGCCAAGAATACGTATAAGACATAGAAGGATGTCTTACATGTGTCTAAATTATGCCTAACAAGTGTTGTGTATGAACAGTGTCCAACACGCCATTCTACATAGACTAGAATTTCATACTTACAATCTAAATCTCAAGTTCTGTGCCAGAAAAACTAAAGTACAATTGGATCCTAAAATTGGTTGGCTGTCCTTTTCAAATGGGGAAGGCTGGTTTTCCACTCCTACGTTACGGTTACTACTTAAAGTCTTAACATAATCACTCCTACACTTCTGGAGCACACATTGGAGGTGTACTGTAGTAAATACTCAATACTCAAAAATCTGTAAGGGACGAGATTCATGCCACTTATCCAGTTAATCAAATGGCATGGGTCAGTCTTTGAATTCAATTGCCACAAACATTATTAAGGACATCATGACCCAGAGACAAACATGCTTTCCAGCACATAAATTTTTTTAAAGAGAAAAGGTGATAAGAAAAAAGAAAAAGTTAGATGTCTGAGCAATACAAGCTTTTCTTATCTGTGCCTTATGAACTATTACCTCCTGTCCTTTTTATATACTAAAACTTGTTTCTTATAAAAAGGACCGGAGGGAGTATTTCTCATGATGAAATCCAAGCCAACAATCTTAAGTACTTTTTCATATGCAAGAGATCACTCCATAAGAACCACCTCCATTTGCTAGCCTATAGCAGACATGGATTATGATTTTCAGCTGCTACATGTAGTTGCACTGTTGACACTGATAGCCTTTGGAGGCACAAGTTGGACTATAGAAGCTTGCAGCCCCAACGAATTGGAAGCTTTGATGAGCTTCAAGAATGGAATTCAAAAGGACACGTCTGGTCGCGTAGCTAAGTGGATTGGTCAGAGCTGCTGCAATTGGGAAGGTATTGTGTGTGAAAATGCAACCTCTAGAGTGACACAGATCAACCTCCCAGGTTTCATTTCCACAGACACAGATTTATTTCAAACACAAATGAAAGGGTTGATTTCTCCTTCCATAACACTTCTCACTTTTCTTGAAATCATTGATCTTGGTGGCTTAGTTGGTCTTAGTGGAACAATTCCACAAACCATTGGTTTGCACCTGCCAAAGCTCCAAAAGCTCTACCTTTATGGCAACAATTTAACTGGTCCAATACCAGAAAGCATTGGAGAGTTGCCAAACCTCCAAGAACTGGCTCTGCAGGAAAATAGGCTATCCGGGTCAATCCCCGTGAGCCTTGGAAGCCTAAAGAGTCTCAAAAGGTTGCTGCTTTATTCAAATCAGTTTTCAGGTACAATACCAGACTCACTTGGGAATTTGATGAATTTGGTAGAATTGGATGTTCATGACAATGCTCTTATTGGTAATATTCCGAATAGTGTTGGTGAGATGCAGGCTATGGAAAAGCTTGATCTTTCAAACAATTTGTTAAGCGGGAAGATACCTTCTTCATTAACCAATTTAACTGCCATTTCTGTCTTGTACCTGAACACCAATTATCTTGAGGGAACCGTACCATTTCCTTCAAGATCTGGTGAAATGTCTTCTCTGGGCTTCTTGAGACTACACAATAATCTCCTTGTTGGAAATATACCTTCCAATATTGGCTATTTGATATCTCTTCAAAGAGTTTCATTATCAAGCAACAAACTTGAAGGGGCACTGCCATCTAGTTTAGGCAATTTAGTAGCACTGACTGAGTTATATCTCAGTGGTAACTTCTTATCTGACCAAATACCAAAATCAGTAGGCCAACTTTCTCAGCTCATAATGTTGAACATATCTAGAAATTTGATTGAAGGGTCATTACCCCAAGAGATGTCTTCCCTTCAAAATCTTCAAACACTTGATCTTTCTTTCAACCATCTGAATCTCTCTGCCATCCCAAAATGGATACAAAACTTGTCTTCACTTTCCAACATTTACTTTGCTGGCTGTGGAATCCAGGGCCAAATTCCAGATTTTTTCCAAACAACCAATAGTCCAATACAGGAACTGGACTTGTCAGTGAACTTTCTCAGTGGAAACATACCATCATGGATAGGAAACCTCAATCAACTCTACAAGTTAAATCTCTCAAGAAACTCTCTTTATTCAGACATCCCTGATTCTTTTAGAAATTTGCAAGATTTAGGAGTCCTTGATCTTCACTCAAATAGGCTAGCAGGCACCATAGCTCCAGTATTTGACATACAACAGGGTGTTTTGGGGGGATCACTGAAATTTGTTGATCTTTCTGATAACAACTTCTCAAGTGGAATTGAGGAAATTGGTGGAGGGCAATGTGGTATTCAGTTTCTTAATTTGTCTCATAACCTTCTGAAAGGTAGGTTACCAAATTCAATTGGAAGACTGAATTCACTTAAAAGTTTGGATTTGAGCTTCAATGAATTAGGCTCCAACTTGCCAGAGGTGC
>CM023948.1:21343558-21353558 GCA_013407115.1 Glycine latifolia | reverse complement strand
TTCAGATATGATCAGAACTTAAAAATTAAAATCAAAACACAATTGCTGCAAACTTATAAGCATAAGAAGCAAATTTGCACCCATTATTAAAATCCGTCTACTCTAGTGATTCAACCAATATGCATGTTAAAACAATCAACAGAATTCTCAGCCTTTCATATGGCATAACCATTCCAATACATGCATACAAACAAACTACAGGGCTTCCACCTAAAACATTTCCTAACAAAAGCATGCAATCAAATAACAAAATTACAAAATGCAATTATAAAACAAAGACAAAAACCAAACCAAACCAAACCATGAAAAGTGGGGTTGGCAAAGGATCGATCAGACAAGGCAGGCTCAGGCATATGATCAACCTCGTCCAATGATCCATTGGAACACTGAGAAGACACTCTTCTTCTGAGTCCATATCTTTGCTTCATAGTTTTCTTTTTGGAAAACCTCAACCTCCCTCCTACACACCCATCATCATCAATCTTTGACACACAGGACCCCATAGCATAAATACCTCTGCCTCAGATCACTGTCACACCACACACGCTACCATTCCAACACCTCTATCACGTAGAAAAAAGTAACAGTTACAAGACCATATTAGAGGTTGATCAAACAAAAAACAACAACAACATTGGAAGGAGAAAGAAAAAATTGACACGGACCTTCAAGCAACCTCGAATTTAATTTTAAGGCTGGGGAAAGAAGTTATACTCTTCTTTTCTGTCCGTGTTATAATTAAGGCAATCTTCGTATTTTTTAAAAAAAATATTAATTATTAATTTATGACAGAATATTCTTTTAACTAAAATAATTTTACTAAAAGATAAGAGTATAATAAATAGATCGACCGAGTGAAAAATAGATTTGACTTTCATACTACATGCATTATTTATTGGAGTCAATCCTGTCTAAATTAATGAGACATTATGAGTTATAAAACTCTTTTACTTAATGTAATTGCATACTCAATTTTTATAATATTATTGATTATCTTTTTTTAAGAGTACCACCAATTATCTAAAAATTCCTACCAATAACAAATTACTACATATATAGTAAGTTCATTAATTTTTCTAATGATTTTTAATTATTATAATAATGAAAATTTATAATAATTATTTAAGAAATTTATTATTGATTATAGTTTGTATTGCTATCTCCTTTCATTTGTAATTATGATTAGATCAGATAGCAAGTAAGAGTATAGTTAACAAAGAAAAATTCCTTAAAAAAACAACAAATAAATAAATAATGTGTGTGTGAAAAATGGAAAGAAAAAGTAATTTTTTTCAAAGAAACTAACACTTAAAAAGTATTAGATCGAGGAAATAGTTAAAAGTGTAAAAACTTTTATGCATGCCTATTAAATTTAAAAATAAAACTAATTGTACCATTTTATAAACTACTTAGACTCATTTTAATTTCTTTTAACTATATACATGTGTGTGTGAATGTGTGTCCCACATTACCAAGAAATCAAAACTTGATAAAGTTCAAAGCTTGATTTCATATTGATCAATTAAAAGAACAACACTTCACCCAAAAAAAAAAATAAAGGACAACAATCGAATCACCCAAAACAAAGAATTCTCATACAACAACCACAAATAATCGTCGAAAGTTGGAAGTCAAAAAATTGATGCCATAGGTTGGAGAGGGAAAGGGTCCACATAGGTGAGGCATATGCCACGTGGAGGGATGTGATTGGCCTAGCGTGTGAAAAAACTGGCACAGAGTTTGGTGGACCAGGTTTCCACTGGTTGTGGCTGTTGTACCTTTGGCGTTTATCTAACGTTTTACACAATCATATATAAAAGTAAAGTTGTTTAGTATCTTTATCAACGTCCGTATTTGGGTGTGGTGAATCCAAAAATGTCTTATAGTACCGACGCCGTGTTGATTCATAACCCTTTTCGTCAATTACAATGGGGTTGCTGCAGCATCTGATTCTTCACTTTTTCTAGTAATCAATCAAACCTTTCGATGATGCTATTATTATATAATAAAGTTGTGTCATGTAAATATTAAAGGCTTATATCCAATTTCATTCCTTAGTTTATTTTAAGTTTTCATTTTCAATTAGATCCTTTTTATTAAGTATGTAACTGGGTCTCTTAGTTTTCAAATTTTACTCAAGTAGATCCTTGTTGTCATATTCATTTAATTGATTTATCGAGATGTTGTTCGTGGTTGTTAGAGATATTTTTTTAATGATTTTTCACTGTGTGTCCATATAGCGGCGGTTTTTGATAGTCACTTAATTAGTTATTATTTGAAAAAAAATCCAAAAAAACTCTTATCATCCTCACTATTACGTGGTGCATAAATCTAAAATCACTATCAACGGTAATCGCAACGGGCACATATTTCACTCCTTTGTCGTCCGATATAGTGTGTTGGTGCCAAGTTCGATCGTGACTTTGTTTCAGACGTTGTCAATGTCCCTCGCCACCACGATCTCGCTCTAGAATCTCGATGCTTGTGTACATCAAGTCATCGATGTTGATGCGATTTTCTCAAGCACGACTAGTAGAGTTGAGGTCGTGGTTGATGTGGATGGAGGCAAATCTCAAAAGTGTTGGAGGCATCGGGTGATTGAGAAGTTTCATGATCTGATATCTAAGTAGGCATGGCAAAAAAACTCATATTTGCGAGTATCACTCTGCCACCTCCCCGAGTTTAACAGGAATCCCCACTTTGACCAGGGATGGCTAAAAGTAACACTCAATTTTTAAAATGGGTATGGGATGAGTATGTACATATTCGTCTCGTACCCATACTCATACCCGATATGTGCAATAACTAAATTATTTATATTTTATGTAACATATATTACTTAATTAGCTTTTTATTATTATTTATAGAGTCTTTTTTCTTGGATATATATGGTGACACTATTTTATAGAAAATCAATCTTGTTGTTTCATTTTTTATTAAAATTATTTTCTATGTTTTTTATTTAATTTTTTAAATTATAGGACAGTACAAATACAGAGATGGGTAACCAAAAACCTACCCATCGGGAATAGGAATGAGTTTTAGGAAGCAATGATGGGGATGGGGAACCACATACCCATCCCCGCCTTGCTCTGTTCTGTTGTTATGTCTAAATCTAAGTTTTGAGATATGAGATTTGAGAATATGGTTGGAGATGGTGATTTGTTAGGGCAACTCACTAGTTGTTGATGGCTTCGTGCGCATGCGAGGTGGCAAGGTCGTTTGATGGCGACAATGGACAAAGGGTGATTGACCATTGATGGAGCCAAGAAGGAAGATAACACAAACCACAAATAAAAATAAAAATATATATATTAAATATAGTGGTGGTTTTTAACCGTCACTATATATATACATCATAAAAAAATTGATAAATGTCAAGCATAATATTTCTGTCAATCTATTGAATGGATTTGGTGGCAAACATCAAATTGAATAAAATTAGAAAATTAAGGAATCCAATTGCATATTAAAAAATTAAGAAATATAATTGAACACTTAAAATAAACTAAGGAATCAAATTAGATATTAAGCCAAATATTAAATGAAATAATAATAAAAAATTAGAGACATGGGTTGATGTCAATTTTTTAACGTTCGAATGATGAAATAAATATAAAAATGATAATGAAATAAATTGCATTGATAACTCCTACATTTTTTTCAAAATTTTACGCTGTTTGACTTTTTTATTTCTTATAATAACTCTTCTTAATAAATAAGAGAGTTATATGATTTGAAATTATAACTCCTGTTAATTATGTGAAATTATCATAATGGGACACTTGCGTTGCCTAAATAAGAGAGTTATCATTAGATTGGGAATATTTGATTTTCATGGTTCTTATTAGTTTTAAAAAAATAACATGGAAAGGCTTCCTTAAAAAAAATAGTTGGATTTCTCACGAAAACTTTTTTTTATGTGAGATGTGAGAATTTTGTTTTTCCAAGTTAAAATTTTATTTAATTATAATAAAACATAATGTTATTCTTATTAAATTAATTATTGTGGTATATAATTAAAGTAATTGGTAAAAGATATCATGTAACTTTTTCATTTCCATAAAAATTTCTAAATATTCTTATAAATATTTATGACCAAATAAACAAATATTTTTCATTCCAGAAATCATAATTTCATGGATCTATAATTTTCAAGAAGCATAATTCTTAACATGAAAATACATATATCCTACTAAATGTCCCCTTATTGAAAAGAATAAGCCTCCCACAATAAAATAAAATTTGAATTTTTGCATAAAGACATCTCTACATTAAGTACTTAACTTTTCTATAAATAAAAAAGTAGTTGACTTTGTTTGAATGTGGATTATTTGTGAAAGATAATACTTGTCTCATTAGAATAAAGTAAATGTAAAAAATTTATAAGTATTTGTTCTTATTGAACATTTTCTCTAACCTAAACCCGAGAGCTATCTCCTCTTCCTAAATATACAAAACTAGTAAGGTTGAACACTTATTATTTATTTAGTTATAATTTAATTCTTTCCATAATTATCATTATATATCTCATCCATTTTTTATTCAAAATATGATAGAAAAATCTATACAATGAATATGATCAAATTAAGACACCTAATAACACTATATGTATATAGTATAATATAGCATAGTATTATTATAAATCCGACAAGTTAGTATAGTGGTTAGATACTACTCACATATAGTGAGGACAATCTACTTAGTGGGTACCACTAGTGAGTTTGATCGTCATCGTGTGCAAATATCCTTCGAGCCAACGACACTCACAGTATTATGAGTGAGATTAATATCTAACCTAGTGAGTTGAAGGATATTCTTGGCAATACCAAAAAAGTATATAGTATTATAAGAAGAATAAAATAAATGAAAAACAAAACTAAAGAAATATTTAAGTACCGAATAAAATATATTAATCTAAAATTAAAAAATAATCATCAAATCATTCATTGGGTTGGTTCAAATAGGAAAAAATTGAGAACCAAATTGATTAAAATTAGTTGGGTTTGGATTTAGGATGGAATCAATTCCTAATTGATCATATTTAATTTATTTGACTTGGTTTGGATTTTGAAATTTTTTACATTCAATCTAAATCGAATCAATTTGATCAAACATCAGGCTAACTTAGTTCATATCATCAAATTATGATATATATATATATATATATATATATATATATATATATTATAGTTTTATAGTTTTTATCGCTAATTATTGTCTATTTTATAAAAATACTAATTTTTTATTATGAATGTAAAAATACATCTTGTTTATCAGATTATGTAAGCTATCATGAATTGACAACTGTCATCTTTTTCTGCTTCTTTAAAAGTCTGTGAGTAAGTTTTACTTTAATGGTCTTCTTTGAAGCTTCAAGAGGTTAACAAAACACATCTTGAAGCTAAGTTAAAGTCTTCCAAGTGAGAGAAACTCGAGTCAAGATACTTATGTGAGAAATTTGTCATTGTTGCTTCAACTCTCTCAATAGAGAGTGACTCACTTCTGTAAAATCTTGTAAACTGATATAGATCTTAAATAGAAGTGATATACTATAATTTCTTGAGTGAAAACCCTTTTGTAAGGAGAAATATGTCTCTTTGCAGTCAAAACATAGGAACCCTTTGTTGTTGAAAGTCCAACAAGTGGTTGACAAAGGTTGTGACCGATGGTGTTGTTGGTCTAGTAGTACCTAAGTATGAAGTCTTGTAGGGTTGCTCACATGTTAAAATCTAGTGGTTGGTTGGTCTAAGAGTGGCTTGTTGTATTAATGAAATTTCATATTTAAGGGTAAGGATTGGATGCGTAGTTCAAGGTTAGGATGAATTAGTGTAAAAATTATTATGCATCTTTTCTCTCTTTTTGTGTTTAATCTCTTTATTGGTTGTTCATTAATCACCAAGGCATAAAATCTCTTTTATAAAGCTTCCAAAAATTGAACATTTTCATCAAAGCTTTTATAACTTGATAACTCTTTTTAAACAAAGCTCTCAATTGTGAAAATATTTTTTCTAGAAATTGATTGCATTTTCATTTTGAGCTGAGAATAGTTCTTTTTTATAAACTAACACTTTATCAAGTTATATCAAAATACTCTTTATTTTCATAAAGGATTACAAGTTTGTGAAAATACAATTTAACTCCCATCTCCTCATTTATATGGTATTTTTGTCACTTCATAAATATTATTCTTAATAATATTTTTCTTCTATCATCCATTATTTTAAAGGTTATAAATTATTACATATACAAGAATTTAGTTTTCGTTTTTATATTATATATTATTTTATTAAAATAATTTGTGAATTAAAGACTATTTATTAACTCAATTTGAAACTCATAGTCTAAGTACCACGTAACTTCAAGAATCTTCATTAAAGTCATCTCATCTATGATCTATGCCCTGCATCCACACTCGGTTCTGGTTCTCATATCCAATTTTTTAGGCCAACTCTCATAAGTACTTCCTAGTCATAGTTATGACCAAAGTTGATGTTAAATATATGTATATAAAGTTAAATAGTTAGTGTGTTAATTTTTTTGACTCGATATCTCAAATCTTATTCACTATTAATTGTTTCTTCGTTATTTCACCATGATAGCACAAGTTTCTTCAGACACCTTTTTTCAACAATAATAAATAATAAAATAAAATCAACTTATTAAACCGGATATATGTACAAGTTTACTTTATCATAGTTTATTGTTAAAGGGACTAAAAATTATATTGTTTTCTTTCCTTTCTTTCTTTTTTTGAAAGGAAATTATATTGTTTTCAAATTTTATAAAAGTTAAAATTATGATGTACCTTAATTACAATGAAATATTTAGTCATTTTGAAGACTAAATTAATAATCATAAAAGAAGCATATACGGAATACATCACTTGGAGACAAGGGACAGAATTTGAGCGTAGACATGCAAGTTCTGATGAATGTAAATGTGCTCCATAAGAATAAGAAAGAGTAGTGAGTGTGAGACCCTGTCAAAACAGTGTCTGCCTCTTTTAAAAAAGGATATTTTTTGGGGGGGTTGTTAATGTCTATTATTCGGCTGCATAACCAAAGGTCCGACATTGGCATTGCTATTCTCACCTTTAAATTTTGCAAAGTTCACCTCCAACTTTTTAAAAAAATGCATTTTTGACAAAAAAAATCCCTTAGCTAAAATATTTTTTGTCGTGTTTTTTCATAAAAAATTAACAGAACAAAAGTACATTTCTATTGTGTAGTATTTTTTAATACATAGGCTGGTTATTTTATTGGAAAGAAGAGCAACAATACAATCTTCTAAGGGATAAAAAAAATATCGAGAGTTACACGTTGTGTTAGCCCTCAATCTTTTCAATTTTGTAGTTATGACTATGTTCCGCAAAAGGTATTTTAGCTAGTTTATAACTTTTTTAGTAGTTTATAGCATTTTTTAAATGTTACTTCAAGTAATACTTTTTTTTAAAAACGTTAGTTTCTTATTTATAATTTTTTATATTTTCTTTCATTTTTATTCTCAATATCTTATCCCATTTTGTGATTATTCTTTTTAAACAAATCATGTTTTTATTATTTTTTATCGTTTTATACATTTCAGCTACTTTTACCAAATATTTATAATGTAATAAACTAATTTTTCAACTTATCAGCTGTCTTTCCATCTTCTACTTAACTTTTCAATTAATTTTTCCAAACATAGCTTATATATGAAAGTTATTTTTTTTTAAAAATATCCGTTGAAATGAAAATAATTATAATATAAGTTACCTTTTTTAATTGTTGTCAAATTAATTATAATAAAAATTATTTTAATGATGACAATGTGATCTATTTAATAGTAATCAAATTAATTATGATATAAATTAAATTTTTAATTGAAATTCAAATCAATGACTAAATAAATTACTCTCTTTGTTCCTATATATAAGACCTAATTAACTAATTTATCAAGATTAAGAAAAGTGATTAATTTATTTGATAACATTAATTTTGTCTTATATTTATAACTTTCTTCTAAAACTATATTTGTCATTAATATTCCTCTCTCTTCTAGTTGTTTGTTAATACATATATACTCTCTTCTTTTAATGAGAGTTATTTCTAGTCTAAAAATAATTAATTCACGAAACATTATAAATTGAGTCTAAAAAAAACATCATTTAAAACTTAAGTCTAATCACTAGGAACGAATAGAGTAGTATCATAATTAATTCTATCATTACTAAAAAAAGTCATTTGTATAATAACTATTGTGATTACTGTTATAAATGGCATCTTCTATCCTAATTAATTAAGTTTCAATTATAAAAAAATAATCTTATTTGTTTCATACTTAATTTAACTACTATTGAATCAAAATTAATTGGATATTTTTATTACTATTTAAAGGTATTTAAAAAAAGCCTATAACTAAACTAATTACACAACAAAAATTGATTTTTATTTTATATAGTGAATAAAATGAAGATGTGTAAGTTGTGCATGTATTCAAATTCCAAAACACACAATAAAAATATGTTTTGGATTTTTCTTCCTACACCCAACAATAAATAGTGTAATTCCATAATTGCTCTTTAGTAAAACCTTAAGTTTTGTACAGGCAGATTCTAGCACCACTCTGCTTCTTTTTCCCACATCATTCAGCTTTATACAGATTGACAATCCGTATGAAGCATATAGATTGTCAATGTGTATGTTTCATACAAATCGGTGTTACAAAGAAAAAAAAAAACTTACCTTCGTTGCCTCTAAACCACGACGATGACCACAATGAAGTCAAAGACAATGCAACTACCAAATCACTGCGAGCCAAAGGAAAAAGGAGATCCACGAAGAAGAACAAACAGCGGAGGTGAGAAAAAATGAAAAGGAAGAAGAGTAAAATTGGAATGAGAAAATTTTGAATGATTGATTGGATTACTAAATGGTGTAGAAAGAAAAACTCATATATTTTTATTGTTTATTGTGCACAATAAAAACACGTTTCAGTTGGGCTAGGGGTGCAGACTTCATTCCCAATGAAAACTTATTTCCATTATGTATAAATAAAAGGGTTAAGCTTCCTACACCATTTAAATTTCTCATACACCATTTTTTGAATAGTGCATTTTCGTTAATACCCTTTAAATAAGAATAAGTTTATTTTATTTATTTTTCACGTTTCTTCTTCTTCCTCTGCACCTTTCCACTTCTGCTTCTTCCGCTCCGTTTGGTTGGTTTGTTTCTCCGCCGCACCCAGACGTTGACCTTGTCTGTGGATACATTGGCTTTGGTGGTGTTCCTTTCCTACGTCTTGTGGCCCTGGTGAGTGTTTGTTTTTTTCTAAGATGTCCATGGTCTTGTGGTGGCTGTCGTAGTTCGGCCATGGCTGATACGGATGCGGTAATCCATAAGAAACAAAATGGCTTCATACGGATTGATGAAGCTTACGGATTACCTAATCCATATGAAGCTTACGGATTACTCAATCCGTAAACCTCATACAGATTAGGTAATCCGTATGAAGCTTACGGATTGAGTAATCCGTATTTTTTACATTTTTTTGTGCATTTCGCTAAATAAAAAATAATTAAGTAATTATAGGTTAGAACTGTTCTTGCAAGCTATGTATGTGAATCAAAGTTGTGTAGTATGAATTGGAATGGTTGAGTCTTGTTGTTGCTTGGGTTTTGGACATATTGGATTAAGATTTTGCTTTGTGTTATATAAGTTGAAAACCCGTTCTAGCAAATGATAGGTTAGAACTGTTCTTGCAAGGTATGTATGTGAATCAAAGTTGTTTATGACTTGGAATGGTTTATCAATTATTGTTGCTTGGGTTTGGTTTGAAGTCATGAGTGACATGTAATGGTATATCAATTATTATTGTTTGGGTTTGGTTTGAAGTCATGAGTGACATATAATGGTTAAGTATTATTGTTGGTTGGGTTTGGTTTGAAGTCATGATTGACATGTAATGGTTTATCAATTATTGTTGCTTGGGTTTGGTTTGAAGTCATGAGTGACATGTA
>CM023948.1:21290285-21343548 GCA_013407115.1 Glycine latifolia | reverse complement strand
ATGGTTAAGTATTATACATATAATGGATAAGACTAGAGGAATGCGTCGGGCACTGGGTAGAAGTAGTAGTAGAGCTAATGAAGATGAACCCGTTGACCGGCGTAGGCCTACGACATCCATGCGTAGAGAAAGGGTACATAATGCGGTTGCTGAGGATCCTGTTGTTGAGGAACCTCATATAGACACTGATATTCCTGGGATGGAGGATATTGGTACTGAGACAAACTCATATCCAGGAGGGTCGGAAGACTGTTCCGTGTTAACTTCTTATGCAGATCATGTTGCTCGACGAGTGTGGGCCGGAGAGGTATCATTATGTTGATTTTCATACCTTAATAAGTAACATTATTCATAATATACACGTAAACTGATATTCTATTTATTGCAGGAATTTCCTGAGTTGAAGTTGGCTTCCCACGGACGTAAAGTGATTAAATTTGGGAAGCCAACGGCAGAGATTCAGGGCTTATTGGCTGCAACAGGGCTAGCTCCTTTGATTTCCTGTTGTGTGGAGATTGGGGACAGGGGATTGCTATCTTCTTTTGTGGAGAGATGACACCTTGAAACCAGTAGTTTCCATCTGCCTGTAGGAGAAGTTACAATGACTTTGGATGATGTGGCCTCGATATTGCATATCCCTGTTATGGGAGCGTTCCAGTCCTATGATGCAATTGAGGTAGGAGAGACCATTACGTAGTTGGTGGATTTGCTAAAGGTAACCGTTTAAGAAGCTGAAGTCGAGACCACCCAATGCCATGGGGCATATGTTCGACTTTCGTGACTACGAGAGTTGTATGATGTGAAGTGTCAGGCTAGGCAATGGACATTAGCTGTGAGGGCTTATTTGCTTCATCTAGTGGGATGCACTCTATTTGCTAACAAGAGTGCCACACATATAGGTGTGGTCTTCTTGGAAGCTTTCCGCGACATGGATCAGGCTGCCAGATATTGTTGGGGAGCGGCTGCTCTGGTGCACATGTATGATAACTTGAATTATGCATGTAATCACCATGGGAAGCATCTGGCTGGATACATGACTCTGTTACAGGTATTACTGGTTATATAAGTTGTATCTTCTTTAGTGTATAACCAACTGTTGGTGTGTGTTATGCTTAATTTGTTAATCAATAATTTGGTTACATGTGCAGTGCTGGATATACGAGCATTTTTCTACGATAGGGAATGTCGTTCCAAACGATCAGTATCAGGAGATTCAACCACGTGCCTGCCGCTGGAAGACTGCGAAGGCGTTACCTTTGATAACCTATCACTCGCGTATAGATAGGTTGATTGCTGCTGATGTTAGCTGGACGCTGTATGCGGAGCACCGTGGTCATAGAGAATTTGAGATGATTTCATTGTATTCTGGGGTCATCAAATAGGGTCCATCCACAGTCAGATATTTACCTGACCGGGTACTTAGGCAGTTTGGAGATGTTCAACATATTTCAGAGCTGAGGGAGTCTGAGGTACTTTCTGCTGAGGATGTTGACGACAGGTGGATGCACTTCACTGACTACATTGTTGCGATTATCCAAGTCAACATGTTCCTGGATATATGGAGTGGTTCTACTGTGTTTCCCATCCATTCATAACTCCGACACAGTATGAGGAAACCCCTTCACGTGGTCATCCTGAGCCCACTACTGTACCAGTTTTCCCCCGGTGCATGATCCTCGTGCAGATGCTGGACCACATTTAGAGTCACCTGTATCTATCCAAGAGCAGACCCCTGCACATGCAGTGGTAATAAATTTAACATTTTATTATTTCTACATTATGAAATCTCTCTAATGGAAAAACACAATCATCATATTGCTTCTCTGTGCTTATTTCAGGCTGCTTGCCAACAGATTGCTGAGGGGTTGCAACATATGATCGATATGAGGATGGTCACAGAGGGATCTGATGCATACTCTATGACGGAGCAGTTGTTGCATCTAGCTCGAGGTGTCACAGATTATGGCACTGTCTATACGCGAGCTAGACAACCTAAAGATACACCGTAGGCGACAATGATTTTTGTATACATGATTGATGTACTTTGATTTTGGACAACATGTTCAATGATGCTTACTTATATTTAAATATTTAAACATTTATGTAATTAAACAGTACTTTGATTATTTAAAAATTGTCTACCCATTTCGTAAGTCAACGTGTTGCGTGCACAATCTCATACATTTTGTATACATTTGCATTCGAGCAATATAATAATCGGGCCACTGTTGAGCTTCATTGGTACAGTGAGTAGCCCACAAGAAGGCCATCGATGGCAACGGACAATTTTCTCGCAATATGACTGTTTGCAAACCAAACACATTCAAATTAACTAAGTTTAACACAGTGAACCTAATAACACATGAAGCCAAACAGTTAATGTCATACATGAACAAAGTGGTTACCAAATATATGACCAATACACAGAATGCGATGTACTTGGGGATCTCTAGGCTGTTGACTTCTCAGAGGGAAGAATGTCATACTTTGCTGGAGTGAAAGAGAAACAATAATGACGTTATATCTCGATGCAATTACATGACCCATATCGGTAATATCCATCCACTTATCCATCGTTACCTGAAAATAAACAGTTAATGCGATTTTTGCACAATAACGTGACATCCAAGTAAATTCAAATGATCACGGACTACAATAAATTTTTACCTTGGACAATCCATCAACTAGTAAAGACCTCTTTAAGGTTTCAAACCTATGTATCCCACCAAACAAGGCTATATATTCATCAGACCATTGTGCAAGTTCTTTGAGCAAATGATTGCATACCACAGACAAAGAATCTTCACCATAACCTAATAAGGCGGCAATTACATGATACCACAATTACCGTCAACTTTGACATCAATGATGTTGACAATGAATTTCTGCATAAAGGGATGAAATTCATCAATCATAGGAACAATCCTGTTCCTTAAGGGAAGAACATCAGATGACGAACTAGACTTCATTGGAGTAGAGCAGCTATTTTGCACAAAATGTAATTCGTTGACATACTCAAAATATGACGGATCCCTTCTGGTAGACTTTTGGTGCTTTGTGAGGCTCTTCTTTGGAGCACCTTTAGTTTTGACCTTATCAAGAGGGGGGCACATGGAATTTACATCAGAGAACGCAATTTCTTTAAGCTTACTTTTTAGTGTCATTTTCCCACACAAATCAAGCTGTTCAAAACGGTTGGATATGGCTTCCATCTCTTTAGTTGTGATCACTTCGATTTGATGCATACCTTCTTCTGAAAAGTTTAATCTCTACTAAAAAATATGAACGGTGTTAATTGGAATGGTCCCAACCACATACTTAGCTAACTCACATGCACAAGGCAAACCATGTGTTGTTCTCATAACACATCCACAACGACTAGGGTTTTTGCCCACATAATGGATACGCTCATACTCAGCAGCAATTTGGTTTAACGCGTACCTGGACACCATACCAATAAGTCTCTTGTATAATGTAACTTTAAAAACATGTCCAACCACATATGTGCTTCTCTCCAAAGATGCATTGATGTCAATATGTTGCAACGTCATCATATTGTTCATGGCATCCCAAACAGTGCATAAGTCCCCAAGACTATTCTGTAGTAGCCGCTTTAAGGTCCAATAGGCAGATTACACCCTACAGTTTATGATATAATCAATTAATTTCAAAGACAATAAACTAATGGAAATCTAAATTTAAGCAATGTCAGATGACAAACTTACCTGTTAGTTGTAGTATTTCCAAAATGCATCACTTTATTTGTTCATGCTGTAACAAATCTTTCTTTGTGGGGATTCAACCAAGTGTCCTTCACATAATCAACAAATGTTGGTCACAGTGCACATGCAACCTCAAATTGCATAACACAATCATCATATTGATTCTTAGACGTACAATCAACAACACTTCCCCATACTTCCATGACATAATCCCAGGCGTTCTTCTGGCGAATATAAGTTTTACATTTTGCTTTGACATTCTTGTCAATGTGAAACCGACACAATAAATTGATTGATTCTGAAAAAATAATTTTCACAGTACTCATCAATGTTGAATCTCTATCGGTAACAATGACATTTGGAAAAAATTCACTTTTCAGAAAAATCCCTCTAAACCGTTCAAGGGCCCACACTACATTGTTTATGCGTTTGGCCTCTAAATAGGCAAATGCAGCTGAAAATGTCATCCCAGTAGGTGTCACACCAACAATGTCAAGTAAAGGAAATTTATACCTGTTTGTTTTGTATGTACTGTTTATCAAGAACACCATATGATATGCATTGCTCAATTGTACTACATCTAGATGTGCCCAAAACAAGTCACGTACAACATTTTCATCCTTCAATCTATACCAATGAATATACATGTCGCGTTCAAAAAGTTTCATTAGTTGCTGCATTTCGGTATTATCACCTCTTGTACGCGTCCGATATGCATATCTTGCATCGTATACTTGCTTCAAACTTGTGACATTATTGGCATTGTGCTCCTTCAAAGTTAGCAGAATATTCTTTGGTTTCACCATCGACCTTGTCATATCTGCAACAATGATGTTTTTCTCCTTAGTTAGTCGACCAGCGTATGGGTGTCCACAGAATGACTTAGCCAAAGCATGATTATGATTGTCACATATTAGCTTCACCATCCACCCTTGACCTCCCGGTACTGGTTTGCCCCGCAACTTAAAAGGACACTCACAATTTCAAGTGCTAGTCAATGAAGGTGTCAAACATTTTTTCCATGGTCTATACTTTCCACTCCTTTCACAACCAATTAACACAAATGATGTCCTTTCTATTTTTCCAGTCGATATGTCACTCCTCTTTATGACAGCTACAAAACCATTCTTATTTGCAATAGTACGAGCCCATTTCAATACCACATCACGAGATTCAAACACCTACACAATAGGATAATTCATCGTTAATCTTCTTAATTCATTCATTTAACAACTTTAACTACATTCAAATACACATAAATACCTCAGTCGTTTTGAACGTTGCAGAACAATCAATTAAACAATTATTGTTTTCAAACGCATCAGGCTCCCTTCCAATGTCTTCACTGATATTAATTTATTTAGACATAATATTATCATATATCCACTCATCGTTGTCCATCCTAACAAATTAAATTTAAAAATAAATTATTTCATATAAATTTAACTTAAAATCAAATTTTAAAAAATTTAATATTAAAATAAAACATTTTTAATAAAAAATAAAGCATACGGATTACCGAATCTGTAACACCCAAAAATATCAGACTTACCTCGTTCACCCACGACGATGCCACCGACCGCTCTATTCCGACGAACCACTGGTTAATTCACCACCCAACTACCACCAAAGAAAGAAAAACCACCAATGCAACTCAAACACACCAAAACACGAAAACGAAATGCAAAAATGAGTACGATTTCAAAGCCAACGAATATAACAAAGAATAAACGGCCAAGGGCATTTTGGGAAATCTACTATTTACAAAATGGTGTATAAGAAGTTATAATGATGCAGGAAGCTCATCCCTAAATATAAATGTGTTTTCATTGTGTATATTATACAATAAAAAAGGTGCTTTTGTGAAAAATAAATTTGTAAGAGAAATGTATTCTTTTCAAGTTAGAGATGAACTTAGCATAGAATAAGTGAGAATAGCAATCCTCGTACGACATCACCTTCCCAATTATCTAGGCCTAAGCTCTGGATCATTGCTCAGTGTTTATTGTTCCATGTATCCATAATCACACCCCACAAATATTTTCATAGCTATAATAATATAGCACATAATCTTCGATATACACATTAATGTTCATGATTAAAAATCATTCATAGATTTTATTATAACTGTCCTTCAACCATGATTGGGTTGCAGCTAGCACGAAGTCACTATTATAACTGTCCTTAACTCATAGTAACTATATAATTCTACAAGACATATCTTCCATGGACCAGTACCTATCTACTAGTGTTCTGATAATGGGATGTAACCAGCTGGTCAGATTGAAAAATTGATGAACTGGTTAAGTTTTCAGTTTAAATAAAAGTTAAATAAATTTTTGTTCCTATAAAATCGAAGATTTTTTTAATTTTAATGATTTATAAAATTTGTAAGGTTCAAATATTGTGGATCAATTCCATAATAAAATGTAATTGTGTGGGGTAATTCCATTAAAAATAATCAATCAAATTTTTTTATAAAATTTAAGTCATTAATAAAATTGATAAATATCTATATCAATAACATGATTAATAAAAATAAAACCATTATATATGGTTGGAACTTATTTTGATATTTTTTTTTTGGAGATAAAAGATTCGTTGGTTTTAAAAGATAAATAAAAGGTTAATATTTCCCGATAATTTTTTTATATAAATACTATATCTTATTTGAATCTTTAATTTGTGTGTATTTAAATGTTACAAACTTATAAACTTATATTTTAGTTTTAGTTTTAACATCATAAAATTATAAAGTTAGATATTATGTTTTTTAAATATTATTTTATATATTATTAAATTATTATTATTATTTTATTTATATCAGCTTTACTGTACGGTTTAATCATTAAACTTCGAATAGTATACTAATTGATTGTAAAAATATTCGTGTCTACCTAGGAAAGTACTAATGATATTATCTATATAATTCATTCATTATTTTGCATGCATATAATCACATAATTTGATCGAGTGTATCGACAAATCAATTAGTCTCTCTAGCTATGTCAAAATTATGGTTTTATATCTTGTGTTCTGGATTTTATTAACTTATTCTCTTATAATTGATTTTAATTATTAGTACAAAAGTACTCCTTAGTATGGACGTTGGTTCTATTAGCATCATGAAAGCTTAATTCAGTTAGCATATGCATGAAGTCATATATTCTTAGCTTTTTTCTAACAGAGTCTTGTACTTATTGGTATCATTAATTTTCTACGTTTAAATAGTGATTGAGAAGTCGGTGCAGTCTTTAGAATGTTTGGATGATTTCAACAGTGAAGTGTTCTGTGTTATAAATACAATTCTCAAGACTGAGCTCATAATGAAATAATGTGATATATGAGTTAATATTATATATAATAAATCATTGATACAATTAATATTAGACTTAGATGTTTTTAAATAACATCATGAAAATATGATTGAAAGAAATTTTTTTATTAAAAATGTTAAAAAACTAGATTTTTTGAGTAACATTAACTATCAATAAAAAATTGGTGAACACTTTCCACCAATCTCATGATTATCCAAAAAATCCTAATAGTGTTCCTATATACAATTTTAACTTTAATATTTTAATTACAATAATTTTTTTTCCTGAGAATATAATATGAGAATTATTTTTGGATATTGTTAAAAAATGCATTTGGTTAACTATTAAAATTGGTTGAGATTATTTTTTATATTCCAAAGAATAATTAAAACGCTGTGTCCGGTTAGATTATTTTTTCCTAGGAATATACTTTATAATTACTTAGACATTCTTATTACAAAAACTACCTATTAAAAGAGAGGAACATTTGAGGGAAATAAAAAATTAACGTAAATATAAGAATGAAATTAACAGGAAATCAAATTGTGAGAACATTAGTTGAACAAGAAAATAATTTGTAAGATTGGAAAAAAAATTAAGCATATATTATAAAGATCAATGAGAGAGTAGTAAGATAATGGTTATTAAGAGAATATATATAAATTTTTACTCATAAAAAACTATATATGTACCATGAAAACAATTTTTTCTCGCCTCTCTATTGAAACTAAATATTAATAGACTGTGATATTATATCCTTCCAATATATACAATAAAATATACACCTGATTAATTTTTTTGAAAATCAATAATTTTGTAAGGTTTTGTTTTTTAATTAATGTTTCTTTCCCCTGATTTATATTAAATAAAAAATAAAACTTATAAAAATTAATAATTTTTAATAAATTATAACCGATAAAAAAATAAAAAAAAGAATATCGTGAGAGAGAAAATGTTACTAAGATTCATGTTCCAAAAAGAACTAAATAGTCCGTTCCTTAATAAATAATTATAATCATTAATTACACAGTCCTATATCACTCCAAATTCATCACATCAAAAGTTGATATCCGTACCATCACTAATAATGTACATGCAATTATCATGATTTGAATTAATATAACAGTGTAAGTAATGCTATTCCACCAACTCAATTAAACCTCTTTTATTTGTTTATTTAATTTAATCTACTTTGCTACTATGTGGTTCGATATCCATCACTACGTAAATAACGTCATTTCATCATATACCCTCTGTTTGAAGAGTTTCTGCATATCATTCGACCATTTCACAACTGAATTAATCATTCCAAATGCTACAGCATACAGTGCCACTCACTGTTCAAATTTAAAATACCAAATTTTTTAACTAAAAATGTTATCACAATATATAACTTTTTTTCAAACGAAAGTAACAATAAACCAAGTAACAAAATTAAAACCACTAATATAGCACAATATATACATCATCCACCAAAACCACATATAGGAGCAAACTCTATTTAATTCAAGTGTTCATAACTTGTCAACACGAACACAATTGTCAATATAAGAATTAATTATGATTCATATATATGTAAGCACGTAACATTTTTATTTTTGTTATTCCATTTTTTTCTATAGTTTAAGCATCTATATATATCACCGACGAGGAGCTTGTAATTAAGACAAGAAGACACCCCTTTTGACTATTGGCTGAGTATGGTCGACAAGTTTAGTTTGTAGGACAGTTACCAGCTAACTCTAAGCTGAGAAAACTTTGTTCATTATCATTGAAGACGAGAAGTGGCAGATGGCAGTTCACCAGCCTCCCTTCAAGTACCTAAATGTCATTCATAATAATCCTGCCTAACAGTACATATAAAAAAAGTACACAACATTTCACCCTTATTATATATATACATTTTTTCTTTCCTGTAATTTATTTAGTGCTTTTCTTCCATTTTTATTCTTGTAATTTTTTTCTTCGTTTAAATTCCTGCAAAATATATTTATTTTATTTTATTTCCTTAAAGTATTTTAAATAATATTTTTTAATTATATATTCAAAATATTTTTTAGTATTGAAACTGTTATCTAAAATTCTTTAAAGATAAAAATAAAACAAATATATTTTATAAAGATTAAACGATATGGTTTACTATCAGACAGATGAGATTTCTTTTTTCTGGATTAATCAAGAAAACAATTTAAGCTTAGGACACAACCATTAGTAGGTTGCTAGATTAGATTAGATCATGACCCATTAAACTTTTATGTCGACGTGCTATACCTTATCCTATCAATAACAATTTTTATTAGTTCCTAATTTTTTTATTAGCATTAAAAACTCATAAAATAGATTTCTTAATTTTTATTAGTTCCTAATTTCTTTTATACAAATTACCTATGTTCAACATAAATGAACTGAAAGTTTAAAAGTTATTTAGTAGCTGAATACTTTGAAGTTAACTCATTAAATAAGTCTTTGATAAAATTATCTTGTTAAAGTAGTTAAAAAATATAAAATTACAAAAATATACATATTTATATAATAATTTTTTTTATAAATTTTAATTTTATTTTATAGATAAAAATATATTTTGAGGTGCTATAATTTTATTTTTTAGTTATTTTAAACTCTTGTAATTTTTATTTATAGATAAATTATTTGCATTACATTTATAGTTTCAATTATACATTTTTTCATATTATGTATTGTACTATTAATAATCTTATCTTATATCTTATAAAATTTAACCAATTTTAAAATAAAGGAAAAAATACACTTAAGTGATATTATATAAAATTATTAGTGTAATAGTTAAATAAAACATCTTGATATAAAATTATTAAAAGAATAATAGAAAAATAAAATAAATCTAATATTTATCATTGTCAATTTCGTGAAATATAATGTTAAAATATTTAAATCAAATATTATAAATAGTATAATAGTTAAAATAAAATAGTATAATATAAAAATGTGTTGGAGGAATGAGTGAAAAAACAAATAAATAATAAAACATGTTTATTTAAAAGCGATAATAAAAAAATTAATAAATATTTTAAGGATGAAATGAATAAATATAAAAAACTAGAAGAGTTTAAAAAAATAATAGAAATTATTAAAAATAGTATTTATCGAATAATCAAATAAACTTTTCAGATAAGAAAAATGACTTGTCGAATTTAAACAAAGTCATTTATGTTAATCATATCCTAAGCGTTAACTCAAAATAAGGTAGAAAAAATGAAGAGTTTTTTTAGAGGAGAAAAAAAGTTAGGCATATTATACTTTATTATACTTTTTTATTGGTGAATCACCATGATTTTATAAGATATAATTGATTCTTGTATGTTATTTAAACATATTACATGTTTGATAAATTGATTGATTTTTATAATAATTATTTTTAAAATTATTTCTAATTAGTTAATATTATAAGACAGATCATGAATGTACATGTCTATTTTTTATAATAATTAAAAATTAAAAATAATATCAAAATATTTATAATAACTTACTCACCCTATTTAATTAATTGAGTTAGACTCATTAAGAAAAGTTAGATATATTAAAGTAAAGTAACACTTCCCATCTAAGAAATTAATATCTGAGGATTTATTAAAGAGGGGCTAGTGAAGCTGAAAATCCGGCAAAAGAAGAGCAACCATAACTTATGGTTTCCATAGTGCACATATATTTGTACGTTAGACTCATATTTTTGCTTGATCATTTCGGAGAAACTTCCACTAAGAGCTCAACATAGATGGTACCCAGCTATGAATTGTTCGAGGTACTTTTGACTGTCACGCGTTTCAACTTTCAACTATGTGTAATCGGATTTCTTAGAATCTTTTATCAGAATAAATGCTAAAGGCATATATATCTAGCACAGCACAACCCTTTTTCTCCAAGCTCAAGCAAGGCTTGGAAAATTTGTGGTGCAAAATGACACAAAGCAGTTATAAGAAACAAACTCAATGGTGAGCGAGGCTATTGCCATTTGAGGCAATTTAACACATGGGGTGTTGTTACATGATAATAATTCCCTCGGTGTTGAATATGAGTTTCCCTCACACATAAGTTGTGTACTTTGCACATGCTGTTTTGGAAAAGCACATAAGCAATAGTAATTAAACGTGCTTGAATTGGGTGCCATTAGATCCCTTTTGTGCAATATGGCTAAGCCATTGGATTTCACCAATCATGGAACGATCGATATTATTGTTGTAATAAAATAATAATAATAATAATAATAATAATTTATCATCATCTACATGTGCTGAAATTTGTTGAGTGCACGAGTAGGACTTTGTTTGTGGAGCGTTATATAAGGGAGGGGAAGAAGGTAACTTTCTGACTATTGCATATGTCTAACCGAATTTGATATTGGATGTGGCAAAGTGTTTGGCGTGACCTATGCATGAATCAATGTCACTTTGATAAAATGGTACTTTGGCAATAAGTATAGGGACCAAATCGGGTGACCATCAAATGGTGCAAACTAACACACAAATACCAAAATGAAAAACAGATGGAAATAAAGCATGGTAGCATCTAGAACTTGCAATCCCAATTGGATCACTATGAAAGAGCAACACAAAATAAAAATGAGTTAGAAATGAATATAGAATAAAAACGTGTCAATAGGGTAAGCATAGAAGTAGTACAAGAGAAGGGTTAGCTAGCTATAGCCAGATGCTGCATGAGTAGTGAGTAGTGAGTAGTGATGAGTAGTGTGAGTTTCGTCCTTTTCAATTTTCATTGTTGGTATAAATATATAAGCTAGCTATTTCTTCTTCTTTTAATAAAGCCATTTTCATTTTCTATTTTGAGTAACATAGTTGTTTTTTAATTTGTTTTACTACTGCCAGTTGCCAAATGCCTTTCTTATTCCCCATCGCCCCTTTTCTCAGTTTTCTGTTGATGAATTTAATAGCATGTGAAAATTGTGCATGAGAAGCTATGCAATAATTCTACTTTTATTTACCAGTTTTGTTCTAACTAGAGAAATAGTTTGTACAGGCATGCAAAAGTTGTGATGACGATAGTTATATTGAAAGCATTACTTTTTTTAGGGTATATTGAAAGCATTACTTGAACTCTAAGATGTAGACATTTTGTTTCTAACTAGTATGTTACTCGTGCCTATGGGGAGAATGTGTGTTGTTTGAGTTTAATAATAAAGTCTATTAAATAATATAGATTTATGTAAATAATGATTGAAAATGTTAATAAAAAATTTTTACAAAAATTATTTTAGTGTCTTATATTATATGTTGATTATATTGTTACAAACTTATACATATAAATATGTTAAATTCAACATATTTGTATGTGAATTTATTATTTTGGAATTGTAAATAATTAAAGGATACTAGAAATCTAAAGAATGTGCTGTGATGATTGTATATGCTGTTAGAATTATGATGAATTGCAAAAGTAAAGAAAGTCGTTAATAAGAAAATATATATTGGAATGATAATATAAAGTTATTTTTATAAGTAGTTTAGTATGGTCATAGCATAAAGTTGAACAACCTAAGTAGAGGAATCTATGATAGGCAAATGTAGAAATGACTGATAAGCTTCTTTAGGCAGACATGAACGTTGCTCTTTTCAATTTTTCTAATGGCACCTATAATCATATACTCTATGTCATTATGCTTGATACTAAGGTAGGCTTTTCCATTAAATTTTCTTATTCATTAACACTTTTGTTCCTATGATAGCTCTATTCCGCCTGGTCATGACGAAGGATAGTGAAATATAAAAAACAAAATAAGCTTGTGAAACCTAAACTCAGAGAACATGATAAATGATATTATTTTTGTTAATATAGTAGATAATATATAAATGAAGTGATTTCAAAAGCAAGAAAAATTCTGTAGTAGTCATAATATAAAAGAATTTATATACAATGAAGTCAATAAATCTGCCATGTACGTCATAATTAGTTGAAAATGAATTTGGTATATATACAACTTACGTAAGTTGTTGAATTTGTTGGTAGCATAACTTTGACAAAAAAAAGATAGGAATTCAAAATGACATAATTTGTTATTAGATAGAATATTTTTAGTTATGAACTTAAATTAAAGAAAACAACTAAAAATTTTTATGCAAAATTAATGCTCTATTAGTAAACTTTCCACTTGTTTAGCTTTTCTCTTTCAATTTAACCAAATAATATCTTCATTTCTCTCTATTTTGTCCTGCATCTTTTCTTTACTTTTGTTTTGTCAATGTTCACTTTTATAAAGGTCCTGTATAAAATTTCACAATTGAACATTTCATTGACCCTTAACCCATTCACCTAAATTTCTACAATAAACATCAATTTTCATTTACTAACTTTTTTTAAACACCTAAATTAAACTATTGATTATAAATAGGAGTAATATTAACAAAAGATAAGCAACAACAACCAAAGATTGTATGCGAAAAAATCTTATCCTATAAGATAATACCAAACCGACGGAATCAACTGAAAAGTTTTCAAATGAAAATTTCAAAAGTGTCATAAATTTAAAAGTAAAATGAGAAATAAAGAAACATACCCAAAAATGTCATTTTGACATTTGATTAAACACATAATTTGCAACCAATAAATCAGTCTAGAAAAAAATCAAATAAATATTTAAAAAATTCTCTAATTATCATCTATTTTTATAAAGACTCGTTTAATATCTTTTTCCATAAAATACTTTAACCGATAGGTCATATCAAATAAACTTTTTTAACAAATTTAGTCGATATTCACAATATTAGAGAAATTTTAATGAAGGAGAAAAAAACAAAGAAAGTAATTAGGCCAAAATAAAATCAACCAAGAAAATAGAAACTAAGAAAATTATTCACCTTTGTCGCTACAGATCACTATAAATCATGAAAAATTATGAAGAAGTTGTAGTCACAATGGCTGACAAATACATCTTCAGTGAGGATTGCGATGTTGAATGGTTAACGGAGAAATAAAAAAATATTTTACTGATTTATTTTTAGAAGAGAGATAAAATAAATTGAGTGAAAAAAAAACTGCAAGATCTAGTATAGTTTATTAATGACAAAATGGATGTGAAGAAAAAATAAGAGAAAGAAAGAAGTGAAATTCAATAATAATTTTTTCTTCTGATAATATACCTTTGTTGAAATCAGACCATAAGCAATTGATCCACTTAAAATTTTATCTTTTGCAAACCTGTCAATAATTAAACTCAGCCAATTGAGATGATAACCAACAATATTGAAAAATATAAAGGGCCCAAAGGAGAAAATTGTAGAAATCATAATATAAAATGAAAGGAGATCACTGCACTCTAGACAATTGTCAAGTAAATTAATAAGAAAAAGAAAGAAGTGGAGTTCAATAATAATTTCTTCTTCTTGTGATAATATATCTTTGTTGAAATCAGGCCTTAAACAATGGATTAACTTAAGATTCCATCTCTTGTTACACATGTGCAAACCTATCAATAATTAGACTAAGCCAATTGAGATGAGAACCAATAATATTCAAAAATATGAAGAACCCAAAGTAGGAGATTGTGAAAATCATAGCACAAAATGAAAGGAAATCACTGCACTTTTCTAGACAGTTGTTAAGTAAATAAAAGAAGAATTACTATATCACTAGTGATTTAGAATCTTTTCAAAAGGAAAAATTAAAATAATATTGAAATTTTGTATTTTTGTAATTGGCTAGTATGATATCTTGCGTACACACATAATACCACTGGCTACATCTTAAAGAGATAACGTGTGAGAGAGATGAAAGAAATGATATAATAAGTATTTAAGATTTAAAAAAAAAAATTAATTTGCTTATCAAAAAGGGATGTAATTAGTAAATTTTAATTTGGAAATATTGGAGTAGACTTATAAAAAAGAAGAGTGTGAAATTAGCAAGTTTTAATTTGGAAATATTGGAGTGTATTTATTAAAAATGGGTGCAATTAGTGAATTTAAAATTTTCTACTTATCATTTTGCCCCTAATTTTTGTCAGGGTTAATCAACTGGAAAGGTTAGAAATGTATTTTGATATGTCTATTGCTTTCATATATGTATAGTTGATGAAATCCTGCGGTTCCTCCTCCCAATATTTACCGTATGACTAAAGCTATTTTTTCAAGGCAAATTGTCTTTCAAATATTGGTTAAAAAATTAAAAAGAATTTTTTTTATTGAGATATGTAAAATTGTGTTGTTTGATTTTTTTAATGTTATTTTATCATTTTTATTCTAAATATTTTCTTTTTTTAATTTTATAAACAATATTTTAAGGGTGTATGAGGTTCAGGACTATCACATCAGCTTTAGTTTCACATAAATTTAAATGTAATTTAACCGATGATTATTTCACAGAAATCTTCCATAAATTCCGAAACTTAACTCTGCCATTGCTAATCTCGTTTCATATCATTGAGTAAAATCCATAGCAAGCAAGAAAAAGTGAGCAAGACTAGGTTCAAACAAGTTGTCTCCCACATTCTTTTGGGCATGGCGTTATGATTTTTTGAGAAATGAATCTACTTAATAACAAAAGTTTTAGAAAATTATTCCTGTAATATATAACTTTAAAAACTTAATTATTTCATTAAGAATTTATATTTTCTTTTCAATATAAGCGTATAATCATATGAAGTAACTCTTTCGTATGTAACCTGCGCACTGTATTTCTCGTGCATACATACATGCATACTTTTCATAATTAAGTATTACTTTATATTTTTTACAATTTTCACGATCAGTAATTATATTTATATAATTTTTTTCTTTCATCTCTTGTCTCTCTCCAACATTGTCTATAATATTTGTTTTTTTAGAAGATCTATAATAGTTGTTACTTTCGTTCTTTTCATATATGTTCGAATCTTTTTATTTAATTTTCTTCTCACTCCACCTCCTTAGACTCTAAATGTAGTGTACTTTAACAAGTACTTTTCACCATATATAGGCAAAACATCTGCACACTCTAATGTCTTCAAAGCCTAGCTAAGGTAATGAGGTGAGTGTTTTCCTAACATGGGATTCTTATCCTCTACAATACTAGGGAGATTATAAAAAGCGATTTTTTAAAGTGCAATAAACATTATTTAAAGTAAAAGTTATTATATAAAAAAATAAAGCTATGAGGAGGCTATTACACCGTCGTTTAAAAGTGACATGACTAATCGTTTCAAAGGGATCTCAATCAATAAGCATTAAAAAAAGGGGTTTTCATTCAATTAAAGTCACGAATTTGTTTAAAACAACTTTTTACAGTCTTTCATTAATTTGCCTTTTTATGATTTTCAGAATTGTCAAAGTAAAATGAAATATAAAGGGCATAAAAAATAAAACGTGTCGCTTCTATTTATGATCAATTTTAGTTTTATCTTTTTTAGTTGTTAATATCGATTGGGTATTACGCTATTTTTTTATATTAAGATACTAGTTGAACAAATATTATTTTTACTTTGAAATTTTTGTATATATATGACTGTTTTTATCATCATATAAGGTCTTCATTATTATATTAAAAAATATTTTGAATAATATTTTAAGGTCAATGGATATGCATCGTCGGTATATATATATTTTTACATTATTAACAAATAAGAAATTATGATTAATATGATATTTAAGATAATTTTAATAAAAATCAATAAATTTAATATACATAATAATTATGATTGAATAATTGTGTAAAAATATATACTATTGGTGCATTTATTATTATTATTCTAATATTTTTGGCAATAATTTTTATAGCATATTTCATTTTTTTAAAGAAAAATATATTAAAAACTTGATCTCTATAGTTATTTTATTAATTAGTTGGCTAAATAATCTAGTTTATGAAGATATTGGTTCTTAAATTTGAAGCATTTGAGGGACAAATATTCTTAGTAAGTGAAAAACTATAAAAATCAAGCTTTTATAAAAGAATAAAACTCAACACAATAATGAATACAAATTATGGAGACTAAAACTAAAATAAGTGAATAGATTTAAATAGGTTTATTTTGTTTTCCTTGTAAAATAGATTTAAATAGGGTTGGCCTATTTGA
This sequence comes from Glycine latifolia, assembly GCA_013407115.1. Taxonomy (NCBI): domain Eukaryota; kingdom Viridiplantae; phylum Streptophyta; class Magnoliopsida; order Fabales; family Fabaceae; genus Glycine; species Glycine latifolia. The sequence continues at coordinate 21,326,473 of CM023948.1, read as the reverse complement.
AAAATTTAAGGCTTGAGTTTGGATTGTCATCTATCTTGAATTATATTTTTAAAAGTTTGAGCTAGCTTTCTTGAAAGTCTAACTTTATCTCTTAATCTATTTCATATTAAAGCTTTTATATAAATATGACATATCCTTGAATATACTAATTGACTAATAGCTGAAAGGAAATTTTTTTATGTAAAATAAACTATAAATTAAACTACAAAATTAAAATCACTATTACTCAAAGCATAAGAGAGGACAAAATTAAAATAGGTCAGTTAGATTTTGTAAGAGTTAAATCTGACTTGTTTATATGATATTAACTTATTTCTAATATTTAATATGATATTCATGATAACTAATTTAAAAGTCTATTTTATAATAAGATATTTAAATAATATATAAATTTATTCTTCAATAAATTGATAGACTTAATTTTTTAATATATCAACATTCTTAACTTTTAAATATACATATACATATATATATATATATATATATATATATATATAATAAAAAATGTATCCTTCTATAATATATATATGATTTTAATACATTATAAAAAATTAATATAATAATAATACTAAAAAAATTGATGTTATATTTACTTAAATATGTTGATCTATTAGGTCTATAAAGTTTTTGAATGCCCCAAAGTCTTAATTAAACAGTAGTATTTTTTTATAAAATGTATATATTATTTTTTTACTGAAAAATGTATATATCTATATCTATCTATCTATATATATATATATATATATATATATATTACTTTAAACACCAGATAGTTTGAAATAAAATAAGTATAATATCAAGATAAGATAGCTTGCAACTGACTTTATACTGGACAAAGCAGATAAAAAAAAGAAAACAAAATTAATAAATAAAGGAAAATATAAAAAAATGCAGTGAAAAAAAATAACATCTCATTTTTGAAACAAATCAATGACTCCATAGTCCATAGGCCTAGGCTTAAAAACCAAGTGCATCCACCATTACCAATCATAAAAAACCAAGTGTCTTAACTCTTTTTTGCTCACCCCAATATAACTCCCTTGACTCTTCCTTTTATGACCCCCTCAACCAAATTTAAGTGCAATCAAACCAACACAATGTCCTGCTTTTGGAGCAGCGTTAATCAAGAAGACTGAACTCATCGAATAACACTATTCTTTTTATATATTAAAATTGAATAATACTATTGTTTTAATCTTAAGAAATGCCCTTCATCACGTGCTCATGTCGAATTGGGCCAGTCCTCGACAGGGTATCGCCCCTTAAGCAAGACGCGCTTGTTTATTGTCAATCTTGCTACCCAAAAAGCTTCAAAATGCAAATATAAAATTATATGATACATTGATAAGTAATGAATAAAATCATCATCATCATCATCTATCATTGAGCATTATTTTATCCCAAAAAATGTAACACATATGGCTGCGTTTTCCAAATCTAATCCTCACTAAAACCCGTGCTATTAATGACTTAATAACTAGCCACTTTTGGCTTTAATTTCATATCGATCATCTCACTTTCCTTGACAGTTATGAAATGGGACCTTGCATTACATTATTATGCAACTAAATGAGGACATCCTGGTACAACACACGTCGAAAAAAAATTAAAATCAGACAAGCCCAAAAATTAAAACGGATCATCACTGTAACGGGACGAGTTTAGTGTCAACATCAAACCTAGCTCCATGCCGAAACAGTTAGCTTGTGGGCCTTCTAAAATATGCATCCAAAGTTCTTATGTTCGCATTATCCTTTGACGCCCCCCAAAACACTCAAAAAATATGGAAACGCATTATTAGCAATAAAAAAATGAATTTAATTTTTATGCACACATTAGAAAGATGGAATAATAAGGAATTTTTTCTTTCAACATAAAACTTATTAAATAAATCAAATTTAACTTTTTACATAAAGAATGAAAAATGTGAACGGGCATATATTTTAGGAGCCAAAATAATATGATTGAAATAATCTTCCTCTATTGCTTGGGAGTCGGATATTCCTTCCTTTTTAAACTCCAATTCATATTTTTCATAGCAATAATTTACTTCACTAACGAAATCTCTGTGTTAAAAAAAAATTGATAATGTCTAATTTTTGCTAATTAATATAAATATTTTATATTATCGATCAACTAGAAATTACTTTAGCGATGAATTTTAAAATATTTATCATAAAAATTAACAAATTTATTATATAAAAATTTAATTAAATAATAGTGTAAAAATATATAACACTTTCAATATATTCTAATTGAGAAATGTCACCAAGTTTTTAACACATTTATCATCATTAGTTAAATTTATACAAAGTTTTGTAAGCCTTACTTGTATTTAATTAATCTCTTTCATAATTTATAGATTCTAATAAATTTTAATTAATAACAAAAAATATACTACTAATAAGACGATTGTGTTGAGAAAATGTTTTGAATGCGGTTGTCATTCTAATCAGTAATTTAATAAAAGAATCCATAACCATCATTATTAGAAACTTTCTCACAAATTGACCGCTCTCGCTCTCAGTCTCACATCACGCAAACACTCGCATTATTTAAATCCAAACAATGATTAATTATTCTAAAACCTTTTCGAGTTTTCGTAACTCAACCGCACTTGCTCCGAGTCTCAGCTTCCGAACACATTAAAACCCTTCTTACGTGGAACCATCCCATTGGCCAAACCAAATCAACGGCCAAGATCTCGTAGAGTATGAGACAGGGTAATACAATCGTACGGCAATGAAGAGGGGACCGCCAAAACCTCAGTGGAAACGACTACCTACAATGCCACCTAGGTTCGTAAAACAATAGTATTACCCTGGGTATTATGCAGACAATAGTAGTATGAGTGAAGAAAGATATAATATATTTTTTATAAAAAAACTCATATACTCTCTTTTAGCCCTTTTGAAAATTTATTGAAAATTAAAAATATTGAAGAATCTCATTCCTTCTATTTAGTTTAAACGTAAGATCCACCAAAATAAATAATTTTGATTCATCATAAAAATTAATAAGAACAAAATAAAATTTAAAAATAGTATGACTAGCATTATTATTTTACTTTATTACCATGTTATTATTAGTATGCAACATTCATAAAAAAAACTAATCTCTGTATCAGTAAAAAAACAACTAATCTCTCATTCTTTCAGTCACCTATTTTTCATTCACGGAAAACTTAGAACTCGAAAAATTATTAAATAACAACTCCTGTACCACTTGTAGAGAGAAATATACTATAAAGTATAAACCCACAGCGCGCACCATTCTCCACTGTCCAAGGAGATCAAGCACCAAACCCAACACACCTCTCTCTCTCTCTCTTCCTCACTCTCTTGTGTTATTGTTCTATTTCTCGTTCTTTCGCAAGTGAATGTTGAACTGACTCTGCGGTTCGGTTCAGTCTTTTTTTTTTTTTTTCTGTTTATGGATCCGGGCGCGATGATGAATGAGGGTTCCTTCGCGAACAATGCGAGCGGCAATACGGCGCCGTATAGCTTGGCGGAGATCTGGCAGCAGTTCCCGCAGGCGATTAGTGGCGGCGGTGGATTGGGGCTCAGAAGCCCGCAGTTCAGTCATGGGCCAGGAGGGCAGTTTGGGGATTTGACCACCGTGCCTAGCCACGGACTCGGGTCCAGTAACAGCAGAAAGCGGCGCGACTCCGAGGATGACGATTCCGCTAAGGGCGTGTCCACCAGCAATGTCGTGGTACATAAAAATGTTCACTTGTTAATAATAAAGTAGTAAATTTATTTTATTTATATGAATGAATGTAATTCAGTTAACAACACAAGCTACTGAGTTTGTGGGATTCGATCCCCGCGTAATACACTTTTGAGAAGAGGTGAGAAGCTTTAAGTGTAACTAAGTTCCGGACCGATAATTTGTTCCGTAGCCGGTCCTTTTGTACTTAAGCTTATGGGGATACCCTCGGAGTCTCACTGGGGGAGACAAAGGTCCTAATTACGGTGGTTGAAAGAAAAACATTATTTTATTTGTTTGTGTTAATTAGGGGTTGTTTGGATTATTGTTGCGCAGAATGAGGGTGATGGAAAACGTGTTAAAGGGAATAGGAACGAGGGTGGTGGTGATGGTGGTAACAATAAAGGTGAAGGTGAATTCAGTTCAGGAAAGCCTGCGGAGCAAAGCGCTAAGCCAGCTTCGGAGCCTCCGAAGCAAGACTACATTCACGTTCGAGCCAGAAGGGGTCAAGCCACTGATAGTCACAGTCTTGCAGAACGAGTAATTATTTTATTTTATTTTTATTTTTATTGTACTTGAGAGGTTGTGTTTGGAAATATGAAGTGAAAATGTGATGTTATTGTGAGTTTACCTTTTCTGAGTTAAAGGGGTAATTTTGAGGTTATTGATTTGTTTGGATTAAAGTTGTTGACTGTGATTTATTTCTGATTGGGATGTTTGTGGATGCTGGACAGGCTCGAAGGGAAAAGATTAGTGAAAGGATGAAAATTCTTCAGGATTTGGTCCCTGGTTGTAATAAGGTATTTGTTTTGTAATCTGGTAAATTCTGTTTCTGCACTCATATGTATGCATAACTAGAAAAATTAAAAGGGGAGTTAGAAAGAAAGAAAAAAGTTACATAGGTTAGAAAAGAACAAAGTTATATTTTGGATATTTTGTATAGACATGTCTCTGTCAAGATGGCCATATTGATAACAATAACTCATGGAAAATCATTCGTGATAATTGGTGTGATTATGAATTTATGATCCATGGAAAGTATGAATTGATATACTTTATCTAATTCAGGTTATTGGGAAAGCATTGGTCCTTGATGAGATAATTAATTATATTCAATCTCTTCAGCGCCAAGTTGAGGTATTATTGATTTTTCTTATTTTGATGTTTCTGCCCAATTTTATATTCTTTCTTAAATCTATACCTGTTTTGGAATTGATTTTGAGGATTGTGCTGTTACTGGATGTTACAGTTTTTGTCAATGAAGCTTGAAGCAGTGAATTCAAGACTTAACTCTGGTATTGAAGCGTTTCCTCCTAAAGATGTAAGTCTTAAACATCCCTTGCTTTTTACATTGAATTTCTGATTGAGTTAAAAGCTGATTTTTATCCCTATTGTTTTAAATTCTTATGTTTAAGACATCAGTAAAATTCTACCACTAGTTATGTTCCTGGGATGGCTGTTAGGGTTTGACTCATCTTTTGTAGATACCATTTGTGTCATCAGAGTGCTTTATTTGCAAATTTGTTCATTGGGTACTTTTGAATTTTTTTTGGGTTGAATCTTCAGTTGCTTCTTTTCTTCAAACGACTGGAGTGCTTCTTAATGCTTTTCAGAGCTGGTTAATTCAGTAGTAATACTAATTCAGGAAATAATATATATGGTTGAAGACGATAACAGTGTGTAGAAATTAGGACATTCTGTTAGGTAAATAAAAAGTTCAGAAATTAGGAAGTGTGTTGAACACACAGAAATCAAAATTGAAACCTAAAGAATTATAACAAGACATCAATTTTTGTTCCAGTTTGGCCAGCAAGCATTTGATCCTGCTGGCATACCATTTGGTTCGCAAGCTCCAAGAGAGTATAGCAGAGGTTCTTCACCAGACTGGTTACATATGCAGATAGGAGGTAGTTTTGAAAGAACAACTTAGTCTACGAGATCCCTTGGTAATAAATACATAAACCAGTGGTATTCTGTTCTTCAGTAGCACCCAGAAAACATCAATGGTATACTCAGGGAAGCAAGTACAATGGGCATCTCATTCCCATTTTCTACACTAAGCATGGAGCTGTCACTGTTTTTCACAGGACTGCTTCAGTTTCTATTTAAGCATCTCCATATGTTGGTGTGTTGGAAAATGAATTCATTTACTCAATATATCTAGTATAGTGGACTTTTAGGCTTTGTATTCTGCTACTCAATATAACCCTTAAAATGATCATTCTTCTTGTAAAAGAATGCTGCTTCATCTTAATACATGATGCTTACATATTGTGTAATACTCTCAATATTGGGGTTTGTGAAGCAATGTTGAATAAATTAACCTGATAGTACTTTACTATTCTGTTTTTGGTTTTTAGTCTGACAAGTGCAAAAGATCTTAAAATACTTGAAACATATTGATGTGATAGTTCAGGATTTCGAAGGGTGCTAACAACACTTTCTTTATTGGTTAAAATTTAACTGCAATATCATGAGTGAAGAAATGAAGAGTGAGACAAACACAATTTTGTATTTTTAGCAAAGAATAAAGAGTGTGGTAGAAAATATGTTGTTAGCATTTCTCATGGAATTCCAAGAAAAAATGTTGAATACATTGGAGCTTTTTGATGGTCATTTCCTGGGAACAGAGAGATCCAAATGGTTACAAACAAACCTTGGAAAATTTTACCCGTAGCATTCTAAAGGATGAAGCATTGCACCATTGATTCACAATTTCGCATAAAAGTTTAATTTGTTTCGTAAATATTGCAAACATGTTCCAATCATTTATTGTTCTATTCCATTCAACCGATTAACAAAAATTGCTAACGTAAGACGAGCATGGCCGAGTCTATGTTAAAATTATCCATCAAAGCATTTAAACGACACTTTTAGTGCATCATTCTCAATCAAAATTATGAGAATGCGTCTGTGTTTTCTCTTCTGCTTTGCTAATAGCTTAGGCCAGCCTCCCCTAACTCACGTGTTGATGTTGCAAATTTTACACTTTGCCACTTGTGTTTGATAAGTAACTTACGTGTTAAACTGTTAATATTGCAAAACTTGTGGTTTGACAGAAAGATTATCACGTGAGTGGCACATGCCATTTGTGCCATTCTATACTTGTGGACACGATTTCCTTTATCATCCTTTACTTAAAATTTGATGGCCCTGTATTGCAAATGTAGAAAGCATTTTGATACGCTGAAAATTCATTTTTAAACAGAAAGAAACGTAAGAATAAAGTGGTGTTTTAAAATTATGAGTAAAAATATATTAATAAAAAAATTAAAATGAAGCACTGGCACCAAATTGGGAGTGCGTGGACATTTTGATGCTGATCCAACCCGTAAAGTTTTTTTCTTACATATATTTGTGTTGATGGACCCATGTGAATTAATCAATTCTCGGGAGTTGATATTGGCTCTGGAATTGCTTTTGGCCTCTATTAAGTGTTTAATCCTTTTTTTATTTCAAAATTAATCTTCCTAAGGAATCATAATTTTGTGGAACCTATGATCGGTTTGTTTAAACTTTTTGTTAAAATAAACACTCATTTTAATAAAATAAGCAATTTTATGTTTTTTATATATTTATTTAAATTGTTTCTACTTAAAAAAATGTTTTTTATACTTATTTTTAAGAACCAAATATTATATACTTCTTAAAAAATACTTTATATAAAAAAAATTATTTTAATTTTTTTTAAGTTTAAACAAATTCACCTACAACAAAATTATGATTTTATTATAGAACCAAATTTACACTCGACTTATCACAATATAATTGTGATTTTTAGTGTTACTTTTTTTCCATAAACATAACAACAAAATAATAATTTTATTGTTATTATTTTTGGAAACCCCTTAAAAAATCGAATGTATATTCTGTTGTGTTGTTTATACAATGGATTTTAAAAAAAAACATTTTGGAGTTTTTTTTATTAATAAAACACTGTAATATTGTATTTATTGATTGATTGGACACTATTTTTTCTGATATGTACTGAAAAAGAGATATTAATAAATTCATCTTATTCTAAATGCAATCATTTATATGCTATAACCTTTAACAAAATATAAAATAAAAAGCTATAAAAATATCATTATTTTCACAATATAGACTATAAAAAGAAGAATAAAATATTTTGTCAGAAATAAGAAAGAGATAAATGACATGTAATACTATCTAAAAAACAAAAATAATCATCATAATATAAATATAATACATATTAAAAATTAAAAATAGTTACGGGACAAAGCCACCAAATGATATTATGTCTCATGCTACATCAATAAGTTGATGATACAACAATTTTTTTAAAGGAAAATATGATAATTTATCCCTAAGAAGATAATAGAAGTTTATATATTCAAACACTCTTTTCAATCAATATATTCTCTTTAATCAATTTAGGTAGATTTTTTTGGAAAGTACTTAATATGTTACCATTGAATGATAGCAAAAACTATTTTTTTTATAAACTTTATATGAACTAAAACTAATAAAAAATTAAAATTCTAAAAACAAATTTATCAATATTTATAAACTGTGTAAGTGTATACTATTTTTCTCAATTTATAATAACTAAAAACACACTTAAACCAATTTTTTTATCCTCAAGTCTCACGCTGAAGGAAACATCGTGGTTTGCCTTCTTTAAATGAGAGGTGCCACTTGATCCAAATAGACCTACAAAAAACGTTGGTTAAGCAAAATAATAATCAACCACCCTTCAATTTTGAATTTTGAAACCTTCTACGAGGAACGGGTCACGGAACCTTTTAAAAACAACAAAAAAACAACATCTTTGACATAATATTTCTAATAAATTGGTCAAGGGCATGGATTTTGCGTTAGTCTTTGTAAATTTTATAGTTTAATGTGCTGTCAGTTTAAAAATCAATAAAAAAATTGTTTAGTCTAACTTTTAAGTAATTATCATTAAATTTCGGAAAAAAGTAATTTTCATTAAAATAAAATCTCGTTATAAAGTTGTGATTGAATGTTAATATGAAAATATTTTATATTGTTAATAATATTTTTTTAAAATTTTAAATACTCATATATTTTTATTTATTTTTGTTGTATTTGTTTTCTTTTTGAAAATAAGATATTCCCATCATCAAAAGTATGAGACAAACATTTGAATTGTAAAAAAAAATACTAAAATGAACTTTATCTCTTTAAATAATTTTTTTACATTATCATAATTAAATTTTTGTCAACATATTTAAGAAACTTCATCATTTGCTAGTTGTCTTAAACCTCCTTAATATTACTCAAATTCCTTATTATTAGGCCAAACCAATTGTTCAAATATTTATACAATTTAATTTAATAAAAAACCAAATATTATCGCATTAATTTTTGGTTGAATGGAATTATCGCAGTATTTTTTTAGTTTTAAGGGGACGCGTGAATTTTTTGATGATGCCAACGAAGGAATTTAACGAGCCCCAGAGGGAATTTAGCACGCCTAATTACGCGAACGCAGGTTCCGGAAAATAAAAGAAAAAAGAAAAAAAAACATACCCGTAGGGCAAAATCGTCAAAACAAGAATTTGGGGGGTTGAAGTTTAACTTGAATCTCTTGGTTTCAGCGTTGTTTGGAAGAAGAAGCACCAACCCAAGTAGCGTTTGCGACGTTGAGCCCGAGATATTATTCGTTCATTCTTCAATCTTCATTCGCTCTTCGCGATTAAAAGCAACATTGTTTGGTTGATTCATTCGCAGAGAAAGAGAAGAAGAAGCGATCGCATGAAAAATTGAAGGATGAAGGGATGGGATGGGATTCAATCTTCGTTCTCTTCTCGATCGAGTTCCACGCTGGGCCAACATCAGCAACAACCTCCCTCGCGAACGGTTCGACTCGGCCGAGTTCAGCCTCAGGCTCCGACTCACCGCACCATCTTCTGCAATGATCGCGAGGCCAATATTCCCATCCGATTCAAGGTTTCATCGTTTTCCTCTTCGATTTTGCATTTTTTGTTTTTGTTGCGAGTAACTGACTTTCTTGATTGTTTTTTTTATTTCAAAAATATTTCAATTCGTGGTCCTGTTTTGTGGTTAATTGATGGTTTTGCCTGATTTAGTGATTGGTTAGTTGCTTGATGTTTTTGTTTATGTATGATTAGAATAAAGATCGAAAGTTAACGTTAGTTCAGCTTTGGTGAGTAGATTTATCTGGATTAAACAAGTGTGTGTTTTGATTGATCTTCGAAATGGTTGAAGAATTTCTACGCGGAAGTATTTTTTGCTCTTCAAAACTGTAAAAGTGTAAATAAACATATTTTGTTTTTACTGGATCTATTTGTTGGAAGAAGAAACCTGCAGGGTTTGCTTGAGGAATGCCTTTTCAGTTACTTAATAAGAGACAATTACTTAGTATGTTTGGTTTAGATTCACTATTAGCAAAATTAATTCAAAATTTCATGTTAATAGTGAAGCAACAAAATGTAGCTTTTGGATTTTTCACGTTTTTTTTAATGTACATTTGGTGACTTCAATGGTAAACCAAACATACTTAGTGAAATTCATCCACCTGGATGGTTGAGCATTTCAAATTGCAATCAAATAGAATAATAAGAAAGAGAAGCAGGGGATTGCTTGGTTTTGGCATTTTCCTTTTTATTTGAAGGAGATGCTTAGTTGAATGTTTTGATTATGAGATGACATAAGGACTGGCTGGGCGTGTCCTTTTCTTTTCAAGTTTTTATAAAGAGTAAATTATTTTTCTAGTTTCTTCTGAAGTAAATTTCTCTTTCTACTAGACTATATAGGTTTATGATTGACACTGTTAGAGGAAAAGTTGAGGGAGCACCTATTGTGAAAATGATGGTAGAAGCTTGCCTTAGGTGGTTTGAACATGTATGGAGAAAACCTATAGAAGCCCTGGTAAAGAAAGTAGATCGGGTGAAGGTTATCCCTAATTGCTAGAGGTGTACTATAAGTGAAGCAATTAAGAAGGATTCAGAGGTCAATATTCATTTATAGAGTATAGACATGATTTGCAATTGAACTTTATGGCATCTTTTGATTCACGTAGTTAATTCTACCCAGAGTTGTCATCGTGACGAGTGACGACATGATTCACGTAATGTGTCGCGACTCGCGGCTATGAGCCGCTCCATTGAAGCTATCGCGGTGCAGCTCTTCGTTGCACCTGAAGCGGTGCAAATTGCGGTGCGGCCACATTTGTGGATATTCATGGCATTAGAGGGCACAACTTAGATTTAAGGTTTATTTTTGGGGACAATTTTATGATTTTGCTTCCCTTATTTGTGGTTCGAAATCAAAATCCTATTGTAAAACAATTGTGTGCCCTTGTGTTTCCGAAACATGACCCATTATTCTTTGGCACCATCTCTGGTCATTTCTTATGTTTTCTGGCACCTTCATGATATTTCTGGCCCTGCTCTGTTCTCTGGCACAGTCTGACATTTTGGTCTGTTGTTCCTATTCAGTTTACTCTCACTGTTCCCTGCTCTCTCTTAGAGATTATTCTGCCCTTTCATTTTATATTCAGAGTTTATTGTCTTCTTCCCTCTTCTTTTCTCTAATCCCTACAATTTCTTTCAAACAAGGTATCGAATCCCTAGAATTTCAGAACACTCTGGTTAATGGTTCTGTATATTTAGTCTTTCTCGTGGTCTGGGAGCACAAGCTGTCACTTTTTATCCTTTGTGCCACCTTTAGTTGTCTCTGGTTGGATCCATCCCCCTGTTCTTGTTTGCCAATGCCACCTTCTCTTGGCTTGGCTATTTGGCTTACTTGGCTGTTGTTTTTCCTTGTTTGTTAGTCAAATTTTACTTACTTTGTTTCTCTCCATCAGATGTAGTCCCAGATGAAGTGTGGTCCCTATCTGCGTTCCAGATGAAGTCTGGTTCTATCTCTTGGCCCAGATGCAGTTGGTCTGCATATTTGTTGCAGAGGCAATCTGCTTCCCATCTTTATCCCGTTGCAGTCTGGACTTTGTATCCACTTCTCTAGTTGTAGATGTTGGCTAAAGTCTCCAGCCACTCTAATCTTTTCAGCATATTTCCTTTTAGTGTGCCAAATTCCAATTAACAAGCTTAAAGCTTAGTAAAGTTTTGCTTGAGTGCAAGTGTTAGAATCGGTGTTGTAAATAGCGGCAAGGCCGAATTCCGCCATAAAAATATGGTGGATGGCATGGCGGACAGGAAAAAAGAATACACAAAAACACACACACATAAATACTAAAAAAATCAGTTCTGTTCCCTCCCCTTGAGCCTTGTTCAGTGGCCATTCTACGGTTGAGTAGACAGAGGCTTAAGAGTAGAAGAAATAAAGAAAAGCACAACCACAACGTTTGCCAGAGAGGGTTGTTGGAAAAGTGGGGCACGTCGATGTTGGGTGGCATCAAGAGGTGGTGCGTGTTGCCTCTGTGTTTGATACGATGTTTGGTTGTGCATTGTGCCATTGAGCGTATAATACAAAAATGTTTCTGTTTCTAACCTAAGCCCATCTTCTGCCATGGTCGTTTTGGACGCCATAACCGCACCACAAATAGCGTATGCCATGGCGCGCCATGACGAATCCGCCTCGCCACAGCCATATGATGGCGGTCAGAAGGATTTCTGTCATTGCAACCCGCCATAGTGCTGCCATGTCCGCTGTTTAACAACACTGGTTAGAATATTTAGAAAATATCTCATAAAGTCATAATATCATTGTTATATCTTATTAGAAGATTTTAGAGTATCTAATGGCTTGTTTTCTGAGAAAAAGTTTTTTTTGCTACTTGCTTTCATTTTAATTACAAAAATGCCAAATCATTTTAACTTTGTTTCTTGTTTTCTAAGATTTGGATAGGAAATAGTGAAATCAATAAAAAGTTGTTTTCATTTTTTCTACAAAAATCTTTGAAAATAAAAAATAAAGTGTCATTTTCTATATGTACAATTGGGAACTGAAACATTTTGTTAAACCAAATATGCCCTTAGTTGGATTTATGGTTTTCATGAGAAAGGGAGGGGCGTTGGAGGTCAATCTTAAAATCGTGAATTGAATAGTTGGATTTTATGAAATTCATAATCCATATTCCATGAATGTCAAGCATCATATTCATTAGTCATGACCCACAAAGTAGTAAGAAACTTAACAATTCCAAAACACATGTACAAAATACATTAAAAGCATAAAACTTAAATACCAAAAGCAAATAGTAATACTCTAACCTTAGAATCTAAATGTCTAATCTAACAAATGTGCCACGTCATAAAGGTTGGTGTGTGGCTGTGTGGGTTTGAACAAGAGAGGGTGGTTTGAAGTTCGAACAAACAAGAACAACAAAGCCCAAAAGTGAACCCACTCCTGTACAGCCAATTGAGGTTTGAACAGACGAAGAGTGAAAGAAGACAGACTAATTGAACTACCATTGGTTCAACCACACCAATTGATTGTACTTATCTTATTATTATAATACATATTACTTTTTTCTGATTAAAAAAAATTGATTGCACTGTTCTATTTTTCTCAATATTTAAGATTGAACAGGGTAGGAATATCAGTTGAATCCATTTTAGAATTTTTTGTAGCATTTTTTCTGAATAAAAGCATAGTCTTTTTTTCTTCTCAAAAAGTAATTTACTATCATGTACAGGAAATAAAAAGACAAGGAAAATGTATTATAGTTATTCAAAAGGTGACTAGAACTGGTAGTATAATTATGACATTGTGTAATGAGATATGCATTATGGAGTGGACTTGCAAATATTTGATTGCGAATTCTTAAAGAGAGTTTTTTAAAGTGTTGAATTGATATGAAAGAAGTTAAAATCTTGTGAAGCATAAAATGTAGGTTATTGGTGAGTGATTTTTTTATTTCCTAGACAGCATGGTTTCACCAATTTGGAGCTTTCAGATTTTGTAGGATGGAAGAATTTACAAATTTAAAAAGATTGCAATGTATAAGTATAACATTGCCATTATGTATCGGTCAGACATTTGAAAATAAAAGTTCTATGAAAATTTCCTCCTTTTCATAAGTTTTCCTTAAACATGGATGCCTGTTGAACCAGTTAAGGCAGTCAGTGCAGTATGCCTTACAGTTAATTGATATCCCTTTTCATAGGAACAGGATTGTTTTCTGAAATGAAAGTTTCAACAGTCAAAAGCTGATGGATGACGCCATTTTTTTCTGCTGGATATGGCTCAAAAATTTGGAAAAAGGATTTGATATCCCTTTTCATTCTTGGGCTAGCAATATGAGGGTTGGGTTTTGTACTCGGGGGGATTGCTCTATAGGTTACTTTTTGTGGAGGGATATGGATGCCTAATTCTTGCAATACAGCTTGTATTAGGACTCCATAGGCCTACACATAGAAGGGCAACAATGTAAATATAATAGTAGCACTTGTACTTATCTTATTATTATAATACAAATTACTTTTTGCTGATAAAAAATGATCAATATGGAATCAAGTTGATTCTATTTTCTGTTTTTTCTTGTACTTCTACTGTTATGCACACAACTAGAGATAATTTATTAATTTTCTGTTTACATGCTTTAAGAAATTGGAGATTTCTGTTTTATGAGATATTATTGATTATATTTAGTAATTTTTATTAGTTAATATTGATTATGACAGGGGAATTCTATATCAACTACCAAATATAACTTCTTCACCTTTTTGCCAAAAGGATTATTTGAACAGGTAAGTTACTCTAAGCTTCTGATTTTGGATAGCATGTGAGATGCAATTGATTTCCAATTTTCAAATAATGAGGCTTTTCTTACCATACATGTTTGCATTTTCTGGAAACTATATTCTTCAGTATTTTTTGAAAGTACACGGTGACTCTTTTAGATGACACACTTTGGCCTATATGATTTGTTACGTTTATGGTGGAGCACTTTTTACATTTTTTGTAGGTTCATTTTTTTAATAAACATTAAGTATGCCTGATTGGTTGTTCAGATAGATGTTTGTCTAGAGGGTACCCACTACCAACCTAGTCAAGGAGTAATTATTTATTTATTTATTTATTTTATATGTAATTGTTTTAGACATTCTTTACACTTTTGATTATGTTTCTTTTGTATCATTCTTTTTCCTCTTAAATTAGGATTCTTGCCACCAGTTCTGTTACAAATTTGTGGGGGTGGAGTCAAAAAGATTTTTGATTTCTTTGCACACAAAGAAAAATGAAATGGCTCTTCTTGTGTTGTGCTTTACAATATGTGAAACTAAAGCAACTTGTGCTCAAATTAATTTGCCGTCATTTTTTGTAAATTCGTATATTATTGACTGAAGTTACTCAGAAGATAGAAATTCCTATTTGTCCTGCAGTTCAGGCGGGTGGCCAATCTCTACTTTCTTACGATCTCAATTTTGTCAACCACACCTATTAGGTACGTAAATACTAGTCAACTTCACAATTGAGAAGATTATTTTGCATTTTTCAAGCATTATTGAGATAAGTGAGCAATCAGTACTCACTGGAGGGGCACAGTACCATCTTAATTTTTCATGAAAAATTATCATCTTAAGTTGATTGCTATCTGTATGGTGAAGGTGGTAGTAGCTCTCGAATACTTGGGTAACTTTTATTAGAGTGAGTATTTGTATGGACAAGATATGTTAAGGGTGCATTGGATCTTAATCTTCTTCGTTGATCTTGATATGGGAATTTATATTTCGTACTGCATGCATGGTTGACATAGGACAGTGAAAGTTTTAGTATTTAATGGGTTGCATTCAGGATTTTTTTGGGTTAATTCATGGTGAAAATTTGGTGCATTGAAGGTTCATTGGGTAATCAGAGGATTAGGGTAATTTGGAAGCCGTTGGATGGGTTTAAGGGTCAAGTTCGTGGCTATTAGAAAGCTGTGAATAATACCTGTGATGCTGTGACATTAGAATTTGGGTCTGGAGAAAATTAAACAAGAAACAGCTAAGGTTTTTGGTCCTTCATTTTTTTTTTTTTGTTTTTTAATTTTTCAAATTTTCTCTGCATTGCTTTTGGATTTTGGTTGACAAAGTATTAAGTTAGTTGAAATTGTAATTGTTGGAATGCTCTCTGCATGTCAGTTTTGTGTCATGTTGAATTTCTAACAATTTCTTTAGGAATTATATTGATTTTGTTAGTATGTAATTTTCCCATTCAATTTATTGTTCTTAGCACCTGATTATGGTTGTTGTGCTATATCTATTTGTTACTTTATTGATACTCCATAAGAGGATGGAAGGAAAAGAATGGTATTTGGGTGAAAAAAAAATTCTGAAATTCAACGGAAACATTAATAGACTAGCATGGACAACCTAAACCTACTAGATCTAGCTTGACTTTTTTAACAGCCAAGCTTTTTATTAGTGGAATCCTACTCTAACAAAATTCTTATTAATTCATTCATGAGTTATTTACTTAATTACTCTTTATTATTACAACGAACTTCTTATCAAATTGCTATGGTATCATTTATCTTGGATATTGCATTATGCTTTACTTTCTTGCCTTGTGTTAATTATTATGGAGTTTGTTATCAGTAATATGTACTTCATGTGCTGAATGCTTTTCATTTATACTTTCGGCTAATTTTATATTTTTTAAAAAAGAAGCTGGACTAAGTCTAATTATTTTTCTGATGTAGTCCTGTGTCTCCAATAACTAATGTGCTTCCTCTATCTCTGGTGCTTCTTGTCTCTCTTATTAAGGAAGCTTTTGAGGACTGGGTAAGAATATTTTTTGCTCTCCTTGCACATTGCTTTCTTTTTAAAACATTTTACTTGAAGTCTTTAAGGGGAAGGGGATTAAAGTTTCATCTTTCAGATAGAATTTTATAGAAATTTTGGCAGAGGATGTTATACAAGAATGTTTTTTTTATAGTAGAATGTAGAAATAAGCATTTTATTGTACAATGTGCTTACAAGTTTGGGAAACATTATACATATTTTGTTTAGAGAATGTGGTTATGATCTCATTTTTTTTAATGGCATCCTTAATTGGAAATTGTCCACACTTTCTCACAAATTAGTATTATGCCAATAGATTTGTATTTGTATTCCTCTTATTAATTTCTTCTCCCCCTTTAAATTATGCATAACAGAAGCGTTTTCAAAATGACATGTCCATAAACAATAATACGATAGATGTTTTGCAAGATCAAAAGTGGGAGTCTGTACCCTGGAAAAAGTTGCAGGTTGGAGACATTGTTAAGGTGAGTGTGCTATATGTTTATGTGCTACTAATTTTGATGTGTCTATGTTTTGAACTAGTACTTACAAGGAAAGGAAGGAAATCTACAATTGATATTTGTGATTTTAAACTTTCACAGGATGTTGGTTATTTATTTGTTGTGATTGTGGGCAGCAATCTTTCGTTGCATATGTTCTAAATATGCTATTGCCCCTTCTATTCCATAAATATGTCATTACTGTCATGGTGATGTTAATAGGTTGAACTCATTTTTATTGTCACCGATCTATTTCTAGATAACAATAGGTTTCCTACTTTGCATTATACAATATTAAATAGTAATGATTTATTTTATTTTATTATTCATCAACTTGACAATATCATGTTTTATTTTTGGAATTTTCTTTTTCCTTAGAAAGATGTGCATGGAACTCACCAATTCTTGTTACCATTCTATTTTCCTTTGTCAGTATATGATTTTAATTTTTAACTGTTAAGTTTGGTTTGCAGATTGTATATAATATAAGACCCATGGGTTTGTACTCCTGAGCTGTTTGTTATGATGTCATTGTGGGTGTTCCTATTTACTTGCAATACTTACTATAAGGTATACTATGTTGCAGGTTAAGCAGGATGCATTCTTTCCTGCAGATCTGCTTTTCTTGGCTAGCACTAATGCAGATGGTGTCTGCTACATTGAGGTTTATTATTTATAATTTTCAATCTGGTATGAGTGTTTTCTTGATATTCTTTAATAGTGTGTGCAGTTTATTAACATTGGGTTTGGGTGACAGACTGCTAATTTGGATGGGGAAACCAATTTGAAGATTAGGAAAGCATTGGAAAAGACTTGGGATTACGTGACTCCAGAGAAGGCATCTGAGTTTAAAGGTCTGTATTTTTTTTTATTGATTTACCTATAATAACAGTTCCTGTAACCTTTATTTAATTTGTTTAGAGTGATTTTACATATGTGAACACGGATTCACAATGACAACATTTCAGCTATTGTTTTTTTTATAATAATTTTTGTTAGATAGATATGTGTTTATTTTATATGTATCTTTCTTAGCTTTCTTTTCTTGTACTGCACTCTTTCCCTGCTGTACAGAGGGCTAAAGTCTTCCCCCGCCTTTACATGTACTTGTTGATTTCTTATATACAATTAAGTCTCAGCTGAGTGAGACAAGATGAAGCTTTTCACAAATATTATTGATTGCAAAGTCTCAACTATTTTATTTTAAGCTTACAGTAATATTTTTGTGGCATTTTATAATTTTGGCTCATCTGAGTAATGAGAACAAGGATTCACATTTACTCAGTCCATTGGGTTGTATGTTGTTATGGACTGGCTACATGCCTTGGTTTCTTTGAGATGTAATTCTGCTTCTAATTTCATATGTTGTATGACTACAGAAATGTAAATCATCTTTCAATTGGCATTCTCTTTTGTCTATGGGAGTTTAGTTGGTGAAATGGTATATTAATATCTTTTAGATATGTTCCAGTTACTTGAAAATGCACTTACTGTTGGATATTCATTGTTTTACTCCAATTTTCTTGTTTTTGTACGTTCCCTGAACGTTGCTATAAAATTATAATCTCTTTTTCCAATTTATTCAAATGTTAATGTTCACATTCACCATTCTCCAGCATTAGAGCAGTTGAGGATTCGGATTCCAGGCTGAGTAAAAGTATTATAAAATTGTGTAATTGATCGTGTCATATATCTAGCTGAATAAATCCTCCAAATAGATGGAAGTGTTAAATTTGGGATCACAACTGGATTTAAGCTGGAGAATCTTGGAAGATACTAGTAAATTTATGTTCACGATAAATTGGTGTATTTTGTGTGCTTAACTGTTCCTCAACTGGTGGTATTTTTTTTAATAAAAATTTCTAATTGATCTTCATAGGACTTTTTATGACTCTTCGGAAGAATTGTCTTCAATTCTTTTAGGGCATATTAGTCTGAAGTCTATGCAAGACTTATTTATTATTAGGTTGATGAATGCAAAATTTGATTTCTTGCTTGTCTGTTCCAAGTTCTGACAAGTTTTCTAACTATGTGCAGGTGAAATTCAATGTGAACAACCAAACAATTCATTGTACACCTTTACTGGAAATCTTATAACTCAAAAGCAAACACTGCCTCTCAGTCCAAATCAAATCTTGTTGCGGGTATGTTATCCTCCCCCCCCCCCCCCCAAAAACCCAAATGATATTTTCTAGGGGTTTTTTTTGTTCTGGTTAACTGTGTTTATTGATAAACTAGTGATAATTGTCTCATCTGATAAGGAAAGTAGAGTGATTTTTTTTTGTTGGATTGGTTTGTATTAGATTGGTAGAGAGAGAGGGAAATAGAGATAATATTTTGCATTTCTGATTAGAGTTAATCGTGCAGTGGAAGCTTCTGCATTTATATATTTATAGAACAAAGGCTCGAGATCCTAACATATTGCAGCTGTGACAGTTATAACTTTCTTACAACTGATTAACAGAACTACAAATAAGCTATGTTGCATGGATTTGAGTACGGGTATGGGATTTTTCAAAAATCTAGGGTACGAGTATGTTAATATATATTTAAAGAAAACATGTATGTAAATCAACACAACATCAACATCAACAACACCTTTAACCCAAGGTAATTGGGGTTGGTGGTAGATGAACCCAATGATAAATCGAAAAAAAAAAGACAAGAGAGAAAAACTAAGCTAAAATAAAAGAAGGGTGAAAGGGAGAAAAGAAAAGGAAAAGAACTAAAACAAGGGAACGACTGAAACATAGAACTACTAATGAGTTTACCCCTCCACCAAGCTTATAGCTTTTCTCCACTCCGTCCTAGGACATACTGTCCGCCAATCTATATCCCACTCTATTAGGTCTTGTTTCACTACCTTTCCCAAGGTGAGTTTCGGTCGACCTCTACCTCTCTTTGTGTCAAGCTCTTGGTAACAAACTCTTGTTCTTACGGGAGCATCCAGTGGCCGTCTCATAACGTGCTGAAACCACCTCAACCTATGCTCCTTCATTTTTTCAGCTACCGGTACCACTGATACCTTTCGTCTAATATCCTCATTTTTTATCTTATCCATCTTCGTATATCCACACATCCATCTTAACATCCTCATTTCTGCTACCCCTATTTTATGCTCATGTTGTCTCTATGCTGGCTAGCATTCCGCTCCATATAGCATTGTCGGTCTTACAACTGTTCTATTGAATTTTTCTTTTAGCTTAAGGGGAATTTTGCGGCCACACAAAAATCCCGATGCACTTCGTCATTTCATCCACCCTGCTCTAATTCTATGATTTATATCCTCATCAATCTCACCACCTTTTTGCAGCATTGATCCCAAGTATCTAAAAACATCTTTCTTGGATACCTCTTAACCAAGTAGATGCACTGTGTCTTGATCACCATCTCTTATCTGCGAAAATTCACACTTCATATACTCCGTCTTGCTCTTGCTTATCGTGAATCCTTTAGACTCCAAAGTGTTTCTCCACAATTCCAATTTCCTATTAACACTATCTTTGGTCTCATCAATAAGCACGATATCATCTGCAAAAAGCATACACCTCAGCACTTCTTCTTGAATATCTTTCGTTAGTTCATTCATCACTAAGGCAAAGAGATAAGGACTAAGAGCTGAACCTTGGTGGACACCTACCGTAATAGGAAAATACTTTGATGTTCCATTACATACAGTTGGTAGTCCCATCATACATATCCTTGATAGCATTAACATACTTTAATGCTACCTTTTTCTTTTCAAGAGTCCATGATAAGACTTCTCTTGGGACTCTATCATATACTTTCTCAAGATCTATGAACACCATATGTAAGTCTTTATTCTTTTCCCTATACCTTTCCATTAATTGTCTCATCAAGAAAATAGCTTCCATGGTACATCTTCCTGACATAAATCCAAATTGATTTACAGAAACCTTGGTCTTCTTCCTTAGGCGATGTTCGATAACTCTCTCCCACAACTTCATAGTATGGCTCATAAGCTTGATGCCTCGATAGTTTGAACAATTTTGGATATGTCCCTTGTTTTTGTAAATAGGCACAAGCATACTTTTCCTCCAAGCATCAGGCATCTTATTTGTTTGACACATCTCCCAAGCTCTTCTACACTTCAATAGGGACGTCATCAGGTCCCAAAGCTTTATTATTCTTCATTCTCTTTAAAGCCTCCTTAATTTCATGTGTATTAATTCTGCGTACAAATCTTCTATTTAGATCATCAAAAACGTCCTCCAAATCCACCTCACTCTTGTCGCCATTCCTATTAAAAAGTTTGTTAAAGTAGTTTAACCATCTTTCATTGACATAGTCATCCCTTACTAAAAGTTTTTGATTTTCATCCTTGGTACATCTAACTTGGGTAAGGTCTTTACTCTTCTTATCTATCATTTTTGCAAGTTTGTAAATACCTTTCTCCCCATCCTTGCTCCCAAAATTTTTATATAAATCGTCAAAAACTTTGCCTCTAACGTCCCGCATTGCTTTCTTTGTATCTTTCCTCGCTACTCTAAACTTTTGCAAATTCTCATCATTGGGGCATTTATGCAAAGATCTAAAGCATTCATTCTTCTGTTTAATAGCCTTTTGCACCTCTCCATTCCACCACCATGTTTCCTTTATAAGAACTTTGTTTCCTTTGCTTTCACCTAACACCCTCCTTCCCACATTTTGAACACATAGCCATTTTATTCCATATTTCATTAGCTTCTCTAGTAAACTCTCACGGTCCTTCACGCAACATGTTTTCCTTAAACTCTATTTGTTTCTCCTCCTTTAGCTTCCACCATCTTATCCTTAGATTTGGAGTTCTCTTCCTCAAATTAAGAACTTTGTTGAACCTAACCTCTAGAACAATCAGCTTATGTTGTGTCGTCACACATTCTCCAGGGTAGACCCTGTAGTCAATACACAAATTTCTATCTTTCTGTTTAGCCATAAAGAAATCAATTTGACTACAATTTTGACCACTATGATACGTGATAAGATGAGACTCCCTTTTCCGGAAAAAAGTGTTTGCTAGCATCAAATCATAGGCTAGTACAATGTTTAAGACATCTTTTCTAGTCTCATTTCTCGTCCCATAACCAAAACCACCATGAATTCTATCAAAACCTCCACTGTTTTTATCAACATGTCCGTTTAGATTTCCTCCTAGGATAATCTTCTCCTCTCGGGGGATCCCTCTCAACCTCCTCCAAGTCTTCCCAAAATTGGTTCTTTTCATCTGATAATAATCCAACTTGTGGGGTACATACACATTAAAGATATTTAAAATAAGATCCCTTACTACAAGCTTAATCATCATAATCTTGTCGCCTTTCCTTTTGACATCAACGACTTTATTTCTGAAACTTCTATCGATCATAATTCCAACTCCATTGCGACTCTTGGTTGTACCTGTATACCACAACTTGAAACCGGTGCCCTCCACTTCCTTGGCCTTTTCTCCAACCCACTTAGTTTCTTGCAAGCAAACAATATTCACTTTCCTTCTTGCTAAAACATCTGTTAACTCTCTCAGTTTACCCGTTAATGTTCCTATGTTCTAACTTCCCAATTTTATCCTAAACCCCTGGGCCGTGTTTGCCCGCCACGCTCGCCTATCTGCGTGTTGGGACCCTTGCCTTTTTGTCACTAAATCCGGGTGAAGACCTGACGTCTTGCCTTTCGGCATGGACCCTAGCTCATTTATCACTACATCCCAGGATCGATGTAGCGCCTTGCCTTGTGACAAGGACCCTAGCTCATTTTTCGATACACCCGAGGCCCGATGTAATGCGTGGCTATGAAGGGTACGTCCCAACGAAATATCATATAGGTTCATCACATAAAAATAGCTGATTTTTTACGGCCAGTTCGCAACTCCTGACGCCAACCCTCCTCCTTTATCCTGGCTTGGGATAGGCCATGCGTGCAAACACACATAGGCGGAGTTAAAACATGTATGTAAATAAGAATAGAATTTAATTTGTATGACTAAATCTTGTAAGTGGTAAAAATAAACATAGATAAGCATAATTTTATGTAATATAAAAGGATATTAAATTGTTCAATATGACAAAAAAATATCTTGTAATAAACAAAAAATATGATACTACATTTTAACAATTTCAATCTCATCATTTTATTGTCCATCGTCACTTAAAAAGAATTGCCTCTATAGTCACTTAAAAGAATTGCCTCTATAGCTGGTTTGTCAAGAGAAGGGTAGCAACTTGAGTTTAAGAATGCCAACCTCTTTATAATTCTTACTCTTTTTTAACAGGAAATGAAGATTTGTATGTATAAGAACTAAATATTCTTCTCTCTTTGGATTGAGCCTATTTTTTTTGTTCACATAATGGATAAAGAAATATGTGCTTCAATTTATTTTGTAACATACAGACGTAAGTATGGACTTGATACGTACCTAAAAAGTACCCATTTTTTTTTTTTTTTTTTGAAAAATATTTTTCGTACTTACCCAGTACGTGTACGGCATGATTTTAGAAGTACCCATGCTTCCGAGCAAATAAGACAACTGGCAGAAACTGAAAAATAACTAGGTTATACGATAGATGATATTCTCTCACAGTTTCAAGCATCACAAATTGCTCTGTACCGTATGCCGATATTTTGTTTACTTGGTTTGTGAATCTGAACTTGCATTGACTTGGAGTATCCTGCCCTTTCAGGGTTGCAGTCTCAGGAATACAGAGTATATTGTTGGGGTTGTTATATTTACAGGACAAGAAACAAAGGTTTGCTTTATAAAATGATGCCTAATGATAATAGCTCTATCAATTTCATAGCCATTGGTCTGCATCTTGTCCATAGACATGTAATGCTAGTAATGCATTGATTGTGAAAATATTGCTAGTGACAAACTGATATTGATTTGCACTTGTTATGCATTCATAAATCATTAGCATTTCAAATATTTAATTTTGATATAATACCAAGCAATTATCCCTACCAGGGATATGGGAAAAGAAGAAAACAATTGAAAGTCAGTTTTGTTCTGATGGCTGGCTATGGATTGATTTCCTTGTTTATGGAAAATGGAAACTTAAGGGGGTGTTTTTTTTTAATCTGTTTTTTGCTCTCAATTTTCATTTAATATGTTTCAATTAATAAATATAAAAAGTCTCCCATGTTTTCCTTCACTTTCCAGGTTTTAAAATTTTTGTACAGGAAATAATGATGAATTTCCCTTCAAAATATTGATAAAAGGTGACAAAATGAAGACAAGGCAACATTTTTGTAATAATTATAAACTGAAAATGAAAATAAGAAACCAAATGCTCTCCTCAAAAAATGTGACTGTTGCTTACAGGTTTTCCTTCTTTGATTGTTCATGGATATTCTGGTATGTCCTATACCAAATTTTGAACACAGAAAGCTGAATGAAAGCAAGGAGGCATTTTTGTAATTGTCAATGAAAATTGAAAATATATCAGCAAGGTGGTCTGATGCACACAACAGTAAATAATTCTTACAAAAACAAACCAAACATTCTCTAAAGATGTATCTACAACTTACGAGTTTTATTAAACTTCTGTTCCTTGCTTTTTTGTAAGCATAAATTAACTTGGTCTTATATTTGCCTTTTCAGGATATTTTGTTTACCCTCCTGTTGCTTTGTATTTTCCTACTGTGATTGTTCATGGATACTGTTTTACAGATATTTGAAATGACATTGCAGGTGATGATGAATACAATGAATGTTCCTTCCAAAAGAAGTACATTGGAGAGGAAGCTTGACAAGCTCATACTAACTCTATTTGCAACTCTCTTCCTGATGTGTTTCATTGGAGCTGTGGGCAGGTGAGTTAGACAATTGAGTTTGCCTGGACCCCTTCTAATCTGCTCCTAATGTTTACTGGGCTTTAATGTTCAAGTAAATTGTTAGTATGAGGTTGGGATTGATTTTGTTAAAAAACTGTGTTAGATTTAGTGAATTTATTACTGTTAATGCATTTTGGATTGGGAATTTGGCACTACATGTAGTTCCTCAATCTTTAGGTAGTGTTATAAAAGAAAATAATGATTAACCTTTTCTAACTATAAAATCTTATTAAAAGCAGTTATTACAGAGTGGGAAATTGAGGACTGTGTCCATTTTATATATTTTTTAATTAAATGATGATGGTATTTTGTTCAAATTAAACCGTGACAGGTAATCCCTTATCTTGTACTAGTATAGTTTATTTCTAAATGACATTATTGTATTGTGTAAATTGCAGTGCTATCTTTGTAAACAAAAAGTATTTTTACTTACATCTTGATTCATCTGAGGAGGGCTCAGCACAATTCAACCCCAAAAACAGATTTTTGGTACTGTGTGCTTACTCCATCAAGATGAATAGCCATCTCCTTTCTTGCTTTCTGTCTTAAATTGTTATTGTTAATTCTATGTTTTGTGTTGTCAGGTTTTTCTCCTGACTATGTTTACCCTAATCACACTATACTCAACAATCATTCCCATTTCACTTTATGTGTCCATAGAGGTTTGTATCTCGCTCATTTATTTATGCCCTATAAATGGCAATGTCATGATTATAAAGAGAAAATGTAATTTATTTTGGTTATTTTACCAGATGATAAAATTTATTCAGTCAACTCAATTTATCAACAAGGACTTGTGCATGTATCATAATGAAACCAATACACCTGCATTGGCCAGAACTTCAAATCTGAATGAAGAACTTGGGCAGGTAAATTGCTGCCTCATTTTTTTGCTTGAAAGAAAAACAATTATTACCGATGGCAATGGGAAAGGAAGAAAGTGAAAGAGAGAGTATAAACTATGCTCAAAATGGGAATGAAAAAGATTTAAATAAAAGAACCAAATTTTAACTCCAATTTTACATTCTGATTTGTGTAGGTGGAATACATTTTCTCTGACAAAACTGGGACTCTGACAAGAAATTTAATGGAGTTCTTTAAATGTTCAATTGGAGGAGAGGTCTATGGAAATGGTGTGACTGAAATTGAGAGAGGATTAGCAGAGCGCAATGGAATGAAGATTGAGGTAAAATATGTATGCAGTTGTGTAAAAGCAGTTTATCAATAACAAGGGATTGTGGTTATATTGTATGTTCTCTACAGGAAAATAGATCTCCCAATGCAGTGCACGAGAGGGGTTTTAATTTTGATGATGCTAGGATTATGAGAGGAGCTTGGAGGAATGAGCCTAATCCTGATGTCTGCAAGGTAAAAATGAATTTGCTGCTTTTGTATCAGTGGCTGCTGTCTGTTCGTTTTCTCAACTCAATTCTGGGTTTCTTGCTTCATAAGTATGACCCTTGCTGACTAAAATGGTTCTTATATGTATCCATATACTTTTCTTAATATATTTTGTTTATAATGGCAAATTAGTTGGCTTTAAATCTTAGTTTGTCTTATGTTAATATAAAGATTGTTTCTTGAAATGTATCCTAGAAAGTAGCTGTATAAGATTTCTGAACTGTAACCATCTGTCATGAGTTCCATTCCACATTTGTATGATGCAGTTGGATACCAAAATGTATAACATTTGTTAGAAATAAGTGCGTAATCTATTTTTATGTTCTATACTATTGCTATGCTGTAACCTAGTTTTCGAAACTTTGTATTCTCATGTTTATTTCGTATTGATGTATGCATGTTCTGTGTCATATCCACGCTTCCTAGGTAATAATCAAATCTTATATTTATGACCTAATATTCAAGCACGGTTGGCGTAGTCTAGATTCTTCATTTTGGAAGAGAAGTATATTCATATTGTTTAATCATGCTTCTCAATTTCTTTCTTTACAATATGCTTATGACATGAACTGTACCATGGTTTAGTAAGTTATGTAAAACAATGGAATATTACCTTTTTTTTTTTTTTTTGCTATGTAGGAATTCTTCAGATGCCTTGCTATATGCCATACTGTACTGCCCGAGGGTGATGAGTCCCCTGAAAAGATCAGATATCAAGCTGCATCACCCGACGAGGCTGCATTGGTTATTGCGGCAAAACACTTTGGTTTCTTTTTCTACAGGTTCAGTGTTCAAACTTCTTGATTATGTTCTATTTATCTTCATAACATCTTGGTAAAAAAGGGGTGGTGGGGGCAGTATGGTTAAGTATTGAGCCTCCAACATTCACTTCACAACCAGCTACAACCTCATTGGTGGTATCCCCATTTCAATAGGATGGAGATCTTGTGTTCACCTTTTCTGTCTCAACATAATAAATTTTCAGTAATCCTGCCATTTGTCTTTCATCTAAATTTGTTTCAATTTCAAAATTATAACATGAAGTCCCATTATTTTCTGCTGTTAACCGAACCAATTGGAAATCAGAGAGTGAAGAAGTTAAATTAAAGCTGCAAATGAGCCTTTGGACTCGTGCTGGATGGTTTGCTGTTGGATGGAAATTGTGACATCACTAATTGCTCATTGATACTAGGTTGCCAACAAAATAAGGATTGTATGCTTCTATGTGAGTAGCAAACATAGCTTGATGGGAACAGTGAATGAAAGGTTGATTGGTTGATGCCAGCTCTCTATGAAAATCTTGATTTTTTATAGTCTTTTGCTTAAGTGGCTATAAAAGAAAAGACTTGTTACTGAGTGAGTAATGAGCATGAAGAGTCACAGTTGGGTCACAGAATCTGCATCCCTTTTAGTAGGGACAAAATGATTGTAAAAAAGTTATAATAAGAACTACATGGAATGCAGGATGTTTTTTTGGTTAAGTTGAAGTTCCCTGAACTTCTTTAACTGATTTATCATAACCTCACTTTCTTAATGTTGTGTTTATCATTTTAAAAAGTCATAAGTTTGGGACATATTAGGGTACGAGATGGAAATAAAAAGTGAATCATAAATGTGTATTGATCTTAAAGTGTAAAAACTCTTGAGAGCATTATATTATTCTTCCTGTTTAACTATTCGTCTATCTTATACTCTGAAATCTGAGTTGAACTGTTATTTGATAAGCAAAGTTGCTACATGAGTGCATGAATCCTTTTACAATGCCAAGTATGCGTTTCTATTGTTGCTTTTCCAACTGGTTTGTCAATATAACTGTTAGATTTAAAATTATTTCAGTTTTAGTTGATGCAAATAGTTATGATTCTTTGTCAGACGCACACCTACAATGGTATATGTTCGTGAATCTCATGTTGAGAAAATGGGCAAAGTTCAAGATGTGTCTTATGAGATTTTAAATGTGCTCGAGTTTAATAGGTAACTGTCCCCCCTACTGGTACACTTTAAATTTTATGGTTTTAACATTTTCTTCTGAACATTGAAATTTTTGTTCCATTAATAGTACAAGGAAGCGTCAGTCTGTTGTTTGTCGTTATCCTGATGGAAGGCTTGTACTATACTGTAAGGTAATAGTTTCTTGAAGCTTCCCAACAATATTAAAAGGTTGCTTGGATTTGGCTAAGATGACATCTTCCATGGAACTTGCTTTTCACAGGGTGCTGATAATGTAGTCTATGAGAGACTGGCTGATGGTGATAATAATATCAAGAAAGTCACCAGGGAGCATTTGGAACAATTTGGATCTGCTGGATTACGCACCTTATGCCTAGCCTACAAAGAATTGCATCCTGATGTTTATGAAAGCTGGAATGAGAAGTTTATCCAGGCCAAGTCTTCTCTAAATGATCGTGAAAAGAAATTGGATGAGGTTCAGTTTATCCTACTTGCATGGAAGCTTTGATGTGCATATTTAGCATCAAACAATTTATATTTTTTGAATGGGTTACCTTGATAAGTAGTTAAATTTCACTAAAATATTGTTTTGACGATTTCTCTTTAAGATTGTCAAGTTAGGTTTCTTGTTTGCTTTTTTCATTACATCAATCCAGTGTCATTGGATTCTAAAGAGTTAAGATTAAAAAGAAACTGATTCACTGTTCTTACTAATTTAAACCCTAAACCAAACTTCAATAGCCACAGAACAATAGAAAGAAACAACTATGCTATTCAGCAGATTCAAATAGCAACACAATTGAAACTCAAATTCTGTAGCATTACTCTCAAACTTGGACGCAATGTATACATTAGACATTTGCCACCAGTTACATGAGCTAATTTTAGTTCTGATAAAGTGAAAATGGCCCTGTGCCCACAATGCACTTATTGAGCTAGTTTTTAACAATCAATATACTTTGCACTTTCCACTTGGACCCTATTAAATAACTACAAAACATTAAACCATGACAGTCTGAAAATTTAAGAATACATCAAAACATAGAAACTAAAAATTCCATCTTACCTTCTCTTCAATTTCTCTAATTTTCTGAAGTGATAATTGATAATAATTTTCTTCATTTCATTGTTTGATAAATTAAATGCTGCAACCAGAGTGAATCCTGATATGATAATTACAAAAAAAACAATTATGTTATTCTTAATATTCTTAGCTACACAGTTTGCAACCATATTTTTTATGGTAATGATTACCTTTTTGAAACTGCTTGCATGTTTGGATGTGTTTAATTTTCAAGATTATAATCTGATTGATAGAAAATAACTGTCAGTGTTACTATTCAAAGGTTTTTGATAATATAAATTGGAATCCAAGATTATAATCTTAACAAAGAAAATTGTCTTTTATGATAAACAAAATTTTGGAAATTATGATTATAAAAGCTCGCAGATTATTTTTCAGTTAACTTTTGTTTTTCCATTTGATACCCAACAGTTGATTAGTTTAAATACAAAATCAACTATGACAAATAACTTCATACTCTCTTTTGTATTTTTGCTTTTACAAAAAGCAATTATTTTAGGCAACTCAAACGAAATAGATTATCTTAAAACCACTTTTTACAAACCTCCAAACAATGAGACTTATGTCACAATCAATTATGACAGTAATCTATTTACTAAATCCCTAGTTGTAAAAAATTATCTTGAGTGCATAATGTTTGGATTTCATTGTGTTAAGTTTCAATGTCAATTATTCTCTTCTTACTGACGTGTCTAGAAATGATACAGGTGGCAGAACTTATTGAAAATGATCTCATTTTAATTGGTAGCACAGCCATTGAAGACAAGCTTCAAGAGGGAGTACCAGCTTGCATAGAGACTCTGCAAAGAGCTGGTATTAAAATTTGGGTTCTTACAGGGGACAAGATTGAAACAGCAATAAACATAGCCTATGGTAGACTGTTTTGAGTTAGACCCATATTTTATTTTTATTTTTATGCTTATGTTAATCTGCCCAAAAGTGTAGCAGTTATCATTTTATATCTTGTTTCCACCTTGCTGCAGCATGTAACTTGATAAACAATGAGATGAAGCAATTTGTTATTAGTTCAGAAACTGATGAAATTAGAGAAGTTGAAGAAAGGGTACTGTCCCTTTTCGCTACCATGTTTTGCTCATAGTTCTTAGTGTTTCTGACTGCAATAATTGCATTGTTTTGTAATTTACTTAGGGTGACCAAGTTGAAATTGCACGGTTTATTAAAGAAGAAGTGAAAAGAGAGCTGAAGAAATGCCTCGAGGAAGCTCAGAGCTCTTTTCAATCCCTATGTGGACCAAAATTATCACTTGTAATTGATGGAAAATGTCTAATGTATGCATTGGATCCAAGTTTAAGAGTGATGCTGCTGAATCTAAGTTTGAATTGTCACGCTGTAGTTTGCTGCCGAGTTTCTCCTTTACAGAAAGCACAGGTAAAGCTCATATTGTGTCAATAACTTATTTGTTGACTTATTGCTGCTATAGTTATTAATCTTTGCTTATATGTAGAGAATTTATGTTGTCCAAGAAGCTAATTTTGATTTAATTTTTGGCTTAGTGAGTAGGAGTGCTTAAAGTAACACTTATGAAAATTTTCCATCATTTGTTCGCTATATCTGCTCACAGGTTACGAGTATGGTCAAGAAAGGTGCACAAAAAATAACACTTAGTATTGGTGATGGAGCCAATGATGTTAGCATGATTCAAGCTGCTCATGTTGGGGTTGGCATAAGTGGGATGGAAGGAATGCAAGCTGTGATGGCCAGTGATTTTGCCATTGCACAGTTCCGATACCTTGCAGATTTGCTTCTTGTTCATGGCCGATGGTCATATTTACGAATATGCAAGGTATAATGTTTTGTTAACTGCAGTGTATACTAGTGTTACTGTTTATTTGTAATAACACTTAAGTTGGTTATTGCAGGTTGTGATATACTTCTTTTACAAGAATCTCACTTTCACTCTTACCCAGTTTTGGTTTACGTTTCAAACTGGGTTTTCTGGTCAGAGATTCTATGATGATTGGTTTCAATCATTATATAATGTTATCTTCACAGCGCTGCCTGTAATCATTGTTGGATTATTTGACAAGGTAGGATATTCGTTTCGGCAGTTGACTTTTGCAGTTGTGCTTCACTTGTTACATTACAGTTTTTCTTCATGGATGGCATGTTTTGATTAGTTACTTGGGCCTTTGCCAGGATGTCAGTTCATCTCTATCCAAGAAGTATCCTCAACTATACATGGAAGGAATTAGAAATGTTTTCTTCAAATGGAAAGTTGTGGCCATATGGGCCTTCTTTTCTGTATACCAGTCTCTAATATTTTTCTATTTTGTGAGTTCAACAAATTTAAGTGCTAAAAACTCAGCAGGCAAGGTATTTGGACTCTGGGATGTCAGTACAATGGCCTTCACTTGTGTTGTAATAACCGTCAACTTGCGACTGCTTATGATTTGTAATTCGATCACTAGATGGCACTATATTAGTGTTGGTGGAAGTATATTAGCCTGGTTTCTTTTTATTTTTATATATTCAGGGATTACCACTCCTTATGATCGTCAGGTGAATTCCCTTTCTACTCTGGGTGTGTTGTGTTGAAAAAGAAACTCTGGCAATTTCCTTATGACCCATTAAGAATGCCGTTAACTTGAGTTCTGTTTTATTTTCTGCAGGAGAATATTTATTTTGTCATATATGTCTTGATGAGTACATTCTACTTCTACTTCATGCTATTTCTAGTTCCTGTTGCTGCACTTTTCTGCGACTTTGTTTACCAAGGGTAAGGTTCAGATTTGAAGAACTTATATTTTTGTTTATGCATAATATGGATAAAGATAGTATGGGATCGGGGCTGCATTAGTATAGTTACAGAAGAACTTAAGATCAAGAAACACAATGATAAATATCTAAGTTTCATCATGCTCTGGAAGTCCAATTGTTGATGCTGGAAAAAGGATCTCGGTTTCAAGAGATGTTAATATTTTATAACGTTCATTTGATAAAATGGATGCTGTGGCATCATCTCTCATTGTGCTCGAAATATTTTGCATTTTAACAATGGAAACATGTTTTTATGGACAGGTGAACATAGTGAATTTAAGTGAGTATCCTATGATATTTGCATGTGTGACAGATAGCTTTAGAGCATGTAAACAATTTGACATTCATTAACTATATTCCCTTATAAATTGGTGGCCTCTATTCCTGCCACCAATTTTTTGGTATTCATCCAGCTTTGTTCATTTTGGTTCATTTGGTTACAGGGTTCAAAGATGGTTCTTCCCCTATGATTATCAGATTATTCAAGAAATGCATAGAGATGAGGTAGATAGCACTGGTAGAGCACAGCTGCTGGAGATAGGGAACCAGCTTACACCAGATGAGGCAAGGAGTTATGCTATATCTCAACTCCCACGCGAATTATCGAAGCACACCGGATTTGCTTTTGATTCACCTGGGTATGAATCCTTCTTTGCTGCACAGCTCGGTGTATATGCTCCACCCAAGGCTTGGGATGTTGCAAGAAGAGCTAGCATGAGATCACGGCCAAAGACTGGGCAGCAAAAATAATCTGGAGTAGGATCATTGTACATAGTTTCGGTTTTCTACCTTGAGAGCCAGCCTAGGAATTCTGTAAAATTAGGATGTGCCTGTAAAATTTTATTTAGGATATATTCTTTTTTCTTTCTTTGGTCTTTCTTGGTGGTAGTGGGATTAGTTCAAGATTCGTCAGATGTACATTCCAGGATATTTCAGCAATTAGTATACTCAATTTTGTGAAATTTAGAGGTTGTGCCTTGATTCGTGGAGTTCAGTACTTTGTATTGGATTTACGTAACTAATTTTCGGATATCTGCAATGTCGGATTCTGTTGAAATTCATGCACACAGTGTTGTTTCTAATAGCTTTTTTTCGGTGCAATTAAATGCATTCTTTTACATTCTATACTAATATAATGGTGTTTGGTTATAGGAAGGAAAGATAGGGAGTATTTTAAACGCGTGGGTGGGGTGGGGGGGTGGTTGTGTGTTGGGAAACATGAGAAGTAAGTGAGAATATAGAGGTTGTTTAATTGAAGTGGAATAGAGAGAAAATATTTGAATAAAAGTTATTTGGCGATAAAAAAGTATAGAGAAAATAATATTGAATAAAAATGTTATTATTATTATAACATTTAAGGGTGTGGAATAATTCGAATGAAGTCTTAGTAGTGTTTGAAATTCAATTCCGTGCACTTTTGCTCCTTTTTACACAAGAAATGGATGCGAAACCCTCACTTTTTTTTTTAAATTTCTTCATACTTCAATCTACTAAACATCTAACCTTTTTTTTTTTTACATTCGGTCCCTTCTCTTTCCCTTTTTGTTCGTCCGATCAAATACAATGTAAAAGTGTTATAGTAAGCATTCAAGCATCAATAATCCCAAAAGTGATAGAGATGACAAAATAAGTCGGGTCAGGTGGGTCAGTCTGTCATCCTACTATTAATTTCACAGGACGAAATGAGAACCCAACCTGTGAACTCATTGTGACCCATCTTGCCTAAATTGAGTCTGGCCGGCTAATGACGGGACGAGGCATGTTAGTCTATCATACATACATATATATTAGAAAAATGTAAATACTAGTAAGTATTTAGGGTTTGTGTTGTCACTTTGTATTTTTTTTTAAGTTTACAGTGTTGTTCAAAAATCAAAATACATATTTGTTATTGTTTTTATCATTTTATAAATTCAATTTTTTTAATACTTAAAAGAAAATTTATAACGAGGCAGACTGACTTGCTTTACCGTCTCTAAGAAGTGGGGAGCTGATTTTACATTATATAGTTATCAAGCATATCATGGTTCGTAAGAGCAAATCCTATGATTATAGCAATTTAGTTGATGACTTTTATTGATGGAGAGAAGACAAAGGTATCCTTATAATTTATAATTATATAATAACTATGGTAGAAACTCAAATGGAGAATTTTATTATTCATAATTATCATTATATTTGGATCTAGAAGAATTGTTTACATCAAAAGATAAATATTGTCTTTTAAAAAAGATGATTATAATGAAAATATTTTAATTTGGTGTTTACTTTTTATTAGACACTTTTGTCGTTTATTCTTATTAAATAAATCTTTCTCTTTTAAATTAGGTGAGGGCATAGGGTCTGATTGGTTAGGTTTATCGTTACTTAAACTCAACTTAATTCCATCAAGATCCAAAATACACGGGACAAGACCGGATTCACTAAATTTTTTTAAGACAATATACTAATTTTAATGGGACAATCCAAGTTTGTTTTCAAAATCCAAAAGCTGGAATTCGTCCAAATCAACCTCGGATCAAACCAAATTAACAAGACTGAGTTAGGTCATGTTAATCCCTATAACTTTCATGTTTTTAACAATTCATTTTTCTCTCTCCTTATAAAATTAATTGTACACTCACTTTTTATTTAGCTTCCTTTATCTCTCTTCCCTTTTATTTTATTTGTACTTGGAAAAAAATATTTAAAGAAGCACTCCATGCCTCTCTTTCTCCTTATAATAATAACCACAACTATTACCCTTTTTTCGTGCTGATCTAGTTCGTGGTTGTAATCACTGAAGCAGAGCTTCTTTAACCGCTAAAAATAGCCATTTTCTAATCTATAGTGGTGTCCCTCTAAGATACAATAGTAGCTAGCTTTACTTAAAAGTGCTAGCATACTCGTTATATTTTAGAGAATTATATATATATATATATAAGGGTATTTCAAATTTACTAATAGGGTTTATGATTTTGCATTCAGCTTGTAAAACAATTTTATATTTTTATGTAATAATAAATGATTATTTGTATGATTTTTAAAATAGTTATTATAAAATCTAATAAAGTTATCATATATGAGTTTTTTATTAGATGATTATATAAACTAATTTATATTGCCATTGTATTGTCCCTTTTATCTTAATGTTTATGTTGCTTCCAGGTAAACAAGTGAGAGTATATATATATATATATATATTAACCACTTCATAGACACTGCCATATTTTTTGTGATCATCTCACAAAATGTTAAACAGAAGCACATATTAAAAATATTATTTAAATAAAAATGGAAAATCAATACGACTCTTGTATTTTAATAGAATATTGATTTACATCCGCCACATGTTATCCAATACAGTACACAAATATGATAGGATTATGCAGATGCAACTGATAATTTTGAGATATTTAGTGTAGATATATAGGCGTTAGATAATGGATCGAATAACTTTCTAAGCAAGATAGTTTTATGGAGTTGGAGTTGGAGTTGGAATTGAATTTTGAACCGGAAAATGTGGAATACGTGGTTTCTTGAATTTGGGCTCCAGTGGCAATTTAGGAACAGGTTTTTCAAAGAAAGGCTTCGGCTTTAGAAAAGATTCTGGCTCAACAGTTGGGATGGGTTTTGGTATGGGCTTAACAACCGGAATTAACTTTGGCACAGGCTTAGCAATAGGAACTGGTCTACCAATGGAAACAGATTATGGTATGGGCTTGTACACTGGAATAGAGGCATTAACTTCCTACACCAGTCAAATTTCTTATACACCCAACAATTTCAAAAAATACCAATACTACCCTTGTTGCTTTTTAACATACACCAGCAGGTTTTTTCTTCCATTTTCTTCCATGCGCTTTCTCTGTTGTGCTTCTTCGTTGCGTCTTCGTTATTGCTTGTTGGCTGCGTGTTGGTGCCTCTTACGTTGTTGGTTTGGTTCGGGAGGTCGTGGTTAGCATTGGTGGAGCTTGCATTGGCTGCTGCCGTTGTCGGAGGCGTGGTTCTGCAACTTGATCACTGTAGTAGAAACCATACGGATTGGCAATCCGTAAGGCTCATACGGATTGGCAATCCGTAAGGCTCATTGGCAATCCGTAAGACTCATACGGATTGGCAATCCGTAAGGCTCATACGGATTGGCAATCCGTAAGGCTCATTGGCAATCCCTACGACTCATACGGATTGGCAATCCGTAAGGCTCATACGAATTGGCAATCCGTAAGGCTCATTGGCAATCCGTAAGACTCATACGGATTGGCAATCCGTAAGGCTCAT
>CM023948.1:21254863-21290275 GCA_013407115.1 Glycine latifolia | reverse complement strand
TGGCAATCCCTAAGACTCATACGGATTGGCAATCCGTAAGGCTCATTGACAATCCGTAAGGCTCATTGGCAATCCATAAGGCTCATACGGATTGGCAATCCGTAAGGCTCATCGGCAATCCGTAAGGCTCATATGGATTTCCAATTTGCTTCTTACGGATTGTCAATCCGTAGCCATCAACTCCCATTCATATTTCAAATTAACGATGGAAACGAAAAAAATTCAAGCCAGAACTCATGGATTCGACAATGGCGGCAGCAGAGACAACTGTTTTCCTTAGCCTCCTTCTTCCTTGATCCATATCAATGGCGGGTGCGTCTGCGGAGAAGGCGAATGGCACGGCTGGGCAGAGGGCACGAAGAAGAAGAACAGTACTGTGCTGGGTGTATTAGAAATGCTTCAAACTGATGTAGAAGTCACCATTTTAATGAGGGGTAATTTCGGAATTCCACTATTGAGTGCTGGGTGTATAAGACATTTGGCTGGTGTAGGAAGTTAATGCCTGGAATAGAAATAGGTTTAACAACACGAATTGGTTTTAGTATTGGCTTAGCAATGGGAATAAACTTCGGAATAGGTTTAAATATGGGAATAGACTTTGGAAAAAGTCCTTTAAATTTTTCTTCTTCATTAGGAATTGGCTTTGGGATAGGTTTCACTATGGGAATTGATTTTGGTATAGACTTACCTACTGGAATAGGAATAGGAATAGGCTTAACAACACGAATTGGTTTTAGAATAGGTTTTGAAAAAAATCCTTTAAATTTTGCTTCTTTGTCATATCCTTGTTGGCTTGTTTTTGCTAGTTCTTCATTTACAAGCTTCCCATCTGTATTCACTTCATTCCCTAATTGTAAAAGAACACAAGTTAAACATACATAACATTTTGGAGATACTAAAATTTGGTTTTTAATGTAGACATGGACTGAGAAAAATATATAATACAAAATAAAGGGATGAAAATAATTAGTCATAAAGACTAATAAACTAGCAAGTAACATAATTTAGTATATGAAGCGTCCCTGAAAACTTAGGCAACACCGACATATATACAACTCATGAATAGTTTTTTCATTTCTCACATTCCAGGGGGAATGTCTTGATTGTATGCATGTCAAGCTAAGATTTAGTCTTCCCAAACCGATCTATGTTTAAGTAATGATATATGCGTGTAACTATACACGTTTTATACACAACAAAATAGATTATATATGTTTTTTGTGTTATGTTTATTAAAATTAACCCATATTTAAATTTTAATCAGTGCTTAAAAATAATATTTTTTTACGCGTGTGATTGCAAATAGTATATTTGCTCGTTTACTGAGACTAATCTTCTTTAGGTGATTTGAAGGCACTTAAAAGTAAAAGTTGAGTTGTCTCAAGATTAATCAAACTATGATTACTTAAAGGACCTCAATAACACAAAACAAAAAGATCAATCACCTGATGTTGGTAAAAATATTATATTTTTTGCTTGTAGTCCTTATTTTTTTTATGAAAGCTTGTAGTCCTTATTAACGAGTATGTATTTTTTTTTATTTTTTATAAAAGGAACTATGTAAGGATTGAAAAAAAGTTAAAGAATAAAGCAAAAAAAATAGCATATTTCTTAAATGACAAACCTAACAAAATTTGTATCAATGTTAGCATGCAGCCACAAACCTGAAACTTCAGTTATTGCCATAACAGAAGTAGCACAAGTGAAGCTGGCAACCAGCAACAAGGCAACACAGAAGCGCAAAAGTGCGCATTGCAGAGTAAAAGCCTTTCTCATTGAGAAAACAGTAAGGCCACACTACAAGGTTTGGCAATGAAAGCTGAAAAGGGAAAATGTTTGAAGGTTGAGTTACTTACTCTTGTCCCCTACTCCTCGCATTATTTATAATATCTAGCACGGGCCATAAACTTTTGTGAATATACTCCGATATTTAAATTTGGTCTTCCGATTATTATGTGGGTGGTTGGAACTTTGACGTTTGTTTAGAGAGGTCAATAGTGTTTAACACCTTTAATGTTGTTGGTGTGATGAATGCTTTCTCCATTAAATCAGCTTCATAAGTTAGGTTTTTCTTTTCTTTGGGTATTTGGAGAATATTGCATCGAACTTAGGAAGGTTCAAACACAATGTGTAAGCCCAAGTTCATGTATTACATTAATAGTATGCAGATAGCATATAGATTAAAAAACCTAAGGTAATAGATACATTTTAGTTTAGGGTTTGTATAATTGACCCAAGTAAAAATAGGATTAAACAATTCCATCTTGAATAATCAATATGATTTATTAGATGGTTCTCCATTAGGTATTAATTTAGTATCGGCCAAAGTTGATGCTAAATACCTGCTAGGGGTGAAACATATTAGGGTGACACCTCTTGTAGGACAAATAAACAAACACAAGATGTCACTTAGGGTGATGCCTCTTTCATTCTATGTAACAAAAATCACATTTGACAATAAAAAAAGAGGTTAGATTAGAGAGATAGAAAGAAATGAAAATGTGTTGGTAGGGTATATAAAATAAGAGGAAATTTTGTATATATATCATTAATCAGAAGGCTTCTAGTGTGCCATAGTCGAACAAGTCTTGCAACTTAAGTAATCAACGACTATTTTTTTTGTGACTTTCTGTTGTTTATGGAATTTTAGAAAAGCATACTATTGTCATTCGAGAAGTGTAACGCCTCATATGCATCCAGTGTATTAACAGTTATTTAATCAGATTAGCGCGATAATTAATGTAAAATTAATTAATTAAAACCAACGGAAGCATTTTCAAAATCATATTTCTGATTCATCATGTATGGTAAGTATCCACAATTACATATATGAATGCCAAGACACTACAACTAGCCCCTACGATCCAGGTATCATAAAGAACGACAGGTAAAACAATAATGTCCATACAGATATATCAGGAGAATCAGAAGACACATGTGTATATATATATATATATATATATATATATATATATATACATACATACATACATACATACACATCTTCAAAACAATCACTGTGGCTATACAAAAGAATAGGCACCTTGTGCCATGATCTCACAGATCACATCCTCACAAGAGGGTACAAAATATACAGCGCCTGTACATCACAATCCATACAGGATCCAAAATATATGCGTATGCACATCTTCCATCGCAGGGTACAAAATAACATCATATACATAAAATAGTGAGCCACATTACTCTCAAAGTACTACTGCCCACGCAGTTATACAGTGTCTGTCCCTATTGGGGCCTTCCGCCCTGGGACCCATCATCTCTGCCAGATGCATCACCTGCAAAATAAGATCCCCAACAGGGGTGAGATACAATCTCAATAAGCTCGGGGTTCTTGGAGGCTTCTCCTCCCCCGGCTCACTTCCATGATAGTATATCATCAAAGGCATCACAACAGCAGGTCTCTTGGTCCTCACAACAACACATAGACATTCTCTAGCTTTAACGTATATTTGCGGTACTACGCCCGCCAAAGATGCATCATCATCAGCATCGGGACTCTCAGTCCCCAGTGTGAGACCGAAACTCACACCCGCGCCATCCTATTGGGAGCTACCCCTTTACACATGGATGCATGAATATGACACCTCCGAGAATAGGCTTCAACTGCAACGGGACCACCTATCTCTAGTCTTAAGGGATCATACACCCTTTACGTGAGTAAATCGACTAGGAGTTGCGTTCTACTCCTAGGGAGGTCCATATCTATCTAACTGGCCTGAAGATCTATCCGAAAGGCAACAATACACAAAATATAGAAACATGTATACATATTATCATGAGGAAAGCTGTAACATCCAATTTAATGCATATGAATCATGTATGCAACCATCACTCCCTCGGAGTGTGGTAGAACTCAAAGGGGAAAAACCCTAAGAACTAGAGCTCACCTGGAAAAATAGTGCTCTGTTGTCCTATCCCTGAACTGTGGTCTTCGCCACTAACACCCTCGGTGTCACGCCCTATGCAAAGGCACACAAGCATGAATCAACAACCATCCTATCCGTATAAGGCATTTAATTATACTAAAACATACGGAAAAGAAAATTTCATGCATAAAATTATGCAAATTTTGTACCCACTTAGAAAAATCGTCAATCCCTGTAGGAAGCTCCTAAAATCAAGGGAATTTAGAGACATATAGATCTATCTCTCATCTTTCAAACAAGACTGGTCCCATACAATTTCATTAAACACAACCTCTGTAACAATTAAAATACCAAAACTATCACGCACTATATCAGTGCTGACAGCAACATATCAGTCCAACCAGCCATTTTCAAACGCCCGCCAACACCAGGATACTCATCCAAATTACCTGCTCTTTTACAGGTATAAATTACACATACATATATTTCTATCACCACTGAAATCACTCAATTTGGATCATCCTAGAATGAGATATAATTTCTGCAAGGTTGTCATTTGCACAGTAAAATCTGATAAAAACAGGGTATAATAGCCTGTTATAACTCTGCACAATTAATTCCAGGAACCTCCAAAAATAGCACCAAAATTCCAGAATAAACTTAAACTTTTTAGCTTTCAAATGGCACCATTTTTAGACCATTTGGATACCGATAGCTCCTGTTATGCACAAAACATCATGGCTGACCAGATCACCGTTCTTTGCTGTCAAGTACATGTATGTATGTTTCATGCATGGAACACCATTACAACACTTATATCAACTTCTACACACTCCAAATTATACATTAAAACTGTCCCACCCTCCCAATACTCAACATTTATCAATTTCACTCTAAACCCTCATCAAACCTTATCCTAACCTTATGATTTCTAAGAATCAAGGAGAAATAGGAGGAGGGTACCAACCTTAGAGCTCAAAGAATCAAATTGAAGGGTGGACCAAGCTCTCTATAGCTTCCAATTCTGCCCAGCTACTCCGAATAAAGTGGGCAGCTCCTAGCTTTACTCTTTTTCTCAAATTGCTCACAACCAATACTCAACAACAATAAAGGACAAGGAGAAGAGCTTCCTTTCTTGCTTAATTTGTGTTTTCAGTCGTCAATCAAGGAGTGAAGAGAAATGATGCTTGGGTGTGAAGGAGGGATATGAACATGTAGGAAGAAGAAGAAGAAATGAGAGAAGTGTGGTCAGATATAGTTTTAACATGAGGAGAAGGGTGCACTCAACAATCTCATATTCACACCCTAACTTCTAAACAAAGACCAAAATGCCCCTCCTTTCATTAATCCTCTTTTATTAATACTAAGCCTCTCAATTATGCAAATATCACCCAAATTACATTAATTATAATTAGTGACATTACAAGAATATTTACTTAGATTTATGGGTCTTCTCCTCACTTATACGATGCTTAACTTTTCCATTTCTATCAGATGCGGAACTTCACCTCATTTTTGTTATCCAACAATCTCCTCCTCAAGTGTGAGTCTCTATCACATTTTCTAAGTGAGATGTCCCTTCACCAGAACCCTTTCCTTGTGTCCTTCCACTTTCATGTTTCCCCTTCACATAAAGACCACCACTTTGCGAACTCCCCACTGCATTTTGTCTCTGTTAAGAGTGAGACATAAGTGTAACCTGTATCACCTCTAGACTGATTGAATCTTTCCTGTATGTTAAGGTTGTTGCCAAATGTTCATAAGAAGAAGGCAAATAACACAACATAATGCATGTCTTATCCTCGTCCTCAACCTTTACATTCAGCCTTGCCAGATCATTGATAATTTGATTAAAGGCATTCACGTGCTATTGGAGATTTGAACCCTCCTACATCTTTAGTCAATATAGTTTCTGCTTCAGATACAATTTATTTGTCAACGATTTCAATATGTATTGTCTCTCCAATTTCTTCCATACCTCGTTTGCCAAACATAAGCATATGGTTGTTGAATATTTCTCTTGCAACTCCTCCTAATCTAAAGCCTTCATATTATTAGGCTTTGATTCATGCAACGCCTTTAGAAGACCTTTTTGTGCCAAGAAATCCTTAACTCGCCTTTGCCACAATTCAAAATTCCCAATTCCATTGAAATTCACAGTTCTGTCGAACTTCCTCACTTCAAATTTGGCCCCAGAGTTAAGCACCATTTGATACTAGTTGTTAACAATAGCAATCAAAATTCTAAAGGGTATGAGAGAAATCACACACATATACGCAAACACATGAGATTTAACGAGGTTCAGCAAGTGTGCCCATGTCCTCGATTTCCCAACAATTGGTATCAGAGCTGATGGTTCGACATGGTGACCGGCTCAGACGAGTACGATTGGGGCGACAGATCCTTGGCCTGAGGATCCTTTATATCGAAAGTCTTCCTGATAGTAGGTCCAGGTGGCATGTCCCATGGGTGGAGCAGTGGTGTAAGTATCTAGAGCATGTGAGCTCTAATGGTCACCACATAAATACTTGTGGATGAAAATGATTTTCGCTCGAGGGGGAGGCTGCCATGTGGATGAAACTCACGCTTGATGGTTGTTAGAGTACAAGTGTGAGGTGAAGTCCAACATCTAATAAAATTGGAAAAGTTGAGTACCATATAAGTGAGGAGAAGACCTATAAATCGGGGCCTTAAGATTTTGGGTTAAAGTGTGGTGTCAAGTTCACTTACGTGGTTGCTCATGTCCCATTGGTGTAAATCTCTCCAGTGTTTACCCCCTGGTTGCATAACAATTGGTATCAGAGCTAGGTTCAAGTGTGGGTGTCGCCTCAGGTCTTGGACAACATGGTTTTGCCCTCTCAGAAATCACTGGTAGGTGCTCTAGGTGAACCTAAACCTCCATGGTGTTAGAGGAAGCTTCATCAGACACTGACATAGTTGTATCAACTATCTTTGGCAACATAGACTGCTCATCAAATACTAGATCTAAAAACTTGAATCATTTCACACCTTTCAAATAACTTACAAAAATACACTTTTTCAACTTTTTATCAAGTTTATATCTCTCATCACTAGAAATATTCACAAAAGTAGGACACCCCAATATTTTCAAATTATTAAAACCAATAGGGTTACCTGTCCAAACTTTCTCTACAACTTTCTCATCCAGTGATGCTTATGGTGATCGATTGAGTAGATAACATTCCATATTCACCTCTTTTACCAAAAAACATTAAGAAAGGCTAGCTTGCAACCTTAGACATCAGGCCCTTTCAGTAAAAGACCAAACATGGGAACTAGTTGAGCTTCCTGCGAGCAAGAGAACCATAGGATGCAAATGGGTGTACAAGAAGAAACCTCCAGTATCAAAAAAGAAAGGGAGAAGTTCAAGGCTCGCCTAGTAGCAAAGGGATATGCAAAACAAAAGGGGGTTGATTATGATGAGATTTTCTCCTCAGCCATGAGACACACTTCTATCAAGACGGTGGTAGCCTTGATAGCCAGTCAGAGGCATGCACTTGGAGTAGATGGATGTGAAGCAAACCATTTTTCACAGTGATTTAGAGGAGCAAATTTACATGAAGCAGCTAGTGGGGTTCAGTAAAGGTAGACCAGGTTGATTGGTTTGTAAGTTGAAGAGGTCTTTGTATGGATTGACATCGTCTCCAGGGCAATGGTACAAATAGTTTGGTTCCTACATGCTTCGGATTGGCTATAGGCGATGTGAGTATGATTGTTGTGTTTATGTGAGAAGCCTTGATGATGGCTGTTTTATTTTTTTGCTACTATATGTTGATGGTATGCTGATTGCTAGTAACCATTTGAGTGACCTGAATGAGTTGAAATCACTGTTGAGCAAGGAGTTTGACATGAAGGACTTGGGTCCTGCCAAGAACATTCTCGAGATGGAGATTTGCAGGGACAAGAAATTTGACACATGTTATAAGCCAAGTCTGTAAGTTTATGTCTAACCCAAGCAAGCGATATTGGAAAGCAGTGAAGTTGATCTTAAGGTACCTAAAGGGTACAACATGTTATAGTATTATGTTTAGTAGTTAGCAGGGTGATCCTTCAGTTGCAGGATATGTGGATTATTATGCTAGTGATCTGGATGACAAAAGGTCTACAACATGGTATGTCTTTACTCTTGCAGGTGGGCCTGTTGTTGGAAGTCCATTATTTAATCTATTGTGGCAATGTCAACAATTGAAGCGAAGTATATGGCAATAGCATAGGCTAGCAAGGAAGCTATGTAGTTAGCAAGGCTAGTGAAGGAGCTAGGCATTGAGCAAGGTGACGTTCAATTGGATTGTGATAGCTTAAGTGTTATTGACTTGGCAAAGAATTAGGTGTATCATGCTAAAACCAAGCATATTGATGTGAGGTTCCACAAGATCAGGGAGTTGATGACATCTGGTCAGATTTTACCTAAGAAGGTTCACACTTTAGAGAATGCAGTTGATATGTTAACCAAGGCGGTCACAATTGACAAGTTTAAGCATTGCTTGGACTTGTTAAATGTTGCTGAGTGCTAGACGTGATAGGATCCCCAACCTAAGACACCAAGGTAGATTTATTATTTATCTTCTGCGAGGATAAATATTTTCCAAGGTGG
Source organism: Glycine latifolia (assembly GCA_013407115.1). Lineage (NCBI taxonomy): Eukaryota > Viridiplantae > Streptophyta > Magnoliopsida > Fabales > Fabaceae > Glycine > Glycine latifolia. The sequence goes on along the minus strand of CM023948.1, from coordinate 21,281,773 downwards.
AGATTGTTGTGGATGGCTCATATTTTATGGGTCGGACAAAATGATAAAGTAGACCATAAAGACCACTTGTTATTGGGTTACAAAGTGGGTTGGGGTGCGGGTAAAGCTTGTAGAATGCATAATATTATATATTTATATATTGTGATGTAACCCTTTATTTTATGAATAAGAAATAGAAATCGTCGCTTTGGTCTATCATTTTGTCCGGTCCATAAAATATGAGTCATGCACAACACATACGTTATTTTAAAAAATTCCATGTGAAAAAGAAAAATGCATTTTTTGTAGCTTTGTAATTTAATTAAGTATATACATGTGGAAAATTAGAATCCACACTTGCACATCGTTTATCCCCTTTTCCCTTTTTGCTTCATCGTTGGTCATGTGGTTTTCCCGGAGAATTTTGCTTCATTCTTGGACTTGTGGTTTCATCGGAGACGAAACACTGATTATTGAACCAAAATATATGTGGGTGATGAATTTTCCGGTTAATGGTAAAAGTTCAATTTTTTGTTGTCGATTTGGGAATATAGATCGAAGATATAAAATGACCATTATCTCAAGAATGATTCATTGATTTTGTCAGAGAGGAAAAATAATGATTGTGCGAGGTTGTATGGTACTCTATGATGTTCTTGCCTCCCTAATCGTTTTTCTTTTACAAAAAAATATGTATGGTATTTTTATGTCTATGGATCTGGCTAAGGTTGCTTTAATGTGTTGCTGTTTGAGCATCTTTAGTGTCAGATCTTAAGCAAGGATCTTGAGCTCAAGATCTAGTCTTCATTAGATCTCTCAATAAAAGAGCTGGCTAGATCTCCAGCATGGAGAATGAGTTCTTGTACAAGAACCCTGAAGATCTGCACATTGTTGAAAAAAAATTCTCTCTCTCTCCCTAACAACAAACACATGGGCCCAACAAAAGGAGAACAAGAAAAAAATAGAAAGAAGGAGAGAAAGCAAAATAAACAGTCCAAAAAAGCAATAAAAAAAGATAAAAAATAGTCATACCGACAGAGGGGGGTCATGGCAGAGTTTTGGAAGGGGGAAGGAGGTTGTGGTGGAGGAAGAAGAAGAAGTAAGAAAGAAGTAGCATAAAGATGAGGAGAGTGGGAGGAGAAAAAAAAAAGCAAAAAGCGATGAGTGAAAGGAAAGGTAGAAGAGGAAAAAAAAAGAAAATATTTAATTTAATTATTAAATATTTAAAAGTGAGGTTCATGTAAGACATTTTAAAAATGATCTAAGATCTCAAAATGAGATCTACCGCTAAAGGAAAAAATGATAGAGATCTTAAGAAATCTTCCATCTTACGTGAAACTGTGGGATCTACCAAAAAGTTATCTAAGATCTCAATTTAAAATCTGTCACTAAAAATACTCTTAGTAGTTGTGTCATATTTTCATGAATGAAGTTGTCGCTTTGTTCTATTTGAGTGGTGAAAAGAAAAAAATGAGGACTAGGAAGGTTGTGAACATGATCTAGAAGTCATGCAGCAAAAGGTTGGAACTTGGAAGTTAAAAAATGTATTTTTCTTTTCACATGTAATCCTTTCAAAAAAATATGCTTTTCAATATTTTCATTAAAAAAAAATTAGCCATTGATTACTTTAGGATTATATCCAATGATGAAGGAAAACTATGACATTCTATAAGACTTATTTAACTATGACACACTAAATGCTCTTTGGGGATACAACCATTTACGTGTCGTTTTTTTGTTAATTATCATTTGCTATTCATTTTGGATTATTTTTCAAAAGGGATAAGTCGTAATATTGTTATTGCTTTTGAATTGAAACTTGTAACCAATGCTATGATTTCTATTTTTTTTTAACTGAAGTCATAAAATATTTTAATACTTCAGTTTTATTTTTTTAAAATTTACGACATTCAAATAGTAGGATTATTTTCTTTTTGTTTTTACGACTTTAAAGTTGTTAATTTTTTTTCATTTACGACTTCTATTTTTTTGTATATATTTTTTAAAAATCATAAATAATTTTTAATTTAATTATTTAATAAATACTTTTTAATTTTTTTAATATTTTGTATATGATTTTATTTAATATTTTTTTATATTTTTTGAATATTATTTTTATTTAATATATTTAATATTTTTTAAAATTTTTAGTATACTATTTTATTTTATATTTTTTATTATATTTTTTTACTAATGTCAAGGATTATTATTTGTTTTATAAATTAAAAAATAATAAAAAAGTCTTAAATTTAAATAAAATTATTAAAATGTATTAATGTTTCTACTTTTTATACTTCATTTTATATAATGTATTATACTATTTTATTTTAATAATTACTTTTATTATTAAATTATTTTCTGTTGTTAATATTAAATAGTTTAGAAAATAAAAATAATTAATATTATTGGATGAAATTAGTAATTTACTTAATGATAATTATAAAAATTAATAAAAAAATTAAAAATAGTTAATATTATTTTATAAATTATAAGTTGATATTAGAAAGAAAATATTTTTATATTTATATATAATTTAAAATTTTTTTAAAATTAAGTCTTTTGATTTTTTTTAATTTACAAAATAAATAATAATCTTTAACATTAGTAAAAAATATTAAATATATAAAATATATAAAATAAAATTAAATATAGAGAATATGTTTAATAAAAAATATAAATATAATTAAAAAAACCGTATGAAAATATAAATAAAATATTAAATAAAACTAAAAAAGTAAAAACATATTTATTTATTAAATAATTAAATTAATAATTATTTACAATTTTTTTGAAAAATATATGAAACAAATAGAAATCATAAATGAATTTATGATTTTTATAAATTTTTTTCAAAAGATAACTGCTTTAATGTCGTAAAAATAATAAAAATAATTCTACAATTATAAAGTTGTATATTTTTTTAAAAATCATATAAAGTCGTAAAATATTTTATAATTTTAATTAAATATAAATAAATAAAAGTCATTGATTATGATTTGCAGCTTAAAAGTTATAATAGATATTATTATTTATATACTTTTAAATAATAATTTAAAATGAATATTTAAATAATAATTAAAAAAAATTCCAAATCATCTTTTCGCGATGCTCTCCATTAATCATGTTAACAAACGGCACATACACGGCACATGATCTCAGTACTGTCTTTTCAAACTCACAATTATTGTCATGAAAATTACATAAAACCAACCCAAAAGAATTAAATTAATGTCAGTAACTATACGCATAGAATAAATAATAAAAATAGAAACTAAATATGCATATCTCGTTTAGTCCCAACTCCCAAGTCCTAAGAAACCACACACAAACTTGTAAGCATTATATTCCAACGCCAAAACACAGATAATTCTTGACAGAGTAAGCAAGTAACATACGAGCGAACACAACACACGATGTCATATCAGTCGCCGCCGGAAAGTGACGTCACGGCGCCGACTCCGGGAGCGTTCAGGCTCCGGTGGGACGTGTTCCTGAGCTTCAGGGGCAGCGACACGCGCGACACCATCACGAAGGGTCTCTACTCGTCTCTGGATGCGCGTGGGGTTCGCGTGTTCCTGGACGACGTGGGATTGGAGCGTGGGGAAGAGATAAAGCAGGGGCTGATGGAGGCCATTGATGACTCAGCAGCGTTCATTGTCATCATATCTGAAAGCTACGCTACTTCCCATTGGTGTCTGGAGGAACTCACCAAGATTTGCAACACTGGTAGGCTCATCTTGCCTGTTTTCTACCGGGTTGACCCGAGACATGTCCGCCACCAAACGGGTCCCTTCGAAGCGGGTTTTGTAAAGCATGAACTAAGGTTTGGGATAAATGAGGTTTCCATGTGGAGGGAAGCTTTCAAGAAAGTTGGTGGTGTTTCAGGTTGGCCTTTTAATGACAGGTATAGTGTAGCCCTCTCTCTGAATTTTCTCCTTCTTTTTCTTTTCATTTTTTTAAATGATTCACAGGTTCAAATCACAGCTCTCTTTTTATTCTACTACGAAAAAGGGTTTTAATGCAATTCCTAATATGGTTGTTTTTTGAGTTTTCCGGATTTGTTTTTTTTTAATACAAAAAATTGAAGGCACGGAAATCCTTGTGATCATATTAAGATCGAGTATATTTGGTAAAGAAAAATGTTTCATAAACACCTAACAAGTGAAAAATATAAGTATTATGATGTTTATAATATGATAGAGATGTAAAGAGAAGTGAGAGATATCAATGAAGTGTCTAAAACAAGTGAATGTTTGTATATGATTATTATTTGGTAAAATTAACTTATAAAGAAGTTTAAGTTTATAAGGAGATGAAAAATTAGAACTTTTAAGAAAGCTACTCGCCAGTGTCAAATATTAGAAGGAAAAAAAAACATTTTTATTGATTTTAAATATAATAATTTTTTAACTAATTTTATCTTATTTAATGTTATATCTAAAATATCCTTCAATCTTCCTTTAGTTACAATTTTAGTTACAACTACTTTTTCTATTTCTGATATCAAAGTATAATAAATGATAAGTTAAACAAAATTAATTTAGATTGATGCAATTAAACTTAATTAACTAACTTTTAATGTTAGTTTTTTCTTCTTTTTATATTTAAACTTATAAACTAGCTAATGCCTTACCAAACATAGCAAAAATTTCAATTATCAGGAAAATGAGAAGAAGAAAAAATGTACAAGGGTGTGGGTTGACTGGTTCTGGTTCCTCGTGTTATTTTAATGCTTTGTTGTTGTTGTTGTGTCAGTGAGGAAGATACTCTGATTCGGCTTTTGGTGCAACGGGTAATGAAAGAGTTGAGTAATACTCCTTTGGGTGCGCCTAAGTTTGCAGTAGGGCTTGATGAACGCGTTGAGAAGTTGATGAAAGTGTTACAAGTTCAATCCAATGGTGTCAAGGTTTTGGGGTTGTATGGGATGGGTGGGGTTGGTAAGACAACCCTTGCCAAGGCACTTTTCAACAACCTTCTCAATCATTTTGAGCATCGTTGCTTCATTTCAAATGTCAGAGAAGTTTCATCAAATCAAGACGGTTTGGTTTCCCTTCGAAGCAAAATCATCAAAGACCTTTTCCCTGAACCAGGGTCTCCCACCACCATCAGTGATCATGTAAATGTTAGGGAGAATCGAGTTTTGTTGGTCTTGGATGATGTTGATGATGTAAAGCAGCTTGATGCTTTGATTGGTAAAAGGGAATGGTTTTATGATGGAAGCCGTGTGATAATCACCACAAGGGATACAAAAGTTCTAACTAAGAATCATGTAAATGAGTTGTATGAAGTTAAAGAATTGAACTTTGATGAAGCACTAGAGTTGTTCAGTAACCATGCACTGCGAAGAAATAAACCGCCAGAAAATTTTCTGAATCTGTCAAAGAAGATAGTGTCTCTGACTGGAAGAATGCCTTTGGCTCTAGAAGTGTTTGGTTCGTTTTTGTTTGATAAGAGGAGGGTGGAGGAATGGGAGGATGCTGTGGAGAAGTTGAGACAAATTCGCCCTAAGTATCTTCAAGATGTGTTGAAGATAAGTTATGATGCATTAGATGAAGAAGAGAAGTGCATATTCCTTGATATGGCTTGTTTGTTTGTCCAAATGGGAATGAAGCGTGATGATGTGATTGACGTGTTAAGAGGTTGTGGTTTTAGGGGTGAGATAGCTATCACGGTACTTGTGCAGAAATGCTTAATCAAAATCACTGATGAGAACAATACACTGTGGATGCATGATCAAATTAGAGACATGGGGAGGCAAATTGTTGTAGATGAAAGCCTTGTTGATCCTGGTAAGCGTAGTAGACTGTGGGATCGTGCTGAAATCATGTCTGTTTTGAAGGGTCACAAGGTAAGGATTATTAAAATTGCAAATATAGAGAGTTTGATTAAAAGATACATGTATGACGTGAAGTGTCGCTCAGCACTAATTAAGATACGTCAATATAGAAACTTTACAAACAAAACCATTGATTCATTTTTTATTCAAAAGAGTCGCTTCTCGTGCTGGAGAAGGAGCATGACAAATAAAATATAAGCCGTTTGGCCATTGTGGCCATTTCTCTAATAAAGAAGAAATGAGATACTACTCAATTATACAATAATATTTTTTTATACAACACCTTTACGACAATTTTTGTTTAATATATAAAAGATTAAGTGAGTGAGAAATAGATATAATAATATACAATGTCTAATAGGATGTCATTAATTATTTAAATTATTTGATACTGAACAGGTAATATAACTTATATTACATCTTTTGTTGGATGTAGTGTTATACTTACATGTTCTTGTTTGATTAATATATGATATTTGATCTGCATGCTATTTGAAGATTGGAACATTTCGAATACGTACGTTTTAATAAAATTACCAATATTTTAATCTGCTATGTGCTATTTGTTTGAGTAACTTTTTTTCTTTTTTTTTTTTTTGATATAGGGAACTAGATATATTCAAGGAATTGTGCTAGATTTTGAAGAAGAAAGATTTTATAGAAGCAAGGCCGAATCAGGTTTTTCGACGAACCTTCAATGGAGATCAAGTTTAAGAAATGTATTAGGAGACATCATCAAACAATGCCTATGCCTTAAGAATTATCTCCACCCTCAAGCAGAGGAAAACAAAGAGGTTATACTTCATACAAAATCCTTTGAACCAATGGTTAATCTGAGACAACTTCAGATTAATAATCGGAGATTAGAAGGCAAGTTTCTTCCAGCTGAACTGAAGTGGCTACAATGGCAAGGGTGCCCTTTAAAACGCATGCCTTTGAAATATTGGCCACGAGAGTTGGCTGTTCTTGATCTCAAAAACAGCAAGAAAATAGAAACCTTGTGGGGATGGAATGATTACAAGGTATTCTTCAGCCATATCTTGCCTAGTATGAATACAAAAAACTTATTATGATTTGATAATTAGGTTCTTCACTTATCTTTACTCAAATCTAGCTTATAGCCCTTTATGATATGTAAAGATTAAACACATGTCAAACCACTTAATGAAACTATAATTACCAAAAAACAATTTTGAAGACACTTATTATAAACACTTGACAAGAGTGGAAGTGTTCAAGTGATATTTCTCTAATAATTTTGGTTTTTATAACTAAATCAAGCAATTCTTTTGTAATTCTTCTAGCTAGGATATGTTTTCTTTTGTTTTACTTAACTATAATAACATATATATAACATCACATTGTTTAGCAGGTGCCGCGAAATTTAATGGTCTTGAATCTCTCCTACTGCATCGAACTCACTGCTATCCCTGATTTATCTGGGTGTCAACATCTAGAAAAGATTGATCTGGAGAACTGCATTAATCTAACTAAGATTCATGACTCAATTGGCAGTTTGAGTACCTTGCGTAGTTTAAACCTGACGCGCTGTTCAAGCCTTATCAACCTTCCCATCGATGTCTCAGGGCTAAAACATCTAGAGAGCCTTTTTCTTTCTGGCTGCACCAAGTTAAAATCATTACCAGAAAACATAGGAATCCTCAAATCCTTGAAAGCACTTCATGCTGATGGCACAGCTATAGCAGAGTTGCCCCGGTCCATTCTTCGCCTCACAAAACTGGAACGACTTGTTTTAGAAGGTTGCAAACATTTGAGAAGGCTACCTAGTTCTATAGGACATCTATGTTCTTTGAAAGAATTATCTCTATATCAGTCTGGATTAGAAGAATTACCTGACTCTATTGGATCATTGAATAACCTTGAGAGACTCAATTTGATGTCGTGTGAATCTCTCACTGCAATTCCTGATTCTATAGGCAGTCTCATATCATTGACACAGCTTTTTTTTAATGGAACTAAAATTAAAGAACTCCCTTCTACCATTGGTTCTTTATATTACCTGAGGGAGTTATCAGTTGGAAACTGTAAATTTCTCAGTAAATTGCCAAATTCAATTAAAACTTTGGCTTCAGTTCTTGAGCTTCAGTTAGATGGAACAACCATCACAGATTTGCCAGATGAGATTGGAGAGATGAAATTATTGAGGAAACTTGAGATGAGGAATTGCAAAAATCTTGAATATTTACCAGAATCTATTGGCCACCTAGCATTTCTTACTACACTGAACATGTTCAATGGAAATATCAGGGAATTGCCAGAGTCCATTGGATTGCTAGAAAATCTTGTCACCTTAAGATTGAACAAATGTAAAATGCTCAGCAAACTTCCAGCTTCTATAGGAAATTTGAAATCTCTGTATCATTTCTTCATGGAGGAAACTTGTGTGGCAAGCTTACCTGAAAGCTTTGGGATGCTCTCAAGCTTAAGAACATTGAGAATTTCATTCATGCCTAATTTAAATACCAATGAAAATAGTTTCCTTGCAGAACCTGAAGAGAACCACAATACTTTTGTACTTACACCTTCCTTTTGCAATCTGACCTTGCTAACTGAGCTTGATGCTCGTTCCTGGAGAATATCTGGGAAAATTCCAGATGAATTTGAGAAGTTATCACAATTAGATACTTTAAAATTAGGCATGAATGATTTTCACAAACTTCCTTCCAGCTTGAAGGGCCTTTCTATTCTCAAGGTGCTTTCACTTCCAAACTGCACACAGCTGATCTCTCTCCCCTCACTTCCTTCAAGCTTGATTGAGCTGAATGTTGAAAACTGTTATGCACTAGAAACTATACATGACATGTCAAATTTAGAGAGTCTGAAGGAGTTGAAACTCACAAACTGTGCAAAAGTGAAGGATATACTTGGTCTTGAAGGCTTGAAGTCCTTGAGAAGGTTGTACCTGAGTGGTTGTGTTGCATGCTCCTCACAAATACGCAAGAGACTTTCAAAGGTTCTTAATCCCTTTTCTACCTTTCAACCTTTGACGTATGAATATATAAAGGCATAAATGTTTTTGTCTTAAATAACTTGATTCCAACGGCTGATATATATTGGAAAAGTCATTGAGATGATGTCATGTCATCACTTAACTAACAACACAGACTCGAAACAAAACTTTTAATATATCAAAGACTCAGAACAACAAAAAAATTTATCAGAGACTTAACAAAAATCATGTATATATCCGGGATCTCAACCATATTTAAGCACAAAAAAATTGATCCTTAAAAATATGGCCTGTATTGTTTTACTCCTTATTGAAATAAAACAATGTGACTTTGGTCCTTCACTATGAGGACTAAAAAGGAATAGAATTTAAACATGGATTAGTTTTAAAAAAATATCATACATAAATTAAGAAAAATCAAGACTATACTACTTGTTGCTTCTTATAGCTTCTAACCAATGAAGTATTTGTATGACAGGTAGTACTGAAGAATTTACAGAACTTGAGCATGCCAGGAGGCAAATTACCTGAATGGTTTTCAGGACAAACTGTCAGCTTTTCCAAGCCTAAAAATCTTGAGCTAAAAGGTGTAATTGTTGGTGTTGTTCTTTCAATCAACCATAACATTAACATTGGCATACCTAATATGCAGCGAGAGCATATGCCTGTAGTGCTTGATGTTCAAGCAAATGTCCTCAAACAGGGCAAACCTCTCTTTAGTACAGTTTTAAACATCTGTGGGGTGCCAAGGACAGATGACGAACACATACACTTGTGTAGGTTCCATGATTACCATCAGTTGATAGCCATTTTAAAAGATGGTGATACATTTTGTGTGAGTAAGAGAAATCCACCTTTTGATAAGGGGTTGGAGTTAAAACAATGTGGGGTTCATTTAATCTTTGAAGGGGATGATGATTATGATGGAGGGGAAGAATCATTGGACAAAGACCTACAATCTGTCTCAGAAAAATTGGCCAACTTTTTCAAGACTTATGAGGATGAGAGTGTCAGAAATCAGAATGAATTGGAGATGAGGGGACAAGAGCCAAGATCTTTTCTTGTTACACTAAGAAGCAATTTCATTTTTCTTTTCCTGATTGGTCTATTCTTTTCTTTGTGCTATATATATGTGTTGGTGTTGCTTAGAAGAGATCATACATATAGTTCGGCTTAGTTTATATGATTGTCATTAGCTCTGTTCTTCACGTGCCCAAGAAGGTAGGAATCACTGCAGTGTTTCTGGTGATGTTGTGGTCTTTCTTTGATTCTGGAGAGTTCAACAAGGAAAGTATTTGATGAACACCCTCAATGCTATTAGACACCAAGGGAGGGAGAGAAAAAACAAAGAAAAAGATAGGTTTGATATGGTTTATGATGTGGTACCACGCGAGCGATAGAAAAAATGAGATGTGTTTAAAATAAATGATAATTCATGTATTATTACTCCATTAATGGCTGTGCCTTTACCTACAAGGATTCTAATGCTTAAGTTGATGGGTTGATTAGTAAGAGGTAAAAATGAAAATGACATGCTATGCTAGGGTTTTTCTCTCTCATGTATAGTGTTGAGCGGTTTTGCATGTTCATAAAAGTCTTTATAATTTTAGAATAAAAAATTACATAGACACCTAAGTCTAATGTCCTTATTCAACACCTAGTAAGATAGAAAAAAGAGAGAAAAATATAAATATGATAGTATTTATAATGTGATAAAAAAAATTATTATTACTTGTTTGATAATTAGTATGGTGGGTGTCTAATAAGAGAAAAATGTTAGTGATATTCACCATGACACTCTTTCTAACACTAGTGATGTGATTGATTAAAATTTGTTGAAAATCACCATTTTTTATAGGCTTTCCTTCTAAGTTAATGATTTTCTCTTTTGATTTAAATTGTGTAGAATTTGTTAAAAATCACAAACTTTGATAGGTTTCACTTCTAATTTATTGATTAAAATTTGTTTAAAATCACAAATTTTGATAGATTCCACTTCTTACATGCACATGATAGTCAATTGCCATTGTCACACAATTCCTTAAGGTTAGAAATGATTTGAATTATATGAATTCTACAATTATTTGTTGAATTATTTTTATGTTTTTTAATTATATGACCTAATTTAAATGGATTTTAAATATATACAATTAGTTCCAGATATAAGATATAATTTGTACCATGTTTCATAGTCATGCAATTGAGAGATGTATACATCTAAGTTATTATTGTATAAATATAAAAATAAATGTTTAAGAAAATCATAAAGAAAAACACTTTTTATTTTGTTATAAAATAATATTATTAATAAAGTATTTAAATGTAAAAAAAATGATTTGAACAATATAATTCTAATAAAATTTATTTCATTTAATTTTACTTTTTAGAAAAAAAAATTGAGTTTAAACAATGTATGTAAAATCACCAAATTTTTACCATTTTCTTATAATATAAAATTTAAAAATTATTATCTTACTTTTTAAGAATATAAGTTACTAAAAATAAATTTAAATGTAAAAATATTAAATATATAATTTTACGTCATTTAATATTTATTCATTAGACTTATCAAATACTTTTAATTAAATAAGCTAACTTATAAACTTTCATCTTATTTTTAGTTTTTAAACTCTTAACTTATAAGTTTTCTACTGATTTAAGCTTTTTAAAATAACTTATAAAAATAAGCTAATAAAATAAAATAACTTATAAGTTCCTAAAAAACCCACCATGTGCGGTACGGTTAAAAAAATCTATATACTATTGTTATAAATATTATTCATTGTATAATTCTTATTACTAAAATGGTATTCGATAATTGGATAAAATATATTTTTGTTCTTTCAAAATATTTGTTATATAGTCCTTGTAAAAATTTGATATACTTTTAATCTTTACATTTTAACAGAAACGCCTATTTTTAGTTTATGTTAAGAGATTAAAATCACATTACTTTTGATAAATGTGAGAATTAAGAATGTATTCATTTTTTATAGAAAAAAAGCATTAATTTTTTTTTATAGAAATTCAAATCAAATTTAAAATATTTTGAAGTATAAAATCATATTTTGTACTTGACAATTCGAAAAACTAATATTATTTTTAGGAAAAAGAGTATTTAGTGCCCCTAAACTTTACATCTTTTCAAATAGACACTATAAAATTTAATTTTATCCCAATTGGTCCTTAAACTTTACCTCATTTGCAAATAGACAGTATAAAATTTTAATTATGTTCGAATTGATCCTTAAATTGTATTATTTTAGCAAATAAACACCATAATTTCAATTTCATCTCAATTAATCTTTAAAACTTATCCTTTTTATAAACAGTCTTTTATATTAAATTAGGGCTAAAATACTAGCAAAGAACAAATCTCAATCATTTATTTATTTTAGCTATTTGTTGTTTTATATTTATAAATCACTTTTCCAAACATTCAAACATAATAAAATTTAGAATTAACAAAAATAAAATTAGGTTTTTTTATTATTCTTTTTTGTCTATATTCATATTTTTATTATATTTTAATGTTTGTAGAAATGAATTGTAACAAAAAATGAAAAAGATTAATGAATGATTAATATTTAAGATACGTAATTTAACATGATAGAAATAATTATTTGTAAAAGGGGTGGTGTAAAATCCTCAAAAATTATATTTTTAGATTTTATTTATAATTAAATTATGGAAATATAATAATAATTGGTTATAAAAATATAAAAACTTATTTGAACATACATAATTATTGTAACATCCTTAAAATTTATTTTAGTTATATTTGAAAATGATAATTCACGTACCTACCGTCCAAGAATTATGCATGGGCATATGAAAGAAAAGTTAATAGGAAGGGAATAAGACAAGGAATTGAAACAAACGTACAAGAGGTGTTTTTAGCAAAGGTAGCAAAACATTAAATGAAGAATATTGTTTTATTTGGTGTCAGTCATGTGGATATAGGCAACTGAAGTTCAAGCATTTAAGCAACCTTTCGCATAACATAGTTATTTATTAATAACATCTTTGCTTTTGCTTAGTCATCTGTATATATTATATAAAATTAAAATATCTTCTAAGGTAATGATTACTTAGCTAAAATATAACTAAACTAACTTCTAAAATCAGTATTAATCCAACTAAAACCTTTCAATCCGGACCAGTTAAAATAGTATAAATAGCCTGGATATTCAAACTTTCTGCACGAAATTCTCAGCCTCAACGTATATCATAAAACCACTTACTACTGCACCAAGTTTCCTAATCTTCTACTACTTCTACTACCATCTCACCAAACAACCATTTTCAGCTTTAAAACCTCATTTCCTAAGAGTATTCCACGAAGAAGACAGCTCTTACCTCATCCTTTCTCAAGACACAAAATCACTGTAGGTAGGTTAGGCTTCAATCTCTAATTTAGAATTTATTTAAAGATTAATTTACGTGCTTAGTTGACCAGACTTAGTTTTTAATTAAACTGGAAAATCTATTTTTTAAAGGTTATTTTGTGATGAGGATACAGTGATTTTAAACCCAGGAGAGGTGAAGATTTATAAGTTGAATTATTAGCGTCATGGAGGTTACACTTGATAATTGTTAGAAGTAATTTAATAATCTATAGGAACCTTTAATATTAGCGTTTGGAAGGAAAGGTTGAATGGTATGGAGATAGATGGTTCAAATACGTGAAGATTGATGGTAAGTGATGATTTATGTACGAAACTAGCGAAACCCGTACATATCTATATAAATTATAACTATCTCGGTAATACTACCCAACCCGGATACAATAACCTGATTGTAACCATTCCGGTCACAACTTATAATATTCCGTCTCGGATGTATATACCCCGACCAACCCGAAACAGCTATATAAGTTGTAACCATCCCGAGTACACATATCCCGGCTACCTATGATAGACCCAATCCGGTTAACCTTACCCTTGGTCATCCCAGAAATAAACAAACATGTTATCACCATTCAGGATCCATTTACCCCGGCCAACCCAGATATAATTACCTATGGTTTACCCATCCCGGTTAACTTACCTCGGACATCCCGGATACAATTACTTATATACACCTATCTATGATAAACTTAAACTGGACAACCCGTACACACTAACCATTTTGTAACCGTCCCGGACACTAACCATATTGTAACCATCCCGGATACAAACCATCCATGTTGTACTTACCCCGACCAACCCGGATGTAACTTTCTATGTTGACTATTTAGGTTGTACTCACCCTGGTCATCCCGGATCTAACTTTCCAGGCTATAACCATCCCAATTGTAGTCATCCCGGTCTATCCTGGATACTATTACTTATGACACACCCATCTATGTTAAACATACCCCTATCCATGTCAATCATCCAGGTTGAACCCATTCCGATCATTTCGGCTACACCAACCCGATATTTCCAACCACGTTAGATAATCCATATATTATTAAGTGAAAGAAAAAGCATTATGGTTTATTAGTTAAACCACTAAAATGAATTTTTGTAGCTTGAGGATATTCAATTATTTTGCTCAAGTTGGTAGGATTTTGCTTGGATAAGGTATGACGTTTTAACCATCATTTTGATACGTATGATGAGATGATAGAAATATTTTCCATAAGATTATATTTGAATAATGGATTTTGATGTGTAAATATGATTAATTCGAGTTTCCAAGTCCAGTACGAGATTTGTGAAACTGGACCTATGATACTAGATCTAGAATAAATATGTAGAGAGATCATGTGCTAATACATGGAAATTCATGCATGATTAGCGTAAGACGGCCGTAACATTCCTACATACTGTACATATGTAGAGGTCATGTGCACTTGTGGCCAATTCATTTCATGCATTCATATAGTTGCATAATTATTTTACGGATTCATTTGAATATATATATATATATATATATATATATATATATATATATTGATGATTTACTAACGTACTAACGTGTTTGATGATTTAGATTTTGCCTATTAAGAAATTTATTTCTCACTAGATTTGTCCTATGTTTCATTTTAGATGGCATCAATCATCTTGTTTCTTGATGCGCTGGAAATTGCATGGTATATGGATGAAGAAAGAAATTGCTATGTCATAACTATGCAACCCATCCTACGTGCCCACATTTATTTTGGAATTCACTTTCCGGTCTCTATTTTCAGTGAAGCATTTAATCCGCACGATCACATTTTACAATTCGCTCCTGTGTATCCAAACCCGGCCATGGATTCCATAATTGTGGTTAGCGAAGAGGAAAGCAATGGGGAAAATGTTTAAAGAAGGAATATGGGTTGTGGATTTTGGAAATAAATAATAGTATTTGAAGTACTCTAGTGTTCACGATAATGAAGAAGTAATATGAAATATGATAAATATATATATATATATATATATATATATATATATATATATCAGGTTCTTCACTTTTATAATTTATGTAATTGGTATGTTTTAAGAATTTTATAGTAATATTTATACAATAAGAACAAATTAATAATTATTTAACAATTATTAATAATTTAACTCAAAGCAAAAATATTAGTCTAGAAAAATAAACTAAAATAAAAAAAGATAAAATATAAATAGTTTATGTCGTTACAGGTGGATTTTAAGAATAAAATGTAATCAAAGTTTAAAGTCTCTATTTACAAAATGGTAAAATTTAAAGATCAATTGGAGCAAAATCAAAGTTCATAGTTTTTATTTGCAAGTACAATAAAGTTTAAGACAATTTCGTACTAATATCATGGTTATAAAAAAAGTTTAAGAATCAATTAGAATAAAATTAAAGTTTATGGTGTCTATTTGTAAGTGAGATAAAGTTTAAGGATCAATTATAACTCATAAACTTTCATCTAACTTAAAAGCTAATTTTACGAAACATAGCTTAAAAAACAAGTGTGTCATTATATGCATGTTAACAAATCTGTGTGTATGTATGTATGTATGTATGTGTTATGGATAAAAGATAGGCCCATTTATAAAGTTCAAATATTCAAACTTCTCAACCATCAAAAGATAGAAGATATAACAAATATCAAAGAACAAAAGATATAATAAATATCACAACCGCTGCTGATCATTTATTTAGATAATCCGAATATCTTAATCAAAGATAAGTGGGCTTCAACCACCATTCCATCAGGGTCCAAGTCAGTATCCTATAAATAGAGTATCATCCATGGAGAAAGGTACACACATATTCTGACTCTCTCTTTTCCATTCACAAAGAGCACACACTGCACGCCACTCGTGTTGGTATTCATTCTGTGATCTTCTTCCTTGAGGTGCTTCAACACCATAAGCATCTTCAGTGAGAGACCGCCTGATCCCACATCAACGATCCAGCAATCTTGCTGGACATGTCCTGTTCATCTTGAACAGAACATTGGCGCCGTCTGTGGGAACGATAAATTTCGATTCCCATAAAATCACAATGGTTAACACAAGAAGCCACCACATTGAAGGACGTGACAAACCACCAAGAAACACGAATCAGGAGAATGTGGTAGCAGGATGCGGTTTCTAATACCGCCTTATCCCCAGATATACCAGTAATGCGACTGCCTGCCAATCCACCATCCATCGCTGAGGAGGAACCAGAGACAACGCAGCGTTTCATTCAGAATGCTCTGAACTCACTTTTGTCTCGGATGGAGAATTTGGAGAAACGATATGAGCTTCAATGACAGAATGATGTCCAGAACTTGATAACACAGTTGGACGAACGCAGTGCCAAATGCAGACAGGATGAAAATCACCACCTCCAACACTTAGAGCATCGGATTCGAAATATAGAGAATCCAGTAATGGTACATACCGAGCAACCTCATGCGACAGCAAGAAGACACGGGCCAGAGACCTCGGTTCCCACTGCCGAGACTGGGAATAGGGAGCCGGTTAGCCAATCCGAGCCAGGCAGAATATCTCATTCTCAGTCACGCAATGACGGACTCCACATCTCCTCAACCGCAATCCCAGAACGTACCGCTGTTGAAAGACTGGCAGTAGAACTCATACGCCGACCCAGACGAGAAGATAACACTTACCAAAGGAAATATCGCCGAGGTCAGCAAAATAATAGCCCGTTCGTCGATGAAATAGTGGATGCTCAATTCTTGGAAGATTTTGATGGATCATTCTTATCCAAATATGATGGGAGCCAGGATCCTCAGGTGCACATTGATGAGTTCGACATGCAAATGTGCGTTCGTTGCATAGACGAGCCGATAATCTCACGAATTTTCGTTACCACTTTAACTGGAGCCGCCCAAACCTGGTTTCACACTTTGCCGCCGCGTTCTATCCAAAATTTTGAAGATTTTGGACAGAAGTTCTTGTTGAATTTCGCGACGAGTAAGAAGCAGCCCAAGTCCGAGTTCGCTCTGGGTAAAATACGCCAACAACCCAGAGAAACTTTGCAAAGTTATCTGGATCGATTCAAGGAAGTCGCCTTACAAGTACAAGGTTTGGAAGAAAGGGTGCACGTACATCTCATCTCAGCCGGGCTCAACGGATCATCTCACCTTGCCAAATCAATTTACAAGGACCCTGTGAAATCTTTAATGGAGTTTAGAATGCGGTCCAAGAAGTATTTAGAATTGGAGCAAATGGAAATCGCCAACTCGGCTCCGAAGGAGAATAGAAAAACCTTGTCACCAAGGAACCGACGTCAAGAGAACGCACATACCAGCCGACATCCTGTGAACTTCCACACTGGCCGACCTCCACGAAATGCTTCTGACCCTGGCTTCAGGTCCAGAAAGTATGAATGAAAATTTGATAAGTATGCTCCATTGACTACTTCTCGAGCTCAGATATGGAAAGAAGTTGCTTTTACGGACATGAGGAGAGTAGATCGTCCTCGTCCAATATTGAAAAAGGAAGGATTAGACTATTCCCGATACTGCGACTTTCACAATGGACCGGGTCATACGACTGATCAATGTTGGGAGCTCCGCGATGCAATAGAGAAATTTATTCGTGAAGGTAAACTGCAACAATATGTCATCCGGACCCAAGGGCAGCAAGGCAAAAGGAGAAGCCAACAGGATAATAAAAATCGAGATGAGAAGAAAAGCAAGAAGGATGATGATTTCCCAGAGCCCGAATTCGAATGTAACGTCATTTCGGGGGGTATGGGAGGTGGAGGCGATACTTCTAATCAGCGAAGGAAATATCTCAAAGAAGTCATGTCGGTGAGAGCTCAGCCGAGATTCAAGGAAAGCACTAAGAAAGCCACGCCCCCTCTAATTTATTTTACCGAAGAAGACATGAGAGGGGTGGTACCCGGCCACGAGGACGATCTCGTCATGATGGGGATCGTAGCAAACTTCTGAGTTAAAAGAATATTTGTTGATAATGGTAGCTCGGCAGATATCATCAACTTGAGTGCATTCAAAAAGATGAACTTGAAAGAAGAAGACTTGAAACTATGCAAAACCATGTTAATAGGTTTTAATGGTGGAGGCATTGGTCTTAAAGGCTCCATTGATCTTCAACTCACATTGGGAACAAATGAGGTTTTTAAGTCAGAAAGGGTCACATTTACTGTTGCCGAGTTCACCTCACCATATAATATCATCCTGGGTAGACCAACGCTTCATAAATGGGACATATTGATGTCCACCAAACATCAGAAGATGAAGATGGTCGAACACCTCGGCCGAGTCATTACAATATGCGGTGATCAAAAGGAATCCAGACAGTGCTATTATAATACAATCAGGGAAACTGAAGGCGGCCCATCCTCCCCACCTCGGATAAGGCAAGGAGATCTGGCAGAGCAACAAATCGAGAAACATTCATCCCGAAAGCCGGTCAACCTGGTGGAGCTAGATATGCGGGATATCGAAGAATGGATACCAGAACCGGTAGACGAGCTTGAAGACATTCAGATCGGAAACTTCCTGGAACAGATTACAAAAATAGGCAGACAGAATGATGCAGAAACCAAAGATAAGTTAATTCACTGCCCGCGGAAGAACCAAGATGTGTTTGCTTGGAAAGCTTCTGAGATTCCCGGAATCAAGCCGACCTTCTGTTGCCATAAATTAGCTATGTACCCCGGTTCTAAGCCAGTGGCACAAAAGAATAGGAAGCTCGGTCCGGATAGAAGGCAAGCTCTGGAGAAGCATATTAAGGAATTGTTGGAAGTCGGATTCATAAGAGAGATACAATACACAACGTGGCTCTCCAATGTGGTAATGGTGAAAAAGTCAAATGGGAAATGGCGAGTTTGTGTTGATTACACAAATTTGAATAAAGTTTGTCCCAAGGACTCATACCCGATGCCGAGTATCGACCAGCTAGTAGACAACTCCACCGGATTCCAATTGTTATCATTCATGGACGCATACTCTAGATACAATCAGATACCTATGTACCCGAATGATCAAGAAAAGACGGCATTCCGGGGCGTCGAGGCCAATTATTGTTATGACGTGATGCCTTTCGGATTAAAAAATGCTAGGGCAACCTATCAATGGATGATGAACAAAGTTTTCGCCGATCAGACTGGGCGCAATATCGAGGTATACATCGACGACATGATCATGAAGACAGATGCGAGTGGAGATCGATCATATCCAGGATCTGGAAGAAACTTTCCACAAACTAAGGCAACACAACATACGCTTGAATCCGTTGAAGTGCGCTTTTGGGGTTAAGGCCGGGAAGTTCTTAGGATTTATGCTCACCCACAGGGGAATAGAAGCAAATCCAGACAAATGTAAGGCTATCCTGGACATGAAAGTTCCCAGCCAGCAAACGAGAAGTCCAACAACTGACGGGAAGAATGGCCGCCCTAACACGATTTCTCCTAAAATCCGCAGAAAAGGTCCTTCCCTTTTTCAAATTGTTGAAAAAAGAGACTAACGTAGGATGGAACTCGGCACGAGAAGAGGCTTTTCAGGAGATTAAAAGATGTTTGGCTTCACCCCCAGTACTTTCAAAACCAAACCCCGGCGAAACACTTATCTTATATCTCTCGGTCGAAGAAGAAGCCATCAGCGCCGTATTAGTCAGAGAAGTTGGCAAATTTCAGTCACCGGTCTATTTTGTTAGCCGGGCCCTCAAGAACTCAAAATTACGATACCAGAAGCTCGAAAAAGTGGCTTTCGCTCTACTCACAACGGCAAAAAGACTTCGTCCATACTTCCAAAGCCACACTATCATTGTCAGGACAAATCAACCCATCCGGCAGGTATTACACAAGCCGGATTTGGCTGGAAGAATGATGAATTGGGTCATCCAATTGTCAGAATTCGATATCAAATATGAAGCCCGGCATGCCATCAAATCTCAAGCTTTAGCCGACTTCATTGTCGAGTTAATCCTAGCATCTTCTGCCCAGCAGGAAAATCCAGTGTGGAAATTATATGTTGATGGCTCGTCTAATTTCAAAGGAAGCGGAGCCGGAATTATTGTTGAGAATCTTGAGGGTGTATCACTCGAACAATCGTTGCAACTTAATTTTTCGACATCTAATAATCAAGCGGAATATGAAGCATTGATTGCCGGGCTAAAACAGGTTAGAGAACAGGGAGCATTGAGAGTCAATGTCTTCACTGATTCACAACTTGTTTCAGCACAAATTGAAGGAAGGTACCAAACCAATGGACCTTTATTAGCTAAATATATTGCTAAAGTAAAGGAAATAATAGCAGAGTTTAATGAAGTCGTCGTCGCCCATATCCCGAGGGAAGAAAATGCCCGAGCTGACATACTGTCAAAACTGGCAAGTACCAAAGGAACGGGTAACCACAGAACAGTCATTCAACAGGAGCTCGCCCAACCTGCATGCATCATGGTAATTTTAGTAGCTGAGGACTGGAGAAGGCCTATCATCAATTATTTAGAACAAGGGATAATACCAGATTAAGGAATAGAAGCGAAAAAATTAATTTGAGATGCTTCTATGTACACAATAGTCGATGGCGAACTATACCGCAGAGGCCTCTACACCCCAATACTGTTATGCCTAAGCTCGGACCAAGCCGAGTATGTACTCATGGAAATACACGAGGGTATTAACGGCCAGCATATGGGTGCGAGGGCTCTAGCATTGAAAGCTCTTCGTGTCGGATACTTTTGGCCAACGATGAAGGCGGATGTAGCGGAGCATGTAAAGAAATGTGACAGTTGTCAAAAGCATGCAAAGATATTGTGGACTCCTCCATCCGAGTTAATTTCAATCACGACACCATGGCCTTTCTATAAATGGGGAATGGACCTTTTAGGACCATTTAAGGTGACAGAAGGTCAAATGAAATGGTTAATAGTAGCTGTTGACTACTTTACCAAATGGATTGAGGCCGAGCCCTTAGCCACTATCACCTTGGCCCGAGTTCAAAAATTCTTTGAGCGCAGCATAATAGCAAGATTTGGAATTCTAGCAGAAATCGTCACCGATAACGGGACACAATTCACGGACAAGAATTTTCAGGAAATGATGGTCGGACTCCATATCAAACATCACTTCTCATCAGTAGAACATCCACAGTCTAATGGCCAAGCAGAAGCGGCAAACAAAGTTATTCTGGATGGATTGAAGAAACGAATGCAAGAAGCCGGCCCAAACTGGGTTGAACAACTTTATTATGTTTTATGGGCGTATAGAACCATGGCCCAAACAGCCACTCGAGAAACTCCATTTAGAATGACGTACGGTTGCGAAGCCATGATACCCGTGGAAATCAGTCAATCATCATGGAGAAGGCAACGTATGTCTCAGGCGGGAGAAGACAATAACGCTGCACTGGCCACTAAGTTGGATTTGATATAGTAGGTCTGCACCACGGCGCATCGCCGAGACTTGTATATGAAGCAGATATCGGCCCAGAAATTTAACAAAAAGGTTAGGCCGAGGTCCTTCAAAAAGGGTGATCTCGTGCTACGATGAGCAGATATTGGCAACAAGAATGCCCGGGATGGGAAATTAGCATCCAATTGGGAAGGACCGTACCGAGTCACTCAGAATCTGGGACAAGGAGCGTACACGCTAGAAACTCTTGAAGGTAAACATGTCAAGCGCACATGGAATGCCGACAAGTTAAAGACATATTACAGCTAAAAGCCCGGAGCTGTGAAAAAATCCATGTGTTTTCCCTTAATTGATTTTGAATCTTTCATGGGAATTATGGATTGATGTTTTCTTCCATGTGTTTCCCCTTACTTGATGTCGAAACTTTCATCGGGATCATGGATTGATATTTTCTTCCATGTGTTTCCTTTAATTGATGTCGAATCTTTCATCGGGATCATGGATTGATATCTCAAGTTTTCCACCCATGTGTTTTCCCTTAATTGATTTTGAATCTTTCATGGGAATCATGGATTAATGTTTTCATGTGTTTCTCCTTAATCGATTTTGTGAACCGGGATCCGGGCAAATCTTTCATGGAGATCATGAATTATGTTTATGTATTCATGTGTTTCTCATTAATTGATTATGTGAGCCGGGAATGTAATGCCCGTGCAAATCTTTCATTGAGATCATGAAATTTATGTAATCTTCGAAGAATATCAATAAAAATCCTTGTTATAAGGAAATTATATATACATTGTGCACAAGTTATGTGGGCCTAGTCGCTGTTATGTATTAGCTCGGCCCTGATCAAGCCGACATAATCATTTACTCATGGATGAATGATCGGCTAGACCGAAAGAATTACATCCATTGACTAATGTTATGAAATGCATTAACGATTGCTAGGACTAGAATATGATTCCAAAATACGATATTCAAGTCCCGACTAGTGATGCGGGTAAGATAATACTTGGCCGTTGGAGCCAAATTAATATTCGAGCATACAAATATATCCAAGTCGGAGAAAATAAAGTAAAGCAGATATGATGAAAGCAAGATGCATTAAAGACAGAAATTGTTTGAAGTATCAAATAAAGTCAGAGACAGAAATAACATTGTTTTGAGCCATCAAATATTACAAATTAAACCGGCATTCCGGCCCATCACAATCATATTTGCTCGCCAACAGCCACCTCGGGATCTTCAGTCGGGGAAACAACCTCTGGGGGAATATACGGGATTAGTTCACCATTTTCAATATAAGCCTGACAATGAGTCCCTTCCAGATTCAGAGTTGCTCCCTGGTTCAAATGCTGAACTTGTTCTATCGCATTTGAAAAAGCATCCTCTGCAACCGATCCCAGCATCTCTTGGAGCTCGGCCGCATCCTTCTTGGCAAGCATTGCCTCTTGTTGAGATTTCTCATAGAGAACCCTCAGGTTAGCAAGATCTCGAGCCAATGAGGAAGCTTCATCCCGAGCTTTACTAGCTTCGGCCAAGGTAGCATCAGAAGAAACTTTGAAGAAGTCGGCATCCTTCTTCACCGCTTGGAGTTCAGCATGGATGGAAGAGAGACCTTCGCTCGCGGTTGCCAAATCTTCGTGGGAAGTGGCGAGCTCCTCCATTAGCTTCTTGTTTTCTTCTGCAAGCCTCGTGATATCATCTTTAATCTTGATATGCCGAGACTTCAATGATACCATGCTCGGCACCAGAGTAGCACACTTAAAAGCGTGAAGATGGAGTTGGTCGAGCTCTCGGAGATCGTCATCAGAAAAAGGGGTCGAGTCCGAGAAACGCTTGGGAGCCTTAGTAAATGGAAAAAGGTCTTCAACTCCCTTTTCCCAAAGACATCCCGGCGATGGTGAAGAAGCAGCTAGGGCGGCAGAAGGAGCAGCACTAACGGCGACATCAACTGCTATGTCTTCAATGATAATTGGGACAGGGTCAACATGGATTTCCTGATCCCCGTGTTCGGCAGCAGATGTAGTCTCGCCCGTCTTAAGGAAGACTGCCTTTTGAGGGCCACTGGCGACTGTCGTGTCGGCTCGGCGTTTCTTAGTAGTCTCCGCCGGCATTCTTTGGATGTATCGGCGGCGGCCACCAGTAGCCTTCTTCGCTGCATGATGTACGAGGTCGGCATTAGGATCTTCCATCTCAGTAGCTGCAAAATAAATAAGAAGGTTAATGACCAGAAAAAGGTAAAGCATGAGGTTTTTTCAGTATGAAGTTTTTATAAACATTTAATAAACCTTGAGCTTCCCGGTACATGTTAATTTGGATGAGCGCTGACGCCTCTAAGTCGGAAAGGTAGACTCATCAACACGATAAGATGCAGGAGGATTGGTATGGTGTTCCTGGGTCCAGTAGAGCTGAAATTTCCACTCAACACCGGGTGATTTTGGACCTCGGAGGAAAAATGGTTGTTTGCCGGTTTCGGCTGCAACCTTGACGAAATTCTTTTTGAAATTCTTAAAAGAGTCAGTAAAAATAGAAAAAAGACGACGATCAGGGCGGCTTCGGAGAGAAGTCCACCCCTTCCGGGTTGGAGGTTCTCGGCCAGTACGGTCGGCTTGAACATTAAAAAAGTAGAAGAAAAGAGGAACGATGCAAGGAATATATAATTCTGCACACAAATCCTCAAAGGATTTCACAAAGGCCCAGCTATTGGGATGTAATTGGGAAGGGGCCAAGTGAAGATAATTTAAAAGCTCCATCTCGAAATCCGATGGAGGAAATCAGATTCCTAGACGTGTAACCACATCTTGACAGAAGAAAAAATAATTAGGCTCACCTTCCCCGGCACATGAGCAAATGGGCTCGTCCGGGTTAGGGGGTCGGATAGAAAATCCGTTCTAGTTGCCTATGGGGAGTGCTGCTATGTTCCCCGGGGTCAAAATGGAAGAAGTACGAAGTACTTCGTATGTAACCCAAGGAAATGTAGTGATTAGAAGGGGAGAAGGGTTATTGGGTTGGGATCCTGCCGATTGAGATTTGTCAACCATTTCCACTGATGGGGTATCCATAACAACCTACGCCAAAATAAAAAAGAGAAAATTAGTAGAGAATACTTGGAGGTGTAGCTGAAAGATGAAGAGTTGAAGGAACGGCCGGCGCCGAGCTGATGCAAGAAGAAGTTGGCATTCTGGCCTCGGCATTCGGGAATAATGACCGAGAGACCCTAGCCGTCGCAGGAATGGCCTTTCGGACCAGATTGTGACGACATGACTCAAGAATCTCACCAGATCGCTCATATTGTCCGATATGGACACAATAATGAAACTCATCCATACACTTCGAACAGGGCTCAAAGTGAATTTCATAAGTGGGCTCTGAAGGATCCGGGTTGACAATACGAGAAGAGTTTGTGCTAGGTATAGGGGAGGGACTTGGATTTTCAGATACATTTCTAGAAAACCCTATATCCCTAGAAGAGTGAAAATCCTTCGAAGAATGTCTAACTCAAGAATTAACAGAGGAAACTTGTTCGAGAGCCACATCAGCCAACATTTCTGATGGGCTCATCCAACTGCGATCTGTTCCTATACGAATGCCTCTACGAGTGGAAGGAAGGCTAGAATGGGACTTTTTTGAAACCCCAGAACCCCCAGAAGTTTTTAACAAATCCTTTTTCTTTTCCTCATCAGAAAGAGGAAGACCCCAAAACCAAAATGCAGATTTAGGGAGAACGTTTTTTCGAACGTATGCTTCCTCCTCAGGAGTAAGCTCCATTATAATATCAAAAGGAAAAATGGAAGGAGAAAGAGCCCAAAACAAAATACCTAACATAAGGAAGCAGAAAACATCTAAGGAAGCAGAAAACTCATATATAAGAGTCGAAGAAATGTGAAGGGAAGAACATAAATTGAATACAAGAAATTGAATACAATGCAATCAAGTACAGAAATGCAGTAAATACCTGAAAGCTTCGAGGAATTTGGAACTTCAGAAGGTGTTGGGGTAGAGAGGATTTGACAGAGAAAAATGACACAGAAACGCAAATGAAGAAGAGTGAAGGCAAATGGGGGGCATAAGGGAATTGAAATGCCAATAACCGCCGAAAAATGTTTACGAAACGTCTCAGAAACGTGACCTCCAAGATATGATAAGTCACTAAGGGTAGAGATGACCTTTTCCACTCTACACATGGGGCAGAATAGGAAGAAAATTTAAAACTCATGATGAAGGCATTGGGAATTGAAGCGGCGCATTAAATGACGAGAGCAGAAGTTGTCGTCGAGGGAAACCAAAAAGACCACATGTTGTTTCTCTAAACAGGCCTCAACAAACGTGTTTCGAAGCCAGGATCATCAATCATGACTGTAAAACTTCCATCTCGGACGTTCACAAAGGACATATATCTCGGTAGCTCAAAAATGGACGAGATGAATCTCGACTTTCTGACGGAACTTTGGTCAATCATGGCTACAAAACTTATATGTGATTAGCAGACATGAAGAGACATGCAACAGGGAAAGTGTCATTCCTGCAAAAAGAAAATGATTAAAGCGTGCAAAGAAATGACAACATTAAATGATCGGGTTACGTGTCATTTATGAGGACAAAAACGCTTTATTTCCCGATGACCATAGCTGTTCAAGTTACCATTGAAAAGACAAGAGATAGCTCGGCAGTGGTTGGAAACGTCTTAAACAAACTTCGTGAGCCGGACTGATTATCTCGGCATGGGGCAAGTAATAGTAACCCACCTCGGCACAGAGTTTCTGGATTCAACATAACACGGACCTATCTACTGATACATCCCGATCATCCAGAGTGCTAGATAACCGGGCTGGGGGGCATCTGTTACGGATAAAGATAGGCCCATTTATAAAGTTCAAATATTCAAACTTCTCAACCATCAAAATATAGAAGATATAACAAATATCAAAGAACAGAAGATATAATAAATATCACAACCGCTACTGATCATTTATTTAGATAATCCAAATATCTTAATCAAAGATAAGTGGGCTTCAACCACCATTCCACCAGGGTCCATGTCAGTATCCTATAAATAGAGTATCCTCCATGGAGAAAGGTACACATATTCTGACTCTCTCTTTTTCATTCACACAGAGCACACACTACACGCCACTCGTGTTGTGTATTCATTATGTGATCTTCTTCCTTGAGGTGCTTCAACATCATAAGCATCTTCAGTGAGAGAGAGCCTAATTCCACATCAACGATCTAGCAATCTTGCTGGACATATCCTGTTCATCTTGAACAAAAATGTATGTATGTATTTATGTATGTATGTATGTATGTATGTATGTATGTATGTATGTATGTATGTATG
>CM023948.1:21207195-21246622 GCA_013407115.1 Glycine latifolia | reverse complement strand
ATCGCTACCAACTGCGTCGGAGAAGGATGAAGATGAACCAGAGTGCGGTGCGGAGAAGAAAGAATTCGAAAAACAAGCAAAAAAAAATACTAAAAAAGCCTTATAAACAGGGGCATAAACGGAAGTGTACTGTTTTTGAATGGTGTATTAGATTTATGAATGGTGTATAAAGCTTAACCCCCTCTATTTTGCCTTAGCGGGCCCTTCTTGGGCTACTGGATCTTTCTTCACCTTTTACGATGGGAATTGATATTTATACCCTCCCAGTGTCATTTTTTATGAAGAATGATTACCTCAACTTGACCCCTACATTAATTCCTTGAATGTAGATTATGGATGTTATCATATTGATGGTTTGATGTTATTTGTGTTTTCATTTCAAGACTTATTAATAGACTTGAATAATTGTGTTATTGAATTAATATTTATAGATTTGTGTTATCAACTTTTATATATTTCAATTATTATTTTAGATTTTGAAATATTAATGAATTTGAATAATTGTTGTTTAGTTTTTCAATTGTTATTTTTATAATTTAAATTTTTAATATAGACCAATTCAAATTAGGTCAATTACTAACTCATTAATTAAATCATTAATCCACTATTTTAACAGGATCAATCATCGATTTTGATAACATTGCTTCTTCCCATGTCTTCTCTCACTCACACAAATATTAAATTAACAATTAAATTATCATTTTTATTTCTTAAAAGAGAAAAAATAGTTTTGTTTTTATATTTTTGTCTCTGTCTGACTGATAAACACAAAGCCGAGGAGGAGACGAAGAGAAAGAGAAAAGGCACACACAGCCGTGGAAATGAATGAATGATTGAGAGACCAAATCAAACCACGCCAGCTTCAAAACGCTGCGTTTCACCCCCCCTTCCTCGCGTTGCTTCGAAACCCTAACCTTATCCGCGGCATTCCTCCAGTCGCCGTCGCGCCAACCGCTGCAACCCGAATAAACAGAATCGATCTGAGAGAAGAAGAAGAAGGCGCGATCTCGGAGGTGGGAGCGAAAGGAAACGATGCCTTCTCACGCGGATCTGGAGCGACAGATCGAGCAGCTGATGGAGTGCAAGCCTCTGTCGGAGTCGGAGGTGAAGGCGCTGTGCGATCAAGCGAGGGCGATTCTCGTGGAGGAGTGGAACGTGCAACCGGTAAAGTGCCCCGTCACCGTCTGCGGCGATATTCACGGCCAGTTTTACGATCTCATCGAGCTGTTTCGGATTGGAGGGAACGCACCCGATACCAATTATCTGTTCATGGGTGATTATGTAGGTCAGTCACTCTTCGATTCAATTCCCCTTTTTGTTTTTTCATCTTTTTAATATATTTTTTGTGTGTGTGTGGTTAGGGTTTTCTGGGGGCTCAATTTGTAATTGGTTTCATATAGGTTTAATGAAATTATGACCAGGTCGATAGCACGGTGTTGATTTTTTTTTTTTTGTAACTGTTAATGATTTCTGGGTGAATTAAATGAACTTCCGTGTTTGTGTTCCGTGTTGTGTCTGTGATGGTTATGATGAAGTTTAATAATAAGAACTTCAACTTTTTGAGCTGCCCAAGGGTTCTTAGTTGGAGAACTGTTTAGCGAAACTTGCTTCCTCCCGCCTGATGAGGTGATTGGCGTGCATCGGTGATAAGGATTTTTCTTAGGGCTGCTTTGAAATTGAAATTGTGGGTATATTAGATCTTGTTATGGGAGTGTAGTTGCATTGGAATTGGCACATACATATCATAACACACGAAATTTCAGTTTTCTCTTTCATGACTGTTTTGATCTTCTTATCTCTGTATAGTGCCTGTACTATCAACACAATGAATGGGCAAAGCATGAGTACCAAAATCTCATCTTTCACACCCTTACAGATGATGGTCGATGGGGCAATGAGATTGAAACTATTCGTCAATGTAGGAAAGAGGCAATGGTTTTTGCTGATATGGTTTACAGTCTCTATTTTGTTTATAGTAATGTACTAATGTTTAAGAAGTATGTTCTTAGTTTGAACTTTTTGGAATTGCAATCATATGTTTATTATCTTTATGATTTTCTTTTCCATAATCTATCTGTGTATCCTAGACATATTGCATACTACATTTTGCATGAATAGACATGTTTCCTTATATACCTCTATTGTATCTGTGCATCATAGGTTTTACTGTTGGTCATTATATTTCTTTCTTTTGTTTCACTGCTCTTAAAGATTTTCAATGTCTGCGGATACTGCTTCCAATTCCTCATGATAATGGCTTAATTCATGCAGATCGTGGATACTATTCAGTGGAGACTGTTACACTTTTGGTGGCTTTGAAAGTCCGTTACAGAGATAGAATCACAATTCTCAGGGGAAATCATGAAAGTCGTCAAATTACTCAAGTGTATGAACCATTTTTTCTTATGCAATGTTTGTCACACAACACAATCTATGGATCCATTGTCATTTAGATATGTTTAAGTTCTATCATTTTAAACTGAAGGTTTGATATATATTCAGCCATAAGTGTCAATAGTGCGCCTTAGTTGGATCACATCACAATGCTGCTTTTGGGTGCTATGGAAGTCAAATAGTGTTCTGGTTTTGAATAGTAGCCATTTCAGCTGCTATAACATTGAAATTGCTATCTTTTGCAGCTGGAATAGTGTCTCACTGTCTCCTAGGGATTTATAGGGGGTAATTTCAGGATATTGCCCCCAATGTTGTTAAATAACAGTTATAGCACTATAACATGGTGTTTTTTGACCCCTTACCCACAGGCAATTTGTGAAGGGCAGCCTTCTATGGTGGCATCATGGGCCGCAATGGCGTGTTTATATGGCAGAATTTTGGCCTTCAGCCATCTGCCATTGATAACCTTGCCCCCTCTTTAATTGAATAAGAGGTTTCAAATGAGACCCCAAATTTCTCACACTTGCATGCATTCTCTCTTGCGAACACCTACCTTTCTTTGGCGACATTGCCCAGCTACTGGTGACATACCCCAAGTTTATGTCCATCCTCTTCTGCCATTTTGCCAGCTATCCCTGTTTTCACCCTCTAATTGTTCTCTCTTCTCTTTCCCATAGTTTTAAATAGCGGGTAGTGGTCGGTAGCGGCCGACCCCAAAAACACTATAGCGGTATAGCGGGTAGCGGTAAAGCCGCTACTGTGAAGTCCATAAGAATACTTATATAATAAATTATACCACATATATAAATGCTATAAGATAAGAAATCACCCAAAATAGGAGGAAATGAGGAATGAAAAGTATAATACTACACATTCAAAACAAGGATTCAAGGAACATAAAGGAAGCAACATACTAATTCATTGAAAATAACTAAATTAATAACATTCTAGGAACACAAATGATCCAAGTAGAGTCAAATAGAATTTTCAATGGCTCTTTCAAAGTCAAGAAAGAAAAGAACTAATCAAAATCATCATCAAACATTTCTTGAAAGTCTTTTTCTTGTTCACCCTCGCTTTCTTCACTAGTATCAAGTTTGTAGATCTGTTCATCCTCATCTTCTATGTCTTCGTTATCACCTTCTTCAATTTGTTCAACTTCAGCCCTTATTCCACTAGAGCTTGATGGCATAGAAGCAGTTTCCTTCCTGAATCTAGTATGCTGCCTAGTGTAAGTTATAGACTCATTAACCGCAGTTACATTAGCAACATCTCCCCAAGTCAAGTTATCATCATCAAAAACGAATTCATTTTCTGCATCTTCACCCATTTCTCCCACCAACCATTCATTACTTTCATCAATGTCTTTTAGGACAATGGGATCAATCAAATCACGACTCTCAAAACGTTCTTTAAGAGCTTGATTATACTTAATAAAGACTAAGTCTTGCAACCTTTGATGCTCAAGCCTGCTTCTCTTAGAATGAATCTAGTTTACAATTTCTAATAAAGAATATTAGTTTCACAATCATGATATGAAACTATACAAACAAAAATCATTTAACAAATACTTACATGTTCAAAAGTACTCCAATTACGCTCACATCCCGATGAGCTACAAGTTAAGCCCAACACTCTAACAGCAAGGTTTCGCAAATTTGGCACATATGCTCCATATGACTTCCACCATTGAGCTGTAATGCAAATTGCAACAACTTGTTAACATTACAACTTGTCCATTAAAAGCTTAAAGTGATCAAATAAATGTGCTTCTACTTACCAGGAGCGATCTTATTCCTTTGTCTAATTGCTGCATTCATACCAAAAAGGCCTTCTGCACCCCTATATTTTTCCAATTGTCCATGTATTTTGTCCACCTCTTCCTCATTTGCACTTAGCTTGTCAATGCATTTATATAGTCCAACCATCAATTCAGCATCATCATCAATCTTTGGATTGACATAAAAGTATTCAGGGTTTAGATAATGGCCTGCAGCATGTAATGGATGATGAAGTTGGCAGTCCCATCTTCTATCAATTATAGCAAAGACATCCCTGTATTTATCTTCATTTCCATTGAAAGATTTTTGAATTGCTTCCTTGGCCCTATCCATTGCTTCATATATATATCCCATTGCGGGCCTTCTTTCATTATCAACAAGTCTAAGCACCCGCACAAGAGGCCCCATAACCTTTAAAGAATAAATAACATCATTCCAAAACGATGGCATAAGTACAGTGTCAGTTGCCCTTTTTCCCTTAGGGTCTTTTGCTATATTTGATTTCAGCCAATCATCTAGTGTGAACATCTTTCTAAGATTATTTTTTTGTTTATGAAGCCTTTGCAATGTGAGGAATGTTGTAGCAAATCTTGTCACTCCATGCCTAACTAATTCAGTCTTTCTTGTATACTTCCTCATTGTGTTCAATGCCAATGTGTGATTATAGATGAACCCAACAAGCTTGATACCTTTTTGTATTGGTTTTTTAACTCTCTCAATTTTTCCAATATCTTCAAGCATCAAATCCAAACAGTGTGCAGCACATGGAGTCCAAAACAAATGTTCTCTCCTTGCTTGTAACAATTTGCCAGCCAATACATAATTGCTTCCATTGTCGGTCACCACTTGAACAACATTTTTCTCCCCGATCTCTTCAACAAAACTATCTAAAAGCTCAAATAATTTTACTCCACTCTTGACATAAGAAGAAGCATCAATGCTCTTCACAAACATAGAACCGGAAGGAGAATTCACCAAGAAATTTATCAATGTCCTATTCTTTCTATCAGTCCATCCATCCGACATAATGGAACATCCATAGTTGGCTCTTTGTTCCTCATGATTTTTTAATAAATTCTTGGTGTAATCCAATTCCTTCTTAAGTAGAAGAACTCTACACTCATAATAACTTGGGAGCTTTAGACTTGGACCGTAATTCCCAATTGCTTCAACCATGTACTTGAAGCTTTTTGAACGTATAACATTGAAAGGTATTCTATTCATACACAAAAATCTTTCAATGTATTGAATAGTTCTGGCCCTTGCTTCTTTATTACAAGCATCATTTATACTTGTTTGCCTCTTTCCTTTGCCCACTTTAATGCTTGCTTCTGGTTTCTTAAAAAACAGTAAATCCAAGGGGCCTTAAACTCTCTTGGCAGCAGCAGTATTAGCAGTAGAGGCTTCACTTGAAGCTGTCTCAGTCCTTTTCCCACTTTTGATGTGTTGAATTTCTTGCACCTCTTCTAACATATCATCATCTTCATGTATATCAACACTATATGCATCCTTTTCAACAAGCTTTTGCATATAAGCATCTTTTAGAGTCTTCTTAATTTCGGCTGGGATTTTTTTACAAGGACCCACATCTCCCTTCAACCCAATCTGGTGTCTTTTGGCTCTTGTGATGCCACCCATTGTAACTTTCCCACAAAAATCACATGTTACATGTCTCTTGTTGATATCTTTTAAACTATTCCACTGCCATGCCATGTCAAGATTTTCACCAGTGGGTTTTATCAATCCGCAAGAACCCACTGGATCTGGAATGTTTTGTGATGCCATGAAAGCCCCTGGGGGTTGTTGCTGCTGCGTGAAGGCTAAAAGAAGGAGGAGGAGGCAGAAACAGAGCCAAACCTACTGTGTGAAGGAGGAACCTAACTAATTAAAACAGAGTGAAGAAAGAAAGGAACCAAACCTACTGTGTGAAGCACGAACAAACACGAACGCACAGAAAACAGCGGAGAAGGGGACAGCAGAGCAACGAAGCAACCTTCGTTGGGAGAGAAAGAGGGAGGGAAATCACTGCAGAGGGAGGGAGAAAATGTGAAGCAAGGGCACAGGATGCAGAGGCCACTTTTCAGAGAAAAAATAAAGGGTAAAAGTCCAGACTACCCTCACTTATTGCTGGACTTTTACCCTTTTACCCGTAACTTTGATTTAATTTTCAAACCACTGCCCCCGATAGTGATTTCCTCTGCAACTGCATTCTCTTCCTTGTAGCGGCGCTATCGCGCCGCACCGCCGCCACCGGAAATGGTCGCGTTGCGGCACGGACCTAGCGGCTGGGTGCCGCAACCCGCACTGGGTGCGATATAGCGTGCTAAAGCGCCGCTATTTAAACCCTAGCTCTTTCCTATCTTTTTTTGTTTGCTTTCTGCCCTTATGGCTGTCTTTTGCTAATAATGAATGTCTTACATTTAGATTTTTTTTTTTATTTTTATATTTGAGCATATATACAATTATACATTTATGCTTTAGGATTTTAATATTTAGAATAATAAAATAATATATTTGTTGCTTTTAGCTTTGTATCCAATGCTGAGTGCTGTTATAGACTTATGGTCTTTTCACTGAATGAGTAACATGATTGCTTTGTGCTTGTGTGGTTAACTACTAAAATAAATTTCTCCCATTGTAGCACGTGTTTCAATGTGAACTTTGTGGTTGAAATTAATTTGGACACATCTCACAGTACATTCAGCAGTTCAAAATTAATTTTATCATAACAATTATACCAAACTTAAAACAAGAAAAGTACTTTGTTGAGATGAACCTGGTACATGAATTCCTAGGGTAACTAACTTTAAAAAGATACCCTTTAACTGCGAAACATTATATAGCAAACTTATAAGTTGCGTCTGAATGACACTTGTTAAAACAAATTTATCAATGTTTTGACAGAAATGAAACCGGGAAAAATAGAAAATCTCTTTAAACACTATAAACAAGTTTTTTTTTTTTTTTTTTAAATTAAAAATTGTTTTATTGCTGTGTTATTTCATCTATCCTTTACCTACTGCTTTCAGGTATGGCTTCTATGATGAATGCTTGAGAAAATATGGAAATGCCAATGTCTGGAAATACTTTACAGACTTGTTTGATTATTTACCTCTGACTGCCCTCATTGAGAGTCAGGTTTGAGTTAAATATGTTGCAGAATGTTCATCTGACTAATTTTATGCCAGCATTTAACTTCTTTGTATACAGATTTTCTGCTTGCATGGAGGTCTCTCACCTTCTTTGGATACACTGGATAACATCAGAGCATTAGATCGTATACAAGAGGTTTGTATGCAATTGCTAGCATGAATGCACTGAATTGCCTTATGATCCATTTAATATGAAGATCATTTTTATTTGCAATTATGGTTTGTTATACATCTGATGGTTACTATGGTTTGAGAAATATTTTACTTGATGTTGCAATTGTGGTTTGTTATATTGTTTTGCTCGAGATGTTTCATCTAGGACCTACCATCATGACTGCCTTCTTTTTTCTTTTTTGAAACGGAGAGACTTATATTATTACTTCCTTCAAATACTGCTCAGCAATACAAGTAGGATATATCTCAAAATCATGAAAGCTAGCATAACTTCTAGAAGCCCTAGCTAAAGAATGAGCTACTACATTTGCTCTCCTTCTAATAAAGCAAACTTTGCAATCCGGTGAAGACTTCAACAAAGTTTTACAATGCTTGACTATCTCTCCAAATTCAGAGCTATCCACATGCTCATTATTGATGCTATTAGAAACTCTTTGGCAGTCTACTTCAATGATTACATTATGGTATCCTTTTACTTCCAAGCCACGATGACGATATAGCTCCCATAATATCTTCCTTTTTAGTTTAATAAAATATTTTAATGTTATGTCTATTGGCCTAGCCAGGCACATAAAGCTTTCAGGACATCTCATCTTATACTCCACAATGATGCTATTTTCTTAGCATTTGTATTGGCTAGATACCTCGTGATTATGTCACCTAGTTTGTCTAACAACTGTACTTGTATGTTACAGGTTCCACATGAAGGACCAATGTGTGATCTCTTGTGGTCTGACCCTGATGATCGCTGTGGATGGGGAATATCTCCACGTGGTGCAGGATACACATTTGGACAGGATATAGCTGCTCAGTTTAATCATACCAATGGTCTCTCCCTGATATCGAGAGCTCATCAGCTTGTTATGGAAGGATTCAATTGGTGCCAGGTGACTGACATAGCTATTCTCAATTAAGAGGAGTGATACTCTTTAACACTATTATTAATTAAAATTTAGTAGAAATTACAAAATCATGAGTGGGGGCTCATTAAATAATGCAGAGATCTATATAATTTTTTGATTCTTAATAATTTCCTGCAAATAATGAAGTGTGTTTAAGAAAGTGTATTACTAGCATTTCTCTTCATGCAATATAATAATCTTTTTCCACTCTGAGAATACCTTCTTTATTTTATCTATGGACTTCATTTTGATGATGACTCTTTCAGGAAAAAAATGTGGTGACTGTATTTAGTGCACCAAATTACTGTTACCGATGTGGGAATATGGCTGCTATACTAGAAATAGGAGAGAATATGGATCAGAATTTTCTTCAGTTTGATCCAGCTCCCAGGCAAATTGAGCCTGACACCACACGCAAGACTCCAGATTATTTTTTGTAACTTCATTTATATGCCTGTTTGTAGTTACTGCTCTCTGCCATTACTGTAGATGTGTCTTTAAAGGAAAAGAGTTTTACTGTTTAAGTGGAGGGTGGTCATCAACATAATTC
Source organism: Glycine latifolia (assembly GCA_013407115.1). NCBI lineage: Eukaryota > Viridiplantae > Streptophyta > Magnoliopsida > Fabales > Fabaceae > Glycine > Glycine latifolia. The sequence goes on along the minus strand of CM023948.1, from coordinate 21,237,669 downwards.
TTTCTTTCGGAGTTTACCTGCTGCTGCCACTGCCTTATTTGTACAAGAAACCAATAGAACTGACACAAGCCACCAATTGGGGTTGTATATTTTTGGGAGGAAGCGGTAATAACATGGTATATCTTGTTCTGTAATCCTTTTTCTTTAAATTGAATCTCAAGTTAGAGAGCAGATTTTTGAGTCCTGACAATGTCCATTTGAGACTTTTGATGATGCCAAATGAAAGTGCAGGTGTTCATTTTTCGTGATTAAATTATATCATGGTAGAGGGTTGACTAAGGATGATGCATTGAGACTAATAATTAGGAACCTATTTGAACCAATTCCCTTCGGTTTTGCTGTTGCCCATTTCGTCGTTGAATTCCTTTTATGCTAAACTGAGGCGACAGAGTTTATCAAATTTATGACCGTCTCAAATCGTGGGTTAACATGTCAAATTCTTCAGAGGGTATGAGGGTATCTGAGTGTGGCTATCGATTTAATGAGATTGCTATTACACCCACTTTTTTACTCTTCACTCGTATTTATTTTTGGACATTTTAAAATGCCCGAAATACCTTCCCCTCACCACTCCCTCACGGCCTTTCTAACCTCCCTGTCGCCCCCTTCTGGTGTGCTACGTGTCTCAGCTCCGGTATGTTTGCCACTGTAAGTGTCGGGTTTGAAACCAACTAAAAGGTACAGCACCTTTGCCTGCTCCATCTCAATATCTGCCGCTTCCATAAAGATCGTGCTTATGTTGCATCTGTCTAGAAAAAATATCTAAGTGGATGGGGCACAGGGCCATAATCTATGTTTTATGGTTTTGCTGATTGAAGAAGAATGAGCAAGAGTTGGAGAGAAGGGCTGACAGGAAGACAGAAACGAGAATGTAGAAAGCAGTGTGTGGTGGTGCATGGTGGTGAAAGATGAAGAAAAGAAAAAAAAAAGTGAGAAGAACGAAAAAGGGAAAAGATACAGGAAAGAACCAGTGGAAACTAGTTTATTAAGTTTTTACATTACGAAAATTTGTTTTTATAATGTAGCTATTGGTTTCCGTAATATAATATAATAAATTTTTTTACGTGTTTACATAAACTAGTTTTTATCTAAATTTACATCTTAAAAATGAGTTTCTACTGTGTAAGTTTTTACATAACGGAATTAGAGTTTAGATTTTAGAGTATGGGTTTGTTATTTTTAAACAAACAGTTTGATAATCCAGAAACAAAATGTACATAAATATATCTGAGGATTATTCAGACACAAATAAGTGATCATGATATTACATATATAAATAATGTTACCAATAGTTTTTCCATAAACATTTTTATGTTGATTTGAGTTGAAATATATTTCATTGGACTTGCTAAACTTATTGTTGATGTTTTTGAACTGCTTTAACCAAAATTTCATTTTTAACCAAAATTAAAGTTTGTTAATACTGGGTTTCGTTGAAATCAAACTTGGAGTACTATAGGCCCCCCTCTGTTGACTATTATTATCTTATCCTTCAGGAGGATTCATCATACTCAGCATATGACTCATTCGCAGGTGTTATCAGGGAATTCTTAAGCATCAAGAATTAGCTAATAGCCAGGCACAAAAAGCAAGAACTTAGGTCCATTATCAACGATAAAGGAAATCCCAGTTCCCCATTTTTTCTAGAGTGCTTCTTCATACACTAGGCAAAAGTTCTTCTACACCATTTTTTTTAAAACCCGAAAATACCCCTACTGCTTTGGACACAAATATATGAGCTTGGGCAACATCCGTATAGCTTCATTGCAATAGCGTTGGTGTTTTTTGGTGGCATTTCATCCATTTCGGGTGGTTGCCGGAGTTGCAGAGCTGTCGGCGAAGATTAAACAGGTGAGCAGTGGACATTGGTTTCGTACGGATTCGGTAATCCGTATGAGTTATACGGATTACCTAATCCGTATGGATTAGATGGATTAGCTAATCCGTATAATCCATACGGATTAGGTAATCCGTATAACTCATACAGATCAGCTAATTCGTATGGCTTATACGGATTTCCTAATCCGTATGACTTATACGGATTAGCTGATCCGTATAAGCCATACAGATTAGGTAATCCGTATAAGCCATACGGATTAGGCAATCCGTATGGTTGGAAATTGCTGAAAAATAGCCTTTTAAAAATAAAAAATTGTTGTGAACATGTATTTGCATAAGATTGAGTTTGTTTTGATAAATTAATTGATTAAATGAAGTTAATAAATTTAATTGTTGCATAAAAATAACAATAGATAAAATGAAACAATATAAATAAGGACAAATTAATTATAAGCGTCTACTAATAAAAAAAACATGTACTTAAACACATGTAGTTGCATATACTAATAAAAAGCACATGTAGTTGCACATACTAATAATAAAAAAAACACCTTGATTAACTTTGATTCACATGAGAGACAAACATGAAAAAAACATAACTTAATAAAATGAAAAATAACGGAAGATGGTGTGCAGTGAACATGTATTCGTGTGTATTTTTGTAGGTTTCCACATGGAGTTTTTTTTATGTTTAATTAAATTGTTATTTGTTAGGATGGACAACGATGAATGGATTTATGACAGTATAATGTCAGAAGAAGTTAATATGGAGGAAGACATTGGAGCAGACGATGATGCGTTTGAATTCAATGAAGACAATGGTGTAGACCCCGATGCGTTTGAGGATAATGCTTGTTTAATTAATTGTTCTGCAGCGTTCCAAACAAACGAGGTAATTAGTTGTATATGAATGTATTTAAAGTTGTTTTTTGACACGGTTTAGCATATTAAATATTAATTATCCATTTGTCTAGGTGTTTGAATCGCGTGATGCGATATTGAAATGGGCTCGTACCGCTGCATTTGAAAATGGTTTTGTAGCGGTCATAATGAGGAGTGATACAAAAACTGGACAAATGGGAAGAACGTCATTTGTGTTAATTGGTTGTGAAAGGAGTGAAAAATATAGGGCATGGAAAAAAGGCTTCACACCCTCAACCACTAGCACCAGAAAATGTGAGTATCCGTTTAAGCTGAGGGGTAAACCAATCCCGGGAGGACAAGGGTGGATGGTGAAGCTAATATGTGTGAATCATAACCATGTTTTGGCTAAGTCATTCTGTGGACACCCATATGCTGGTCGAATAAGTGAGGAGGAGAAGATCATTGTTGGTGATATGACAAGGTCCATGGTAAAACCAAGAAATATTCTGTTAACTTTGAAGGAGCACAATGCGGATAATGTAACAAGTTTGAAGCAAGTTTACAATGCAAGATATGCATACTGAACGTGTGCAAGAGGCAATAATACTGAAATGCAACAACTAATGAAACTTCTTGAACGCGACATGTATATTCATTGGCATCGAGTGAAGGATGAAAATGTTGTACGTGACTTGTTTTGGGACATCCAGATGCAGTACAACTGAGTAATGCATATCATATGGTGTTCCTCATTGACAGTACCTACAAAACAAACAGGTACAGACTTCCTTTGCTTGACATTGTTGGTGTCACACCAACTGGGATGGCATTTTCAGCTGCATTTGCCTATTTAGAGGCTGAACGCATCAACAATGTTGTCTGGGCCCTTGAATGCTTTAGAGGGATTTTTTTGAAAAGTGATTTCTTCCCACAGGTTATTGTTACTGATAGAGATTCAGCATTGATGACTGCTGTGTAAACTGTTTTTCCCGATTCAACTAATTTATTGTGTCGGTTTCACATTAACAAGAATGTGAAGGCAAAATGTAAAACTTATGTTAGGTAGAGTCATGCATGAGATCATGTCATGCAAGCATGGGGATGTCTTATTGACTGTACTACTGAAAAGTAATATGATGAATATCTTATGAAGTTCGATGTTGCATGTGCACCGTGGCCTACGTTTGTTGATTACGTTAAGGACACTTGGTTGAATCCCCATAAAGAAAAGTTTGTGACAACATGGACAAACAAAGTTATGCATTTTGGGAATACAACAACAAACAGGTAAGTTATTATTGGACATTGCTTACATTGACATTTGCATAAGTTTATTGTATTTAAAATTATTTGATGATATGATACACTGCAGGGTGGAGTCTGCACATTCGACCCTAAAGCGCCTACTGCAGAATAGTGTTGGAGACTTGTGCACTGTTTGGGATGCCATGAACAACATGATCACCTTGCAACATACTGAAATCAAGGCATCTTTGGAGCAAAACACATGTTGTAGGGCATGCCTTTAAAGTTACTTTGTACAACAGATTTGTTGACATGGTGTCCAGGGTTGCGTTAAACCATATTGCCTCTGAGTATGAGCGGATTCATTATGCAGGAAAAAATCCAAACCGTTGTGAATGTGTTCTGAGAACAGCTTACGGTTTGCCTTGTGCATGTAAGCTAGCTAAGTTTGTGCTTCAGAGCATTCCAGTTAACACCGTTCATTTTTTTTGGCGGAGATTAAGCTTTGAAAGTCAAGATATGCATGAATATGAAGTTACCATAACTGAAGAGATTGAAGCCATATCCAACCGTTTTGAAAAGCTTGGTTTGTGTGGCAAAATGACTCTTAAGACTAAGCTTAAACAAATTGCGTACCCTGATTTAAATTCCATGTGCCCTCCCCCTGATAAGGTCAAAACTAAAGGTGCTCCAAAGAAGAAGATGACAAAGCACGAAAGGTCAACGAGAAGGGATCCATCTTACTTTGAATATGTAGACGAGTTTCATTCAATGCAAAGTAGTTGTTCCACTCCAAAACAGTCCAATGCCTTATGTGATGTTCAGATGCAACAGGGGATGGTTCCGATGCTAGATCAATTTCATCCATTTATGCAGAAGTTCATCTTGAATGTCACCGATGTCAAAGCAGATGGTAATTGCGGGTACCGTGTGATTGCTGCCTTATTAGATTATGGTGAAGAATCTTGGGCTTTGGTTCACAATCATTTGCTTAGAGAACTTGGAGAGTGGACTGATGGATATATTGCCTTGTTTGGTGGCATACATAGATTTGAAACCTTAAAGCAGTCCCTACTGGTTGATGGATTGTCCAACGTAAAGTTTTGTTTTGTTTATTCATTATATGCCTTTAATAAGAACGCAAATAGTACACATTAAATATATTTGAATAACTGTTTATTTACAGGTTACTATGGACAAGTGGATGGATATTACAGACATGGGCCATGTAATTGCATCAAGATATAATGTGATTGTGGTATCTCTTTCACTTAAGCAAAGCATGACGTTTTTCCCTCTAAGAAGTCAACCGCCTAGAGATCCCCACGTTCATCGCATTTTGTGTATTGGTCATGTTTTTGGTAACCACTTTGTGCAGGTAATCCATTTATTTGTTTATTTTATGAAAAAGGACATGAATCCGTAAAACTGATGTTGTCTACTGTTGTTATGTGTAACAGGTTTTTTTAAAAGACAATTGTCCTTTACCGTTGATTACATTCTTGTGGGATAGGCATTGTACCAGTGAAGCAAAACATTGGCCCAGTTATTACATTAGTAGAATGCAAATGTATGCTAACTGTATGAAGTTACGCACTGAACATGTAGACTTACATGATGTGTAGAAACATTTGAAACACAATGAATCAAGTCGTTTTCTGCATAACTGTATCTATATATATTTATAAATATCCAAATTTGTCCAACATGAGAAACATCATAAAAATACCTCTCCAGACCAGACTTTAACAGACACATGATCCGCATAAGCACACAATACTGAACAGTCTTCTGGGCCTCCTGAAAAACCTTCAGAAGCCACATCATCCGTATCCGGTACATCATTATGTCTATGTGGTTCCTGAACTAGAGGATCCTTAACTGCAGCATCCTCAACTAGAGGATCCTCAGGAACACTAGCACCCGCCCTCTTTCGACGAACGGATGCTGTCGGCCTACGTCGCTCATGATCTCCATCAACCGGCCGCTGCATTCCTCCTCTAGTCCTAGCCATAACCTGTACAACATTTGTTTATATATTAGATTATCACTTCAGACTAAATCGTATGCAAAGTGCATGTCAAATTCTAACAAAAGAATCCCATTTCGGGTTCCACAAGCATGATTCAAAAGCAATGTCACCTAGCATGTCAAATTCTAACAAAAGAATCTCATTTCGGGTTCCACAATCATGATTCAAAAACAATGTCACCTAGCATGTCAAATTGAAAAATAATGTTCCTAACTATTTAAAAAGCATAGCATTATCAATATTTTGATATCAAATGAAAAATCTTGTGCCTAATTATTTAAAAAATAGTTTTTTCAAACAAAATAGCCCTATACGGATCAGGCAATCCGTATAAGCCATACGGATTACTGAATCCGTAGCCGCTTCTTCTACCAAAAACGCCCCAAAATGGAAAAACTTACCTCAGACAGCGCCGTCACCAACACCCGATCAAGCCAGCGAGCACCACGGACAAAATGCGGAACCAACGAAGCAACGGAAGCAATCACCACCAAGAACCACCACACGAAGGAGAAGAAGAAGCAGAGGCGCGGAGGAGGGAGAGAGAAAACCTTTTGCTTTTAATTTAAATTAACAGGGGTAAAACCGAAATTGCACTGTAGCTTAATGGTGTAGAAGAAGTTTTAAATGGTGTATGAAGCACCACTCTTTTTTCTACTCATTAGTAATCACTTGTACGATGTATTTGTTCCGACCCAATCTGATAATGGTGTAGCAAGTGTGAGCAGAGCTTAAACTATTGGTCGAATATGCATAAATCAACATACTGATCAAGGTTACCTTTCTATCCATTGCAATTCCAAACTAAGGGAATTACTTCCTGCACCCCAAAAGGCCCGCATAGAACAAAATACCCCTCCCCAGCACCCCACCTAAACATCATGCCCCACCATAACCACCCCACACCACCATTGCGCCCCATCGCTACCCAACATCACTGCCCCCACTAGGCATGAAGAGCACCCTTGTGAGCTTGCAATTGCTATGATCTGCGAAGAATTAAAGAAGCAGTGCATGTATTTATGTCAGTGCCATGAAAAGAGTTGTTCAAAATAGGTATTCCAGAACATGATAAGTATTCCAAAATACCTATTAGGGAATATGATTTTCATATTTCAGATTAGGTATTCTGTAATAGCATAAGGTAATCCAGAAACCTATTCTAGAATAGAAAAATCATATTCTGGATAGGGTAAGGGTAAAATGGGAAAACACCTGGGGTGCAGAAAGCAAATATGTGAGTACAGGAAGTAATTGCCCAAAACTTAATAACAACTTAAAATATGGGATTGAAGTGAAAGTGACATATATGTTATTTTCATAATTTTTTTATGAACACAGAAACAATTTGAAATCACCACGCAAGATCGACACAGTATTGATTCCGACAGAGACATTGGTCCTTGAAGGACAGGTTTGAATGGTCTGATGAAGTTGATAGAAAAAGAAGAACTTCGGGGAAACAAACAAACTGAGAAAAAAAATCATTGTTAGATTTTTGAATCTTGGTGAAGTACGTCTAAAGCCTTTGATCCATGGGGAAAACAAGGACGATTCGAGAAGTTAAGGCCTGAAGGAATCAATGCTTTAGTTGCTTTCTTTCACTCTCCCAAAGATGATAACTGATTCACAAAGAGATCAAACTTAGTTCTCACCACTTAAAGGAATGCACGAAAAGGCCTTTCGGGAAAGGGCTTGAATATTACATGATTGCATTAGGCAGCGATAAAAATTAAGGAAATTGAACACTAAATGACACTTAATATGATGTGCAAAGCTTTCCATAATTTTATTTGGCAGTGATTAATTGATTCCTTGATAGTTAAGTAGGACAAAGGTAGATTGTCTTTTATGATTGCAAAGACAAAGCGAAGGGTATAACGTGTGATGTTCAATTAGGATCGGCCAAATAGCTATGCTTTGTGAATGGGCATTGTTTGATAGATTCGAATAAATATATACATATAATTGGATGTAAATTTTGTTGATAATTCAAAAGGTTAATATATTTATTCAATTAGTAGAGAAGATTATTTTGAGATTTAGTGCTTATCTAAAAAGTAGATATTTTTGACTTGGTCAGATTTAGTGAGTGTTTGTAAAACCATTCTCACAAATTTTAATGAAGTTGAACGTGAATGGAGAGAAATAATGGGTTGGCGTTAAGCGAAAGTTTAAACATCAAAGCAAACACAACTCTCTTACCTCATGACTTAGAATATTTTGAAAGGAAAGATGAAAATAATATTATTGGAGAGAAATTTCATAATTTTTTAGAGAGACTCACTTTTCATATTTTACTTAAACACATAATTAATTAGTGGACTGATTTAATTTTTGTAACTCCTATTTTTCACGATAAATATTTAGACTTCTCAAGGTTTCTTGAGTTCTCTCCCCTCGTGTTATATAATGGAGACTTAGCTTATTATGTAGGGGTGAAAAAATGAATAAACTCATCCTAACTTGTCATTCCATTTTCTAAAATAGGACAAGACAAGTTGACTCGTCTATAAAAAATGGATTAGAAAATATACCTTTTTTAGAGGTGGGTCAACAAGTTGACTCGTTAAAAGATAAAATGGTAGATTGTTGAGTTATAACATGATAAGTTGACCCGTCAAAATTTTTCTAAAAAATTTAAAATAAAATAAAAATCTATAAAAAGTACTAAATAAATACAAATTGATTCCCTTTTAATTTTAACATACTACTCATTTATTTTACACACATACATATTATTAATTTTGTTCATGATTATTAAAGCTATTAAATATGGAAACGAGTTTATGATAATTTTGAATTTGTGAGTTTATAATTGATTGAGGGATGATGATCTTTTTACTTTTTAAGTTTATCAGTTAATATTAATTGTTAATTTTTATTTAAAATATTGACATAGGAATCATATTCGAACCTGTAATTTCTTTCGCCTTTCATTCTTAAATCTTTCTTTTCAATTGCCAAACCAATCTATTAACTTCAAGGCATCGTGATCTTAAACAAGGACACCATAATTCATCTATTAGGAGCCAAAACCTAGAATAAATTTTTTTTCCCATTAAATATCCCACAAACATGTATTAATGATTATATCATACTTACCAATACTTATCATTTAGCATGGACAACATACATATAAATACGTGGTACATTTTTTTAGAAAAAGATACATGCATGGTACATATACTTACGTGATTTGTCACTTTTAAATTATTGTTACGGAACCTTTCTTCAAAGTGCATGTGTTACTTGGTCACCATTTAGTCACAGTTGTTGAGAGAATCTACTAAGGATTGTATATTTCTAGCTATAAGACTCTAACCCATTTAATTTCACTTTTTCTTTGTAGTAGAACAACATTTAAGTTCGCCTCTTATTGTTGATCACTTTCTTGCCTCTCCGCAATGGCCAACAAAGACTACAGAGACAACAAGAAATCAGTTTGTGAGATGTCAATGTTGTTGGTGCCAAACATCATCAGATTATCTTTTTTAAGGTTTTCTGGCCAGAGTTTCACGAAAGACCTTGAACCACCACAAGAGGAAGGAAACTATGTGGGCAAAGGCAATGAATCTTCTTCTGTATCAAAATTTTATAAGAATGAAAGAAGCTGGAGAGGATCAAAAGGCCTCGTTCGTACCTCATGAAACCACCAAAGGAGGATCCAATGAACTATATGAATCAGGCTCTAGACGATGTTGATGTCAATGCTGAGAACTATATATATCAGCCATATTCGTGGAAAGATTATTAGGGATAGTGGTATTATTGAATATTGATAGAAAGAAAAACACTTTTCACCATATCTTCCACCTCAAACCGTTGGCTAAGTGGTGGGAGGTTTGATAGATGCATGAGGATATCTAGCTTCAATCCTCATTGCCGTCATTGTACAAAAGGGAAAAGAGAAACCTTTCACCTATATTATATATAGTCAAGTAGGTTTTGCACTTTTGGTGATCAATTGTGTAAAGATCGAATAGGATCACTCATTCGACAGTATAAGCATGGAATAGAATCATCATTCAAGCATAAATGTGGAACAACTAGTACAAGCTGAACATAACATTTAACATAGTAAGAATCCTAATAATCCAACTACAGAAAGCCAGGAGTATCACAGGCTCAGATTTGGTAGCCTGATATGCTTACAAATTAGACAGTATTCGTACATTTCATACAGTGGGAAATAATGTAATAACATATTAAAGCTAGGAACCTTCCTATGCTCGATCATGCGTGGAAGGAGATATCAGATGGACGAAAAGGGTAAGTATGTGAATTTTGGAGAGTGAAATTCTGATAGTGCCTACAGTGTCTCTCTCCTTTTCCTCGTTATTTCTTTTACTTCATTTTACAGTCGCTTTTAACCCATTTTCTGGACTATAATTACACTAATATTTGATTAGATTCAGAAACATACACATAGAGTATATTCAATGAATAATACATATTTTTAGTTTCAGCTTCAATCTATAATAATTGAATATAGTGACAAGAAAAGCAAAAGTCAATTAAAGATATTAAACAATTAGATCTGAAATTGTTTTTTGCTAACAACCTGCATGAGTTATCTTTGAATAGCAAAGACAACACTTCACCATGAATTATGTCGGAAAATTAAGCAAAATTTTATGTAATCAAATTTGTAAGAAACAAAATATATGCGGAATATTTGCAAACACATAATTGATAATAGAGTTCGACCAATTATGTCTACGTCTCTGGACTGCTGCAGATATTTATTATAAAGAGAAAATTATAAACAAGTGTTTACTCACTCAACTCACAACCCTATTATACCCAAAAAATATTAAAATAAATATTTTTTTCCTCTCAGTGTCTCTCTATTTCTTTTCTTGAAGTTGAAATATTTATGAAGGGAAATAGATAACGTATTTATACAATTTCTCCTCCATTTATTTAGCTTTGCTATTTCTTCTATTACTTTCCTTGAACTTCTATCAAGCAAAACATTATACGCTTCTCTTTATTTAGCGTTTGCCATTTTCAACAATCTCCCACTTGAAGACTAACTTCAGTTTGCCTTCACACCTCGATTAATACAACAACCCTATCCGAATTGTTATTCTAGCAGGCCAACTGAAGTTGAGCACAACTTTAGTTTGTCGATGGTTACGACCTTTGTCAACATATCTGTTGAATTCTTACTTCCTACAATCTTATGCAATATTAGCACCTAATCTTCAAGTAGAGATATGATGAAGTGATAATGAAGTCCAATGTGCTTCGTTCTAGAATGAAATGCTGAATTCTTTGCTAGATGTATTGCACTTTGACTATCACTATGCAGAATACTCTTCTCCTGGATGAATCCCAACTCTGTCAATAATCCTTGAAGTCATATCAATTCTTTACTAGCTTTTGTTATTGCTACATACTCAGCCTCTGTAGTCGATAAAACAACTATCTTTTGTATCTACGATATCCAACTAACAGTTGTAGTACCAACAGTGAAAATGTAACCGCTAGTACTTCTTCGATGATCGACTGCACCTGTAAAGTCTGCATATACATAGCCTTATACTTTCAATTCTCCTTTGCTAAAGTACAAACACTTCTCTATAGTGCCTCACAAGTACCTCAAAATCCACTTAATTGCTTCCCAATGAGCTTTACCTGGATTTGACATAAACCTGCTAACAACTCCCACTGCATGGCCAATATCTGGCCTCATACAACCATTGTGTACATCAAACTTCCAATGGCTGAAGCATACAAAACCTTAGCCATTAATTCTTTTTCTTCCTCTCTCTAGGTGACTGATCCTTGGATAGGCTAAGATGACTGGCCAAAGGTGTGCTCACCAACTTGGTGTTGCCCATGTTGAATCTTTGCAAAACACGATTGATGTACTCTACCAGAGATAACTGCAAAATCCCTCTTTACTTATCTCTTGTGATTTGCACACCAAGGATCTTATTTGTTGGATCTAAGTCTTCATGTCAAATTCTTTTGACAACTACATCTTTTAGTTTTTAATTTCATCCATATCTGATCCAGCTACTAACATATCATTGACATAAAGTAGAAAAATGATATAACTGGATTTATATCTCTTGAAGAAACAATAATGGTCGGCGTTGCACTTCTGGAAACTTTCCTTGTGCATAATGCTTCAAACTTCTTGTACCACTGTCTTGGGGGTTATTTCACACCATATAAGCTCTTCGTTAATCTGCACATCGTATTCTTTTTCCCTTCTTTTGAGAAACCTTCAGGTTGGTGCATGTAAATCTCTTCATTTAAGTCTTCATGAAGAAATGCAATCTTCACATCCAATTGCTCAAGGTAGAGCTCTTCATTGGCAACAATGCTTAGTATTGCGTTTCACAATTGGAGCAAAGATTTAATGTAGTCAACTCCTTCCTTTTGTTGAAATCCTTTGACAACTAGGTGAGCTTTGTATATCTTAGAGCCATCAAGCTCCTTTTTTACTCGATACACCCATTTATTGTGAAGTGCATTCTTCCCCATAGGTAACTCAACTAGTTCCCATGTCTGATTAGAGATTAAAGACTTCATCTTGTCTTTCATAACAAGCTCCCCCTTGCTGGAATCTACGATTTGACATGCTTACTTATAGTTTTCATGTTCTCATTCATCAATTAATAATATATAATTCAGATATTTCTTGTTAGGCACATGAGGCCAGGAAGACCTTCTTAATACAGGAGCTGAAGTAGAAGGCTCTGATGTGTCAACTTGTTGCTCACTGTTATTTTCTATTGATTCCTCTAAATGAGGAGTCTCAATCATAGGGGTTTCTGGGACATCATCCACCACTGTGTACACTGGCCCACTCTGTTTTGAGTTGTCTCTATCCTTGTACATTACTCTTTCATTGAAGATCACATTTCTACTACAGATCATCTTTTTATTTTCATTATCCCATCGGCGATAGCCAAACTCATCTTCACCATAACCGATGAAAGTGCACTTCTTTGATTTGGGATCAAGCTTATTCCTACCTTGATCACTAATGTGCACATATGCTACACAACCAAAATCTTTGAGATGTGAGAGTTTTACATATTTTATGCTCCATACCTCTTATGGTATTTTGTGATCCAATGGTACTCATGGACCTCGATTGATTAAGTAAGTTGTTGTGTTGACTGCTTCTGCCCAAAATTACTTTGGCAAGCTTGATTGTAGACGCAAGCTTCTCGCTCTTTAAGTCAACATTCGATTCATATGCTTATCAACACCATTGTGTTGAGGAGTACCTAACAAGGTCCTTTCCATTCTGATCCTGTTCTCATAGAAAAACTTCTTAAATCTAATGTCTACGTATTCACCACCATTGTCAAATCTAAGCTTTTTGATCTTCAACCCTGTTTCGTTTTCTACCATGGTTTTCCATATCTTGAAAGCCTCAAATACTTATGACGTATATTTTAGAAAGTATACCCAAACCTTCCTAGAGTGATCATCAATAAAAGTTACAAAGTATTGTATCCCACCAATGGATGGGACAGCCATTGGACCCCAAACATCAGAGTGAACAAGTTCGAGTCTCTCTTTCTTTAGAGTTATTCCACTTGTTTATGCTCTCCTAGTATACAATCTTCACACATGTCAATTTCTACCGACCGAAGACCTAGTAATTTATTCTTTGAGTACATGATCTTCATCCCTTTCTCACTTATATGGCCAAGTCTTTGGTGCCATAGATTGGGATTATCAGTTGTTGCAACTTCAATTAAATGACATGCTCCATCTATCATGTAAACAGTTCCACTCTTATTACCACAAGCAACTGCCATTGCATCTTTTGAAATCTTCCATTGATCGCCATGGAAGACTGTTGTATAGCCATCACTGGCCAACTAGCCTACAGAGATTAAGTTCTTCCTGAAGTCGAGAATATTTCTAACATTTTTCAATTCTCATACAGACCCGTTTAACTTAATCTTCACTGCGCCTTTACCACAATCCTTACAAGATTTTTTGTTACCAAGATAAACTTTACCAAGGTTTTCGGGGACATAATTCTCAAAGAAGTCTTTCTAAGAAGTGGTGTGAAAGGATGCTCTAGAGTCTAATACCCAAGACTCTTCCTTGCTCTCTAAAGAACATATTAAAGCATCATGTACTTCTCTTGAGGTGAAGGCAACATTTGCCTCTACCTTCGCTTCTTGATTCTTTGGTGCACTCTTGCATTAAATTTTGTAGTGTCCTGTTCTTCCACAATTCCAACGATTGATAGTCTTCGAGTTGTGGGGACTTTGATGATTCTTGGATTTGGATCTTTTTTCCTTTGATTTTCGACGTCCATATCCTCTGGTTGAATTTCTTCCTCTTGACTCTATATGCAAAACTAAAGAGGTTGACGATTCATAAGACTCTCTTAGTCGGATCTCTTCACTGTGAACCAAATCACGAACATCATTGAATTTCAACTTATTGCTTCCCAATGAGCTACTCACAATTGTGACAATAGCATTCCAACTTTCTGGTAGAGAAGACGAAAGTACCAATGCTCTTACTTCTTCTTGGAAATCAATTCCAACTGAACTCAATTGGGTTGTGACTATATTGAGTTCATTAAGATGTTGCGTTGTTGATGAGCCTTCTGTCATCCGCAAATTGAACAACCACCTCATTAAATGAACTTTGTTTGAGGCTGACGACTTTTCATACATGCTAGAAGAAGCCGCCATAAGACTCGCTGTTGTAGTTTCTTTTGCAATGTTGAAAGCAACATTGCGGGATAATGTCAAACGGATAAGTCCGAGAGCTTGTCTGTCGAGAAGAGCCCAATCTTCATCCTTCATACCTTCAGGTTTATTTTCAAAGAGGTTGATACATTTTTTTTCTGATACAAATAATCTTTTATCTGCATCTCCCAAAAGCTAAAGTTCGTTCCATCGAACTTTTCAATTTTCACCTTTACATCTTCTATAGCCATTGCTCCCACTCAAATCTAACTCCTGCTGGATCGTTTATAACACAATGCTCAGATACCCGTTGTTGAAAAATTACGCAAAATTTTCTATAATCATATTTGTAAGGAACAAAATATATGACACACAATTGATAATGGAGTTCACAATAATGTTTACATCTTCGAGCTGTTGCATATATTTTATTGTAAAGAGAAAATTATAAACAAGTGTTTACAAATACTCACTCAACTCACAATTAAAATAAATATTTTCTCTCTTTGTCTTTTTCTTTTCTTGAAGTTGGAATATTTATGAAGAGAAATAGATAACATATTTATACAATTTCTCCTCCACTTATTTAGCTTTGTTATTTCTTCTATTGCTTTCCTTGAATTTCTCTCAAGCAAAACATTATATACTTCTCTTTATTTAGCGTTTGACCATTTCCAACAAATTGGAGCATGAATTTCTTGCAACCAATTATTAGCTAATTACTTCCAGTCATGTAAGATCTCATTAACTTACTATGGTACTCATTCCCTTCCATGATCATCATATGCTGCAAGCTTCCCCGGATTACTTAAAACTTGGTAAGCCTCACCAAGTTTCTGGTAAAGATACTAGGATACCAGATTTAGAAAAATATTTTGAGAAAAATAAAGCAAACTAAGCGGAGGAAGAGATCCAAATGTATAAATTCTCCTATTTTATTTACTGTCAAACATCTAATAGTCATCTAACAGTAAGAACTAAAAAGGATATAAATAACTTTGTTAATGAAATCTAGCAATATTTTATTATTGCTTAGTCTTATGAAGCCAACAAAACTCGCCACGTTAATGCCTGAAAATTTTATGCGGCCTTAGGATCGCCGGGATTTTTGTCGGGGTGAACAATTCTAGCCTGCAAAGAGAAGAGAGAAACAGAGACAGAGAGATTAATAGTCATTAAAGTGACACAAAGGAGGAACTTTTTTAGCTTTGCCACAAGGACCCACATGTTGGCAAGTTCATTTTCCAGGTATGGTTCTCTTTGCTTTGACTCCTTAATCTTTCTTTGAAGTTCGGACTCTTTCTGATCTTTCTCTAAATGGGCAGCTTCATATGAAAGTTCCCTTTTTTTTGCTCATGGCTAATTCTCTCTTGATATTGGCGTTTGATGCACCCTGATCATTTCGTCTAACTCTAACATAACTTTCCCTTCATCCATTTTGGACCGTGCCACTAGTTCTACGTTCAGTGGGTGAATTGTTGGATGTAGCTAGCTCAGCAGCTAGTCTCTCGTTCTGGTTCATGAGTTTGGCAACCTCTTCTGACAGTGCCTTAAGCTCAACAACAGCAGCTGAAGCAAGCTCTTTAGCATAGGAACTCTCTTTTGCCAATTTCTGATTTCTAAATTCTAACTGCTCCTTTGATTCTGTTAGTTCTGCCACTCTCTGCTTCAGATCTTCTATCTCACTTATCTAATTAACAAGTGCACAAGATCGGTGACAATGCTGACTTAATTATATAGAAAATACTTGGTACCTTTTTAAGATGATAACTTGACTAAATGCAGAATAGACGACAGATAGAAACAATCAATCAGTTTTTTCTAGCATTTCTTGTCTCAGGAATAATGTAGATATTAGTTCTCACTTTTCAATTCGTAATATTTGAAACTTAATCACTATTTCAAAGCTATCTTCACAAACTAAAAGCTCTTAAGGTAGAAAACAAACCTAAATGGGAGTTCGAAATATAAACCAATTTCAGATTACACTCATGTTCAATAGTTTGTCAGAGAAATAAATAAGAAATCAGGTACTTCCTAAATCAAAATTGGATGTATTGAATCATAACTAGATTCCAACCTTTTCAAACTATAAGCATGGTAGTGTAGACAGGATGAGGTTTTGTATGTGTACATATGTTGACCATGAGATCATGCACGTAGCCTAAGATAAGATCATGCACGCATTTAACTCATTTGTAATGCTTTTGACTTGAGTCGAAGCTTCATCACTTTTAGAAACGATCTGCTCTTCCAATTCATTTTTCTGAGCATGTAATGTGCCTATATTGGCCATCAGCTTGTTTATCTGAGATGTTAAATCTGATATTTTAGAAGATGACCCATTCTTATTATCTTTGAGTTTCTTCATCATAGCATTTAGCTCCTCTTCTCTTTCTCTGGACTTTATTTCAAGTTCCGATATTTGGTTTTGTAGTCCTGAATTGAGCTCTCGTAGTTCCTTTGCTTCAGTTGTGCTGCCATTAATTTTCTCTTCCATGTCTCTCTTCTGGTTTTGCAGTGATTCTAATTCCTGCTCCAGGTTTGTGGCTTGTGCCTCCAGTTCCCTGATTTGATTTGAGGATTCTTTCTGATACCCTTCATGCATCTGAGTGAGGGAAGAAATTTCCCTTCCACTTCAAACTTATTCTATTTCAGTTATATCATTGAAGGCTCTACTAAACGGTTGAAGAAGTGCATTGCTGAGGTGTGACAAAGATGCTCTCTTTTCTTAGTTTCTGTGATTTTTCTAGTTTATGCTTCATTCCTGACTAAAGTCATTAGTGAGTCATGCTTCTCCTTAACAATTTTTCTATTCAATTTAATCTTTTCTCACCTCCAACTCCATTCAACTTACTCAAACCAGTTAGAATTAGGCCTATAGTTTATGTGTTCTTCTGTTTGACATTAATTAATTGATAGCATTTTAGCAGCTTTCATTTCTTTCTAGGATTCTCTTTGTTGAATCAGAAATAGTTTTTTTATCTTTTTTCTTTGGGGGGTTCGGGTGGATATGTATTTTGATAAATGAAGAGTGCTAATGTCTTTTTCCAATTCTAGGCTGAAACCTTTGTGCAAGTGTCTTGTTGTCTTACTATCAGATACAATGTTTTGCACCGTTTTTTGCTCTGTGCTGATAGTACTGCTGATTTTTTTTTTCAGGTGACAAATACACCATGGGGTGAAAGAGTATCTTTTGTTTTCAACCCATACTCTAATCTAGTGGCCAAGGCTCTGCATGTTAGTCCTTTTATGGTATGTAAACTATGCTTTTTTCTTTACTGCATTTAGGGGTCAGGAAATTATGGTTCACAAAAACTATTATTTGTTCTATTTTATTGTATTTTATCCAGATTGAAAAAACAACAGTTACTTCCTCTGTTCCACTCTACCCTTGTAATTTTTTTCTTCCTCTTCTGGTTCTTGAGAATTGGTTTACACTGTTCTGCAACTTTCGTTTGGTGTTCATCTTCCTGAACTTAATATTGAGTCTATTTGCACTGCTATATAGACAACAAGAGATAAGTTTTCTCTTTCTTTGTGTTCATAGAAATGGTAGGAGAAAAACTATATTTTTGGAGGCATAACATGGAACATTATATTTTCACATAGCACTGCAAGTAGTTAACCAATGTTTGATCAGTTGCGAGCTTGCTTGCTTGTTTTTGGACTCCTTGTGTTCTCCTATTCATATGCCCAAAGTAGCTTGAAATGATGTTGCCTGTTGAGGTCTGGGAAGTTCCAGAAAAGGATTAAGTTATATGGAAGCCTGTTGTATACTATCATTTAGATGGTTTGGTTGCCGTGTAAATTCCATATATGTAAGAGGAAACCTCTCCGACTTGCTATGGGATAAAACAAGGTTTCAACATCTCTTGCATTTTCTCTCTTTCGACAGGATGTAAATAAACTACTGTCATTCTCAGAATACAGAGAGTAAATATAGCATTATTCACTATGTTAGGGGAATGAAACTGGAACAAAATGATGGTAATGAAGACTCGGGATTAATAGATGAACATTTCCTATATATTCTACAATGTCTTATAGATGTCTTGTTTTGCCTCAGATACTTTGTCTACATGGTTAAATTTAATTTGTAAGATAATCACAATAAGTTTAAATAAATTCTCTGCATTTTATTAATAAGCATCTCCTTGAGCTATGCTAGGATATGCTTGTAAGCTGGAATATCGAAGCAAATGATCCTGGAGAGAATCTTACAATATCAATTCAGTTCATCATCCTGAACATGGAAACTATTTTACTGCCAATCTGAAAGCCAAAAAGCTGTGCTCATCCCCAGAGTCAGATCATGCAATTTTCTTTTGGTTGATGCCTCATAAAGTTGCAGTATGGATATATTGGCATGTAAGCTTCCTTTTTTGCTATACTTCCCTCTTGCTGTGTTTTTATATGATAAGTATTTTGTAAAACTGCTGCGGTGCTGTCAGACTATGATAAGCTTTCTTTGGCAAGCAATTTAAGAGGCTTGAACTTGAAATAACTGAAATACTCAAGTATTGCAAATGATATAGTCTTAGTTGACGGTACATAATGAGTAAATACTAAATTTGAGTGATGTGTATGATACAAGACCCTGCTCAGTTGCTCTAAATGATAATTATGGTTAGAGTGAAAATTTTGCTTTTGTTGAGCCCAATGGTAGCCATTAATCCATGTAGTTGATCCAACCTTGTAGAATAAGGTTTGGACGTAATCAATGTATTTTGTGTACAAGATGTTTTCTAATACTTTTTATTAATAGCCATTGGTAACTAGAGAGTACAGCCAAATTGTAATAGTTGTCAATTTTCAAATTTATGACTGGTATTGGTTTGAGCAGTTCTATAGAGAAAATATATTACAAAGAACTACAAACTCAAACGTGACAAGTAAGTAGGTATAATTATTCACAACTGAATTCGACAGATGCAGTCCTTCACATGCAGTATCAAACAGTTCTGACTTTAGGCGCAAAAATCACCAACAGATATCAAAATCAATCGGTATGAATCTAACCAACAACAAATATAAATTATGAAGTTACATGATTTTCGCTCTATAATCCAGACACATATCACATGATTCTTTCGATCAGACCTCTTAGGCAAAAGTTCTTTGTCTTGAAGGGATAGAAGATCTATACTGTCAGCAATTAAACTAGAAGCTGAGAACCATCTTTGAGTGTTCCGCCAGTAAGTTAGCCATCGTATGTAGTGAGCAACACGAACTGTCCACTGGTCTTGAAGTTTTTGTTGGTAGAAAACTTCATTAGTTGAGTTTGCAGTAAGACCAGCCCACCAGTAGTTGACAACTGGGGTTATGAGCACTGCACCTGCCAGCCTGTCAGCATTGAAATTTTTTTATCAATGTGATAAAGAGATAAAGATAATGATTGACAATTCCATCTAACTGATGCAAAAATGATGCCCAGGAAATTAGGGAGGTGAGGACCATACTATAATTATCATAGTTTCACATGGCATAGACTACAGTTGAACTGGCAAAGTGAAGAATTTCCTATTTTTATAGTGTCATCTTAGTAATTTGATGTTTGGGTCTTTTAGTTTTTTATAGGCTCGGTTTGTGAGTTATTCTAATGGTGGGCTATTATATTTGTGTTAGTGGCTGGTTATAAAATTTAGGCGTGAGCTACTTTCACAACAAGTCTTGACTATTGCTGACAGGTAATCCCATGGTCACCAACAAGTCTTGAAATTGAGCTGGTCCCTATAATTCTTCACAGGGTATGGATTGGTGAAGAAGACGAAACTTCATCTCCTCCCGTTTTGTGTGCATGACCCCAAAAGAGTTCAATGCTAGACATACTTGTTTTGTTTATAGCTGAGGCATGGTAGTCACCTTTTTTTCTTGATCATCACATTGAAACTTTTATGTTCATGAAATAGTTCTTCATCTTTCTTATTTATTAGTTGTAAAACTTGAAATATTATGATAACATCTAAATTTCTTGCTTTGCATGGAAATGGTTACTCTGTTCGGTTTGGTACATGCTTAGGCAAGATTGTGGTTGCAGCTTCCTGAAGCTAGTATCATTCCATTGTTGAATTGAACATAGTCTGACAAGTATAATAAAGTTGTCTAGGACTTTAGATGATTTAGTTAGAATGTGATTTGACACTAATTAAACTACATAAATTTTGATGTAAAGAAACTTTGATGCGAAGATATTTAACCATTGAAGAGAATATTGTATTTTGGATTGGTGTAATGAAACTAAACATATATGTATTTGATTCTAATATATTTTTTGTCACTCTAATATTTATAATTATGATTTTGGTCTCTACACTTTTAAAGTTTGGTTTTTAGTGACATAGGTTTATTTATTTTAAACGATTATATACTACTGGATTGGAATTATGCAGGTTTAAAACATGGTCTAATCCGTCTTCAGAATTTAAAAGAATTATGTAAAACAAAATAAATTATAAGACGGTTCTTTGGAGAAACTTCTTAGAAAGTAGACTTTCTAAGATAGTTTTAAGCAAAACCGACTTTAAAAAGTCAATTTTTTTCCATTTTAAAAAAAAATGACATTGTAAGATGATTTTTTGTGAAAATTGATGTAGAAGCCTACTTTTTAAGAAGATTTAAAAACCATCATGAAAAATGTTGACTTTTTAAGATGACAGACAGATTCAAAGACAGTTCAAAATCGTCTTCGAAAGTGACAAAACACCAACTTTAAATGTCTTTTTTTAGTAGTGTTAAGGTATAATTTAACTTTATCTCAATAAAATATCATGATTGTGCAATTTTACTTCCTTTATTTTCAATAGCACTAATTGAGTTTCAAAATGCTTTTCTCTATGACATTTGGAACCCATCTATTAGATTATTGTCAGTTTTCTAGAAAATTTTCCTAATTTCTCAAATCCACGATTTTAGTCCCATGGTTTTTAATTATAATATTTGTTCCCCCTAATTTTAGAAATTGGCGATTTTGATTCATCTATTAGATTATTACCTAATAATTGTGATTAGTAGAGTTATTAACTTAATTATAAATTAATTTAAAAACTTTAATTAAAGATTATTAGAGGAAAGGAATGAAGATAATTCATGGGACTTGAGTATTGTGTAATAATCCAATTTTGTTTTTGTTGTTGTCAGAATCCACCTATGTCTTATAAGAAGGTCAATTAGATAGAAAGATTATGTTGTAGTCATCATACGATAAAAGAGGAGAGAAGTTAGAGGGGAGATAATATGAGACGACGAGGACCACCATCATGGCTCACATCCCTTGTTGCAACAAACTTATTTTGAGATAAGAGGTGGTGGATTCTTCCATGTTTAATTGGTTAAGACGAACCAATATAAAAAAAAAATGTGTGATGATCTCTTACCTATCCCTTTCATAGTCTTATTCAATGTTTAAATAACGTCTTTGTTTTTAAAGAGTAAAGAGCTAGGTTATCTAAATACCAAAACGTTTTACATATCTATACTTGAACATGATATTTATAAAAGGTTTTAAACATCATCTTTCAAAAAAGATGATAGTGTTGATGAAAAGATTTGTAAAAAAGTTTTGAAAACACAATTTAACATTTTTTTAATGATTTCCCACTACTAACATGATTTTTCACTTCAATAATATTAATAAGGCTTAATTTCACTTCTCCTTCTAAAGTATCATGACTATGCAATCTTGGTCCCTCAACACCACATTAGCATGTTAAAAGAATAGGACAAGTTATATTCACAAGAACAAACCAATTAAAGCATCAATAATTTTGAACAAGCATTTGTATTTTTGTTGTTGCATATTGTTTAATAGCCTGCTTATTTCCACTTTGTTCTTGATAAGTTCATTCAAAAAATTATATCAACCTTTAGAAGCCAGGAAGAACTATGAGGATAAGTATTAAATGGAATCAACCTTGCAATCAGAGAAAGACCCTACATGATAAGCAACATACAAAAAACCAATTTTAGCTCTAAAAGAGTCTGAAATCATTTTTTTGTCTTATCATGTACAACATGTTCACTGTGCCATTTAGCCATGACTTGGCCTTTGCTCAAGTGTCAAGCTGTCACTCTTTAGAAATGAAACTGTCAGAATTTCCATACTAACAATGTCAACATCAAGTTATAAAAAATGATCTAATTGAAACATTTTAAAAAATTAGACAACCTAATTAGAATGTTTTAAAATTTGAAAACCAAGTTGACACGTTTTATATAATTTTGGAACCAAATTGATAAAATTCAAAAACCTAAAACTAACCACATTTAAAAACTTGTTTTATAATTCTTTTAACTAAAAATAAAAATCGTTTGTTGTTTTTAAAATTTTCAAAACTCAAAAAGCGCACCAAACATGGCATAAACTTTTTAGATTCAAGCTGAGATTAACTATGTTGCAAGACAAAGATTTATTATCATAAAGTGAGAGGTTGAAATGATTTAAATATTAAAGTTGAATTAATAAATTTAAAATCCAAAAATTAAAAGAATAAAATAAAAATTAATAAACTATATTCAAATAGAACTTAATCATAAAATTCGCCTAAGACCACAAAATTATTAGACACAACCCTGATAATGGTTCACCATAGCCTACCTATAAAGGTTATTCACATTATTATTCATCCAAAATTTGGTGTTCAAAAAACATTTTGGCCGTTAACGGTCAAGGCCAGCAGAACATATATGATATTTCTCTCAATTTATTCCGATTGTTTTTCCCCCCTAGTTTCCCAAATGCCAATCAAGTGGCAATTATTAGACAAATGGCATAGACCAAGCACCCTATGCCCCATCGTTTCACAGTCCCACCTCACCTCAAAGACAGACAAATTACAACACCCAACGAATATGACTACTCATCCTCCCTCTCTTACCCGCCGCACACATCATACTCCAAAACAAGCAATTAAAATTAAATTGCCTAATTACCTACAACCTATTTATTTTTGTGGCAGCAATCATAATCATAATCATATTCATATACACATACATTTACTCATTAAAAAAAGAGAGAAAACTCATCCAAGAAAAATATATACATACATTTCAATAATAATAATTAATAAATCTCTAACCCTCTTCTAAATTCCAACTCTTCAATAATACTAGTATATTTCCAATTTTACATGCAAAAATTCAATCAAGACCACATTTAATTAAACTTCAAGCAACACCGATAATGGTATCCCCACCACCGCCAAAATTCTCATTAGAAATAGGTGGCTTGGATACCGGAAGCTTCAGCGACAGCGACTTCCCACTCAAGTCCAACTCAGCCATCTTCGACGACGGAGGCGCCGGAAGAACCGGTTTCGACCTAGCTGACGGCAACACCACTTGTTCCTCTTCCTTCTCCGGCCACGGTTCCATCACCTTCATTTCAACAAACAAAAAAAATCAAAATTAATAAAAATTAAATTAAATTAAAATTAGATCCGTAAAATAAAATTGTTGTTAAGATATTATTCCTTATGTTTCTTCCTTTTTAATTTAATTGTCAAATTTTTAAAGAATTTTTTTATTTTTATTTATTTAATTGTAAAATTACATTAATTAGTTTTGTATTAATTGTAACTTTATTTATCATTTTATTTTTAATAATTTTACTGATCAATATCTTTAGAATATTAATTAAAAATTAAAAAATTTAATCAATATCATTCAAATATTAATTAAAAAATAAAAAATATATTTATTATGATCAACGAAGATCATAGAAAACTGTAAAAAAATCATGTTCAAAGTAATTTTATATATATTTTTATTTTTAGCTCCTTAATTCCTTAATGATTAACATTCTCCAACTTTAATTAATTAAAAATTTTATTTATTCCTGAGTGAAAAAGAAAAATAGGTAAAACAAAAAAACCGAATAACTATTTTAATAGAATCCAGAAAATTTTCTTTTAAGAAAAAATTATTTCTTGATTTCTAAAGATTAACCTTAAAAACATATAAAAAGTAAGGAGGACAGTAATAGAAGGTACCGAGTCGGTGGTGATGTCAAAGAGACTAGATCTCCGGCGGCGGCGGTGGTTCTGCGTTTGACGGCGGAGGAAGTACTTCTGAGCATGACTAGCAACCTGTGTAGGCGTTCGAGTCTTCACGAAGTTTCTAGAAATCCCTCTCCAATCTCCTTTACCGATGTTCTGTAATCCCAGCAGGAACAACCTGTGCTCTTCCTCCGTCCACGGAACCCCTAATTTATTCATAACCATTCTCAACACCTTAACAAAAAATTTAATCAATCAATTAATTAGTTAAGTATTAATATACGGTTCTTACCTCGCTTGCGTTCGCGCGTGTGACGGGAGGGGTGAACGACGTCGTCTGAGGCGTACCCTGCGTTGGGATCGTGCGGTGGTGGAGACTCGTACTGAGAAAGATTGTTCATGCTAGCGCTCTTTCTGAAGGAGGTGGGGTGGTTATCCGCTACGGTGAGGCGCACGCCGAAGAGCATGATCCCGTTCTTCTCTGCGGAACACATTTATAATTTTTTAATTTATTTTTGGTTTGGTTTAGTCTCTCAGTTAGTCCATGCAAGGAAGAAGAAGAGGCTGTGTGTATGTTGTTGAGACTGAAAACAGAGAGAGGGTGAGAGTGACGTTGGAGAGGGTGGGATTTGGATTTGGATTTGTTTCTCGCTTGCGCTGTCCATCTTCACGTGCTTATCAGTTACTACTCAGACACTGTTATTGGCCAATGTTATTATTACCAGGGGAATCTATATTTTAAATAAAAATAAAATAAAAGAAAGAAGAAAGGTTTAGAGTTAACAAAAATAAAGTTAGAAAAGGAAGTAATTAACTAAAAATAGTGAGATAGTTTTTAAAAAATAAATAAAATTGATGAAAGGTAAAATTGTCAAAAAAAATATATTGAGTTTGATAATTCTCATTATTAATAGTCATAAATTAGTAGTATTTTTTTGACAGCATTTTTAGTAGTAGTATTTTTAAAAAAACTTATGAATCCTTTTCTTTTTAAGAAAACAATTTATACACAATATAAATAGGTATACATAATTATCTAATAAAAAAATTATAATATATGATAATTTTTTTAATTATTAAAATAATTATTTTGAGATAATTTAAATAATAATTTATAATTAAATGATAATATAAAATTATTTTACATAATTAAACTTTTTTTTATCCATATGTGTTCCCTCTTTTATGTTCTTATGCATAAAAAGATGTTGGTGGATTGAATTCAAACGGTTTTAAAAGGAAAAATAATTAATTAATTGTTTCAATATTTTTAATCTATCATTTAAGTAGTTTAGTTTAAAAGTTAAATTTTATCCAATCTAACTTTAAGCCAATTGTATTTAGTATCGAATGTATGATAAGATATATAGTGTATTCAATTAGTATTAAATAGTCATTTAGAATATCAAATATCTAGTGTATAAATAATTATATAAGTAATAGTGGTATAGTTGTTTAAATATATACGTTAAAAATATTTTTTTAGAAATAAAATAATAATTATATATATATATTTAATTGAATAGCTACTAAGAATTTTTTATATTAAATATATTTTTCATAAATAAATATAAGTTATGTGATAGTTTATAAAAAATATATGAAATATAAAAATATAAACTTATATGAATGATATTATAAATTTATACATAAAAATTTTACACATATATTTTTGGTTTAAATTAAATTGAATCAATTTTAAAAATTAATTTAAAATCCAATTGAACAAGAAAACAATTTTTTTTATTTGTTAGTTATTTTTTCTATTAACAAAGTTCCTTAATTAACTCATAAATATTTTCTTATATTTAATATAAAATTAAGCAAGTAATAATTATTTATATAAATAACTATCTTTTATTTTAGTGTCAGGAGTTACGAACCGGCCATAAAAAATTAGCTATTCTTATGTGATGAACCTTTATGATATTTCGTTGGGGCGTTCCCTTCATAGCGACGCGTTACATCGGGCCCAGGGTGTATCGAAAAATGTGCTAGGGTCCTCGCCACAAGGCAAGGCGCTACATCGATCCCGGGATGTAGTGAAAAGTGTGCTAGGGTCCATGCCGAAAGGCAAGGCACCAGGTCTTCACCCGGATTTGGTGACAAAAGGGCAAGGGTTCCAACATGCAGATGGGCGAGCGTGGTGGGCAAACACAGCCCAGGGGTTTAGGATGAAATTGGGAAGCTGGAACATAGGAACATTAACGAGTAAACTGAAGGAGTTAGCAGATGCCTTTGCTAGAAGGAAAGTGAATATTGTTTGCTTGCAAGAAACTAAGTGGGTTGGAGAAAATGCCAAGGAAGTGGAGGGCACTGGTTTCAAGTTATGGTATACAGGTACTATCAAGAGTCGCAATGGAGTTGGAATTATGATTGATAGAAGTTTCAGAGATAAAGTCGTTGATGTAAAAAGGAAAGGCGACAAGATTATGATGATTAAGCTTGTAGTGGGGGATCTTATTTTAAATATCCTTAGTGTGTATGCACCCCAAGTGGGATTACTATCAGATGAAAAAAACCAATTTTGGGAAGACTTGGAGGAGGTTCTGAAAGGGATATCAAGAGAGGAGAAGATTTTCCTAGGAGACGATCTAAATGGGCATGTTGGTAAAAACAGTGGAGGTTTTGATAGAATTCATGGTAGTTTTAGCTGTGGGACGAGAAATGAGACTGGAGAAGATGTCTTGAACTTTGCACTAGCCTATGATTTGATGCTAACGAACACTTTTTTCCGGAAAAGGGAGTCTCATCTTATCACGTATCATAGTGGCCAAAATCATAGTCAAATTGATTTCTTTATGACTAGACGGGAAGATAGAAATTCGTGTATTGACTGCAAGGTCTATCCTGGGGAATGTGTGGCGACACAACATAAGTTGGTTGTTCTAGAGGTTAGATTCAACAAAGTTCTTAATTTGAGGAAGAATGATCAAAATCCAAGGATAAGATGGTGGAAGCTAAAGGAGGAGAAACAAATAGAGTTTAAAGAAAATATGTTGCGTGAAGGACCTTGAGAGTTTATTGGAGAAGCTAATGAAATATGGTATAAGATGGCTGTGTGTGTCCAAAATGTGGGAATGAGGGTGTTAGGTGAAAGCAAAGGAAACAAAGTTCTTACAAAGGAAACATGGTGGTGGAATGGAGAGGTGCAAGAGGCTATTAAACAGAAGAAGGAATGTTTTAGATCTTTGCATAGATGTCCCAATGATGAGAATTTGCAAAAGTTTAGAGTAGCGAGAAAAGATGCAAAGAAAGCAGTGCGGGAAGCTAGAGGCAAAGTTTTTGACTATTTGTATAAAAATCTTGGGAGCAAGAATGGAGAGAAAGGTATTTACAAATTTGTAAAAATGAGGGATAAGAAGAGTAAAGACCTCATCCAAGTTAGATTTATCAAGGATGAAAATCAAAAACTTTTGGTGAGGGATGAAGATGTAAGTGAAAGATGGTTAAACTACTTTAACAATTTTTTTAATGGGAATGGTGACAAGAGTGAGGTGGTTTTGGAGGACATTTTTGATGATCTGAATAGAAGATTTGTGCGCAGAATTAATAGACATGAGGTTAAGGAGGCTTTAAAGAGGATGAAGAATAATAAAGAGTTGGGACCTGATGACGTCCCTATTGAAGTGTGGAGGGGCTTGGGAGATGTGACAATAAAATGGTTGACCAATCTTTTTAATAGGATTCTTCAAACAAACAAGATGCCTGATGCTTGGAGGAAAAGTATGCTTGTGCCTATTTACAAAAACAAGGGAGATATCCAGAATTGTTCAAACTATAGAGGCATCAAGCTCATGAGCCATACTATGAAGTTGTGGGAGAGAGTTATCGAACATCGCCTAAGGAGGGAGACCAAGGTTTCAGTAAATCAATTTGGATTATGCCACGAAGATGTACCATGAAAGCTATATTCTTGATGAGACAATTAATGGAAAGGTATAGGGAAAGGAAGAAAGACTTACATATGGTGTTAATAGATCTTGAGAAAGCATATGATAGAGTCCCAAGAGAAGTCTTATGGTGGACTCTTGAGAAGAAAAAGGTAGCATTAAAGTGCGTTAATGCAATCAAGGATATGTATGATGGGGCTACCACATGTGTGAAATCCTGTAATGGAACATCAAGGTATTTCCCTATCACGGTAGGTGTCCACCAAGGTTCAGCTCTTAGTCCTTATCTTTTTGCCTTAGTGATGGATGAACTGACAAGAGACATTCAAGAGGAAGTGCCGTGGTGTATGCTTTTTGCAGATGATATCGTACTTATTGATGAGACCAAAGATGGCGTGAATAGGAAATTGGAATTGTGGAGAAGCACTTTGGAGTCTAAAGGATTCAAGATAAGCAAGACCAAGATAAAGTATATGAAGTGTGAGTTTTCACGAGATAAGGATGGTGATCAAGACACAGTGCATCTACTTGATCAAGAGGTACCCAGGAAAGATGTTTTTAGATACTTGGGATCAATGTTGCAAAAAGGTGGTGAGATTGATGAGGATGTAAGTCATAGGATTAGAGCAGGGTGGATGAAATGGCAGAGTGCATCAGGGTTTTTGTGTAACCGCAAGATTTCCCTTAAGCTAAAAGGAAAATTCTATAGAACGGCTGTTAGACCGGCGATGCTATATGGTGCGGAATGCTGGCAAGCACATAGGCAACATGAGCATAAAATAGGGGTAGCAGAAATGAGGATGTTAAGGTGGATGTGTGGATATACGAAGATGGATAAGATAAGAAATGAGGATATTTGACGAAAGATATCAGTGGTACTAGTATGTGAAAAGATGAGGGAGCATAGATTGAGATGGTTTGGGCACGTTATGAGACGGTCATTGGATGCTCTTGTAAGAACAAGAGTTTGTTACCAAGAGCTAGACACAAAGAGAGGTAGAGGTCGACCGAAACTTACCTGGGGAAAGGTAGTTAAACAAGACCTAATGGAGTGAGATATAGATTGGCGGACGGTATGTCTTAGGACGGAGTGGAGAAAAGCGATAAGGTTGGTGGAGGGTTAAACCCATTAGTAACTCTATGTTCCAGTCGTTCCCTTGTTTTAGTCCTTCTCCTCCTCTTTTCTCCATTCTTCCTCTCACCATTCTGCTTTTAGCCTATTTTTTCCTCTCATTTGTCTTATTTTTGATTTATCATTGGGCTCGTTTACCACCGACCCCAATCAACTTGGGTTAAAGGTGTTGTTGATGTTGATGTTGACACATATGCTTATTGTGATTTCAAAAATGTAGTTTGTTGGCTTCAAAAGCATTTGGTCCCTCGTATACATGCTATAGAGTTGGGTTGCATGGGATTTTTCCAATTAAGAGATACAATTAACAACTATATATGTCATCCATTCAACAAAAAATCCTTCAGTTTTTACAAACACCAATTTAATACCTTATATAATAAGGAAAGGTCTATAACAAAAGAAAATGAAAATCCTTATGTTCTTGGAAAATGCACTCCAAAAAAGTCACATGCTTCAGTTTTGAAAATCCTTGCTTTATTGAGCTCTTTTATACGAAAGTGTTGTGATTTTTCCTGTGTAACAAAAGCCACTAGATTAGTAAAGTAGAACAACATAGCCCATGGTTAATATTTCATAACATTAACTTAAGAATAAAAATAAATAAAATCTTTTCCCTGTATGATTGAACCTGTGATTAACAATGATCATGATAAATAAATCACTACAAAAATATAGTTTTAACATCGTTACGTTAATATTGATTTTTGATAAAATTGATGTTAACAAACACGCGATGATATTTTTGTAAATAACGTGAGTTTGTTAACATCGATTTTTGGAAAAA
>CM023948.1:21178451-21207095 GCA_013407115.1 Glycine latifolia | reverse complement strand
TTATGCCAGGAAGATGTACCATGGAAGCTATTTTCTTGATGAGACAATTAATGGAAAGGTATAGGGAAAGGAAGAAAGACTTACATATGGTGTTTATAGATCTTGAGAAAACATATGATAGAGTCCCAAGAGAAGTCTTATGGTGGACTCTTGAGAAGAAAAAGGTAGTATTAAAGTACATTAATGCAATCAAGGATATGTATGATGGGGCTACCACATGTGTGAAATCCTGTAATGGAACATCAAGGTATTTCCCTATCACAGTAGGTGTCCACCAAGGTTTAGCTCTTAGTCCTTATCTTTTTGCCTTAGTGATGGATGAACTGACGAAAGATATTCAAGAGGAAGTGCCGTGGTGTATGCTTTTTGCAGATGATATCGTACTTATTGATGAGACCAAAGATGGCGTGAATAGGAAATTGGAATTGTGGAGAAGCACTTTGGAGTCTAAATGATTCAAGATAAGCAAGAGCAAGACAGAGTATATGAAGTGTGAGTTTTCACGAGATAAGGATGGTGATCAAGACATAGTGCATCTACTTGATCAAGAGGTACCCAGGAAAGATGTTTTTAGATACTTGGGATCAATGTTGCAAAAAGGTGGTGAGATCGATGATGATGTAAGTCATAGGATTAGAGTAGGGTGGATGAAATGGCGGAGTGCATCGGGGTTTTTGTGTGACCGCAAGATTCCCCTTAAGCTAAAAGGAAAATTCTATAGAACGGCTGTTAGACCGACAATGCTATATGGTGCGGAATGCTGGCTAGCACATAGGCAACATGAGCATAAAATAGGGGTAGCGGAAATGAGGATGTTAAGGTGGATGTGTGGATATACGAAGATGGATAAGATAAGAAATGAGGATATTCGACGAAAGGTATCAGTGGTACCGGTATGTGAAAAGATGAGGGAGCATAGATTGAGATGGTTTGAGCACGTTATGAGACGGCCACTGGATGCTCCTATAAGAACAATAGTTTGTTACCAAGAGCTAGACACAAAGAGAGGTAGAGGTCGACCGAAACTTACCTGGGGAAAGGTAGTTAAACAAGACCTAATAGAGTGAGATATAGATTGATGGACGGTATGTCTTAGGACAGAGTGGAGAAAAGCGATAAGCTTGGTGGAGGGTTAAACCCATTAGTAACTCTATATTCCAGTCGTTCCCTTGTTTTAGTCCTTCTCCTCCTCTTTTCTCCCTTCTTCCTCTTACCATTCTGCTTTTAGCCTTTTTTTTCTCTCTCATTTGTCTTATTTTCGATTTATCATTAGGTTCATCTACCACCGACTCCAATTAACTTGTGTTAAAGGTGTTGTTGATGTTGAATTATCTTTTATTTTATTTTAAGTAACTCAAAATCAAAATAAATGTGAATGTGATATTAAAATAATATTTTATAAGTAATCCATTAAGTAATTCGCTTTTGTCATTGAAAAAAAAAAAAACAACTCCCTTTGTTTGCAACTCGCGAAGGTATGAAGTATATTGAATTGTGCCATTTTTTTAGGGAGTATTGAATTGTACCTTAACATGTGATAAATGTGTGAAATGAATTTGTGCAAGTATATTCATCTATTAATAACTAATATCCGGTAATTATTACTGAATGAAACCTCAAATAAAAAAATAAAAAAATAAAGAGGTGCACTGTTCAGGACAGCTTGATTATAAAAAATTGATTAAGTTCATTTTTGTTTTCAAATCATGGTATCTGGTGAATTATCTATTAATTTTCTTAACGCGACTTATATTTGTCAAAAAAATTGACTAATTATCTTTAATAGGATATTTTTTTAATTATATTTTTTATTCACAAAATTTAAATTTGAAATTGTATTTAGTCAATGATAAAAAACAATTTAAAGGGATCAAGCGGACAAGGCTAGTTCTTCTTGTGTCAAAATACTAAGTTAAACTAACAAAATTATATATTTTATTTTGAGTTGGAGTTTAATTTATTTTTGCATAAAATCAAACCATGCACCCCTTTAATTAAAATTAATATTATTATAAGGTTATTCATGGGTAGGGTACGAGTGGCCCCAGAAGTAAACAAAAAAAACTCTGCGGGTGGATTAGAAAACCTAACAATCAAGATAGGCCAAACAATATAAAGCAAGTTGATTAAACATTTTGATATTCTCAAGTTGCGAGTAATATATATACATATACATGGGAAGGTTAATGTGTAAACATCATATTTTAGTATAAGTATATTTATAACCAACATCATAAATATTTGAATAAAAAAATCATTCAACTTATTTGTGTTAGTAATCAACACCATAAATTCAATAATTTTTTTACAATTATTTATGACGTTGATTGCTGATACAATCATATTAAAAAAATAGTGTGTATGTGTGCATTAACATTCTACATATGAGGAGAGATCAAAATATTATAATAAGGTAACTTTGTTAATTATTATATCATTTTTATAACTTTATGTAGAATATGATTTTTATTAATTCAACTATTGAATTATATCTACATATTATCAAGATTGTTTGTGTCAAATTTTGTCAAAATTAAATAATAACAAAGAAAGTAATCAAACAATCCATATTTTAATATATTTTAAAATGTTTATATTAAGTTGATTTTAATTTATATGAAAGAGATAGCAAATAATTTTTTAATATGAAATTTTGCACATAATTTATGTGAAAATAATTTTTATCTCAATTAGTTGAAAATTTATAAAACATGTAATAATTATCAAAGTTATGCAACTATAATTTGATTCCTCTTTTATATATATATATGTGTGTGTGTTTTTTGGAAAATGTCAGTGAATAAATGGAAAATACTTAAATACTTCTGTCCAAGGAGCAATAATTTGAATTTATTTCAAACAATAATGTAATCAATTAAGAAAAGGGAATGGTGGAGAAGCAGGACGTTTTGTGGACCATGGATTAGGCATATTCGAGGCCCCTTTCATGGAAAACTTGGTTGTTAATTTAGTACTATTTAAATAACTTGCACTTGCCTTTTTATTAATCATCCAAAACTAAAGGTGTGAGTTTAGTTGTATAGGATAAGCAAACATAGACCCCGCTAATCTTTCTGATCACCTCAGCCTTCAATATTCTATGTGGGCAAGGAATTGCTTCGTTTCCCTTTGATGGATCTATTAATGACACATTTTATGTTTTTATTTCCAGATTTTTATGTCTTCAACTTGGAAGAGAGTGGTATCATTGGTATGTATCAGCAGAAGTTGTAATTCATATGAAACAAAAATACGTAATTTGAATGGCAAAACAATAAAATTCATTCCGACCGAGATAGTAAATTTGTGTTTACACGAGAATAGTGTAATTAATCTTTGTGTGTACTTTAATTTTTTTTATGTAGTGACGATTGTCTTAGGATTTTACTTTCTAAAGTGAGTAAGTCGTTAACAAGAAAATCAAAGATCGATTTTATTTTCACATATTGAACTACTAACTATTAACTTTCTCTGTTAAAAAAAAACTATAATTTTCTCATTATGATATTACTCACTTTATCCTTATTTTAGAAGGATCAAGTATATTGTGAGTAACCAACTACTTTAGTCCCTCAAACTTGAAATTGTTGTCACATTAGTCTCTTAATTGAAGGGAAAAAAAATCTTGAAACTGTAAATCGACAACCACATTAGTCTTGTTGGTGTTAAAATATTAGCCATCGAGAATAGTCGTTTATCATCGCTAATTCAGACAATGACCATTGACTTATGTAGGCTCGATCCAAATGGATTTTAGCTCATCCATCAGGAGGGGAATTCAAATGCTTTGAGGAGTTAAGAATGGTTTCCTAGCATTAGGCACGTCTGAACCACTCTTACCTTAAAAACATGGAGAATGAGAGGTTATTTTATGGTAAACGGCTATCAGCTAAGAACCCCTTTAAATATGTGAATTTTCAATGTAAAATGGATCCCCCGATCAATCTAATCAAATTTATCCTTTTAGTAATTTAATCTCACATTTATAACTTTATTTGCAACTTTGTTTACCGCTTTTCCTTTGAGTTTCTAATTGTTTTTAGCTTTCCATTACCTTCATTCCTTTGGGAGTAGTTTATCATTGGAATATCATGTTCACAACTACTAAGAAACTCGTTGGAGTGAACAACGAACCCAATTGAGAAACAAAATTTCTTCCTCAATCCAATCAGTCAAGTGAGAATCATCCTTTGGTGATTAGATGTTTCCATGGCTAGCTAATTACAAAATCCACACCAACATAAAATTGGCACATCTGGTGGACCCCAGTTTCACCTAAGTTGAAGTCTCCCTCACTCTCATTGAACCACCCATGGGACCTTTTGAAGATGGAATTGACCACTTTTGCAACTTGCAAAGATGTCTGATGTTTGAGTCAGCGCACAGCTAAACATGACTACTTTGGTTTTCACTACTTTGATGGCAACCTTGGGCACCACAACTATCCCCGTAATGACTATTGTGATGGGGTTGTCATGTCCTCGTGAAGAATTCATCTTGGAGGAAGGGACAACTAGTGTTAAAAAGATTTTGTTAAGTTAAAAGACATTTATGTCTTAATGATGAATCATGACTCTAATTATTTTGATTATATGCAAATAAATATAAATAATAAAAGTTATGTCTAATGTACTATTATATCATGATCTGTATCAATGCTTTGAAATTTTGAGATGATACACTCATAAGATGATCTGATGTAGCATTTAAGTAGTGCATTTAAGACCTTTATTAATGCTATGTGTATGAAATTCTTTAATGCAAAAAATATTCTCCTAGGATTTGTTAAAGTCCTATGAAGAATAAATGAAGTTCAGAGTCTAGAAGACGTTGATCCTCATCAAAAAGCGTGCTCTGTTGCTACATACCTTCTATGATGAAAGAAGTGACTTTCCTGCTGAAGTACAAGACATGCTATTCTATCAGCATGGACTTTGCATGATGAAGGGACATGTATTTAATACAAGCATTAAATGCTCTAGCAGACTTAAGACTTCAGACGAAGATTAGAGTGAAGAATCAAACCGTTATGAGACAATGGATACTTGGAGATAAAAGTTATATATAGAAGAAGCTTTGAAAAAAGAAGATACAAACAATCTACTCGAACTATTCTTTCATTCTTTCGTGTAAAGCTTTTTGTAAATTATACTAAATATACAAAGCTCCCAAAACACCTTGCATACCTTGAGAGAAAAGACTAAAAGTGCTGAGTGATATATCCGTCTATAAGATGATCATTTATTTTAGTCAGTGTGTAAACTTTCAATAAATCTTGTTGATTTGTTTAGAGCCAACAGTGACTTGGTAGGACAAATAATATTGGTTTTAAGTTGAGCTTAGGGTAGAACTTGTAAGGGTAAGAGACTACATCCAGTTCTTGGCAACCATCAAGTTTCCACTAACTTATCAAAGTTACAAGTATTATTCACTGTCACTTCTGGCTTTTACAGTTTCAAGCTCTACCTCAAGCTTGACTTTAACCCCAATATTCTTTGTCCTACCAAGTCATTGCTAGCTCTAAACAAATCAACAAGATTTTTTGGAAGTTTGTTCACCGACTAAAGTAGGATCATGTAATAGATGGATACACCACTCATCACTTTTAGTGTTTTCTCTCAAGGTATACAAGGTATTTTGAGATCTTGGTATCTTTACAAGAATATGCAAAAAGATTTACAAGAAAGAATAAAAGAATGATTCACGTAGATGATTCATGCCTTGTTTCTTCTAAGCTTCTTATATATATATAGACTTCATCTCTAAGTATTTGTTGTGTCACAACGGTTGGACTCTTTACTCTGATCTTTATCTGAAGTCTTGAGTCCATTGGAGCATTTAATTCTTGCATTAAATGCACGTCTCTTCTTCATGCAAAGTTCATGCTGATAGGTTACATGCCTTGTACTTCAGTAGGGAAGTCACTTCTTTCATCATAGTAGGTCCGTGACAATAGAGGGTGACTTTGATGAGGATAAACATCTTTCAGACTGTGACTTCATTTATTCTTCATAGGACTTTGACAGGTCCTAGGATAATTTTTTTCTGCATGAAAGAATCTTAGATACAAAGTATTAATGAAGGTATTAAATGCTACATCAAACGTTTTATGAGTGCATCGTCTGAAAACTTCAGACGCATAAATACAGATCATGATTTGATAACACATCAAACATAACTTTTATCATTTGTATTTATTTGCATCCAATCAAAATAATTAGGAATCCTAATTCATCTTTAAGACAAACGTCTGTTGATGTAACACTCTCACAATTTTTTGGCGATACAGAAGGTTGAAACTCTATAGAAAACTCATAATCAACTCAATTGCACTTACAACACACTTTAGAGACATCAATCCACTATCTGCATCTCCAATTAGGTGTTTGCGGTTAATTTTTCATAATGGCAATTAGACAGAGGACCAAATTGAAAAGATAAAATAAAAGTTAAGTGACCCAATTAAAATAATTAAAATTTAAGGACCTAATAAAAGTTTGGTAAAATTATGGGAACCTGTGAATCAATTTAACCCTATTTTTTCTTATGTGTGTAAATTGTTTTCATGAAAGTAACAAATTGTATACTAGTCATTATAAGACAAATTCATACTTTAGAAGCATCAATCCACTATTTGCATCTCCAATTGAGGATGATATAGTAAATTTCAAGATTTAATTTTTTAATTAAATAAAAATTAGACCAAAGCTTCTTTCTCTCTTCTCCCTCCACTCTTTCATAAAACGCATTTTCACATTCCATCAAACATTTCTAGACTTAGAGGGTGTATTGAATTAGGATTTTAAAAGACTATTTTGGCATAAAAAATCCCATGGATTTTAAAAGACTTTTATGATTAGGATTTTGTAGTTGGAATTTTAATGGATTTATAAAATATGAATTCATAAGATTTGAAAGGATATTATGAATTTTTAAGATTTTAAATGATTCCACAAATTTTTAAAAAACCTTCAAAATTATTGATAAAAATTAGGGGTGTGTATACAGACCTAGGTCTACGGACCAGGGGGATAAGAGACATTTTTTAAAAAATCTGTACAATTATATGTAGCTTTTAAGTCTGACCTGTTTAGCCCGCAAACTACCCATTTATCTCGCCTAAGCCCACTGTGAAGTATTGTTAGTTTGTTATGTTAAGATTTTAATCATTAATTTAGGTTGTTATTGTTAATTTATTATATTTAAAATGTTGATAAATTTTAGTGTTAGATTTTAGCTTAAAAAAATGAAGTCAATTTTTTTTGCTTTTAATTTTATACATTTTTTATTTCTTAAAAATATTTATTTATAAAATATATTTTAAAATTATTATAGAACCTTAAACTTTACCCACCCCTAATAAAAATCCATGAACTTTACCCACCTAACACTTCAAAAAAAAATTCATCCTATATATAGAACCTTAAACTTGTTACATAACAAATCAATTTTCTTTGACATATTTACAAGCACAATATGCTCATTACCTTTAAATTATCAATCATATTAATTGTATAAAAATTATATACCACAATGTTTGCTAGTAGCATGGGTACCGGTAGCCATTCCCACAATACGATCCCACCAAACAAAAAACATGTCCAGCAATTGTTTCAAACCCTCCATTTATATATTTATTCTCTTATACATGAGTCAACACACACACACACACACACGTGCGCGCACACAGACACACACAGCACACGTACACATGCACACACATATTCATGTTCATTTATATATGTAAACACGTAATCAAGATGTCCAAAATTCAAAGAATTGGAAAGATATCTTACCTTAAATTCAAAGAATTAAGAATATCTCTTATATCATACGTAGGGCATGTTGTTGTCCATTGGTCAAAAAAGTTAAAAAAAAATTATGAATGTCTATCTCTTTAACAAAGAGACAAGAGATTATGTATATATGATGAGAAAAACATGTCAATTGGCAGAAAAAGAAAGAAAGTCTCATGAAATCTCAAGGATTTTGATGAAGAATGTTTGATGAGTATTTTCTACTAAAAAGTCTCATGAAATCCATTAAAATCCATCCTTAAAAAAATCTATCAAAAGTTATATACTTTTGAATACCAAAAGACTTTTTTAATTTATAAAAAATCTTAATTAAATATCAACATATTTTATTTAATTCCTTAAAAATCCTAATAGTTTTGATTAAAAAGTCTCTAATTAATACACCTCTTTATTTTACTTCTCTGCTTTCATCTTCTCTAACCCATCATCATGACAACACCATTGACAATTTCAGTAACTCCGTTGCAACTTGATAAACCACATTTCTATACCAATAAAATTTCTAGATTTTCTTTTCGAAAAGTTGTAGCTATATGAAGAAAATCTTCTCATACTTTTCCTTCATGAGAACGTGTCTCGTGATCGTAATCACCATGCACGTGGGTGTTTGATATTGATGGCATTATATATGTTAGGATTATAGTTTTTGAAACAAATTATAAGTATCAAGTTCAATGCATGAGATAAAATTTATGGAGTTTTGGAATATTCTCCACGAATGAGTTGTGGGAATGTAGGAATAAATTGCAGCATAAATCATGGTAACTATGCCTTTTTGTAACTAAGAATAATAATAATAATGATGCAACACAAATTATTAAGTATGAAAATCCAAGGGACAATAGCAATAAGTGATCGTGTCGCCGAAAATACTACGACTGGTTCATTCATCTTAAATAGTTAACAACAACTTTCGAAAGAGAAAATCTAAAAATTTATTGGTACAACATAACAGTGTAATTGTATGGTGTTGTGGAGTGTCAACGATGCTAGGTTAAAGAAGAGGGAGGAGAGAGAAGACAAAATTAATGAGAGAACATATATATATATATATGATTTTTTTTTAAAAATAAAAAACTTAAATGATAAGTTACGGTAATATTCTTGAAATTATTTTTTTAAAACAAAAGAAACTGATGGATTTTTTGTCTACACACAAATTAATTTTAACCATTAGATTATAATTAAAAATAATAATAGCTGAGATTAAAATACCAAATTTTCAAATTTTTTTTACAATGGTTAAAAAGACCTTTTACATCGGTTGTACAATCGATGTTTACGCCGGTGATATAGAAAGTTAGACTTTTTTAAATCAGTTGTTAAACAATCTTAAAAATTAACTTTAATTATATCATAAATTTTTAAGTAATTGATCTTAAAAGGTAACTTTTTATATTGGTCTTTAAGTGACCGAACTAAAAAGTAACTATTAAATCAATTTTAAAAAAGAAACATGATGTATTTAAAATTGATATTTTAATCTTAGTCATGATTTTTTTTTAAATTATAATCTAACAGTTAAAATCAATTCTTCCCATTTTAAATTTCTTCTCATTTAATACATTACACACATTGAATAACTTTGATAAACTATTACACCATTGAATAACTTTTAATTGGATAATGTTTTTTTAAAATTCATTGTTGAATTTAAAGTTCCTTTCATATAGATTTGTTGAAATATGATAAAATACAATTGAACAACTTAATACCATTTGGTCTTAGTTGTTCTATAATTGAATATATGTCATAACAACAAATGAAGTGTTGAGAGTAGTAGTTATAACTAACTACCAACTATGTGTTAAACTGTATAAAATGAGTGGTGTTGTAACACCTAATAATCAAAAAATTCTAATGATGCACAAGTTTACAAAACACACTTGTCATTCCATCTTTTCTCTTCAACAACAAAATCTCTTTCTTTCTCCTTTCCTAAAGAATATATTTCCATAAATCATCTCCTTCAATTTGTTTTGACAGATTGTTATCCAGAGCTTTTGGTTTAATTTGCGCAACTCAATTCACGTACCAATTGAAGGATCATGACATTCCTGCGAATCTACCAGTTCTTGAAGTAATCAAGTACTGGGATAAATGGTGTTTATAATAACCAAGGAGAAAAAAAAAATTTGGTGGCCTGTCTGGAATCTGGCGCGAATAGCGCCAGATGCGGCGCCAGAAGCGACGCCATTAGCGCCATAGTGCTCCAGATGAGCAATTCTCACTGGAATCTGGCGCGGTTAGCGCCAGTGTGGCGCAATTAGCGCGGGGATGCAGGCTGAGTCACTATAAAAGGCCCACTTGCACGTTTTGTTAGCCAAAACTCACTCTTCTTCTTCCATGCGTTTCCACCATTGTTAAGCAAGAAAAGCTTCACAATCACTCATCCCTTGACCAAAACCTTTAGCACCCAACATGAAATTTGAAGGAAATCATCCAATGAGTTAGATTCCAACCTCCGCTTTCCTTAAAAAGCATCAAATGGAGAGATCGTTTTCTCTAGAAAACTTCACAAAGTTTGAGTTTGGAGGGGAAAGAAGGCGTTTTAAGGACATTCAAGCTTGGAGAAGTTGTCCTCTAGCCTTCCTTGTCGTTTTAGAGGTAAGAAATGCAAATTTTACCGATTATTTAAGAATTTATTTTAGAGATGAATAATGACCCATTTGAGTTAGAGCTGAAATTAGGCTTGGGTCCTTTGGAAAAGTATGCTTAGGAGGTTGTTGTGATGAAGGTTTAGCCTTGAAATATAATTTTTATGGACTTTGGAATTTGGCTCTGAAGAATGTATGTATAGGAAGATTGTTGGTTAGATTGATGATATTATGATATATATGAGCCTACGTGCTTTTACAATATGTGTTCAGGAGGCTATATAAACGGTGAAAATGTGTTGAAGTAATAGTTTTAGCCATATTGATAATCTTTGAGATTTGATATGGATAGAGTATTGAATTCTTTGAATTAACTTATGCAGAGTCTTTAGGAGACTCTAGGGCCTTGGTTAGGCCGAGATAGATCCTGTTGGGGGTCTGTAAGTCACTGGTTAGGTGATTAGTCTTTGAAACTTAGAAAAAGAGGTTAAATGGAAAAGAATAACATTTTTTTCCCATTCTAACGGTTGAGAACCGTTGTTAATTACTTGTGTGCCTCTGTATAGGGCGTGACATCGAGGGTGTCAGTGGCGGAGACCACAGTTCAGGGATTGAACAACAGAGCATTGTGTTGTCAGGTAAGTTCTTTGTTCTTGGGAGTGTTTCCCATTGCCTGAGTTCCACCATACTCCGAGGGAGTGATGGTTGCATACATGATTCATATGCATTGAATTGGATGTTATAGTTTCCTCATGATAATATGTATGCTTGTTTCTGTGCATTGTGTATGGTTGCCTTTTGGATAGATCTTCTGGCCAGTTAAATAGATATGGACCTCAGTAGGAGTAGAGCGCAACTCCTAGTCGGTTTGCTCACGTAAAGGGTGTATGATCCCTTAAGACTAGAGATAGGTGGTCCCATTGCGGTTGAAGTCTATTCTCGGAGGTGCCATATACGTGCATCCATGTGTAAAGGGGTAGCTCCCGGTGAGATGGCACGAGTGTGAGTTCTGGTCTCACACTGGGACTGAGTGTCCTAATGCTGATGATGATGCATCTTTGGCGGGCGTAGTACCGCAGATACACGTTAGAGCTAGAGAATGTCTATGTGTTGTTGTGAGGGCTAGGAGGCCTGCTGTTGTGATGCCTTTGATGTTGTGTTATCATGGAAGTGAGCCAGGGGGAGGAGAAGCCTCCAAGAATCCTGAGCTTATTGAGATTGTATCTCACCCCGTGTGTGGGGATTATATTTTGCAGGTGATGCATTGTGGCAGAGATGATGGGTCCCAGGGCGGGATTCCCCAGTAGGGACAGGCACTGTATAATTGCTTGGGCAGTTCTTTGAGAGCATTGTGGCTCACTGCTTATGGTATATTATATATTTTGTACCCTCTTGTGAGGATGTGATCTGTGAGATCATGGCACAGGGTGCCTATTCTTTTGTATAGCCACAAGGTTTGTTTTGATGATGTATATATAGATACATGTGGCTTATGTTTCTCCTGTTATATCTGTATAGATATTATTGTTTTCACCTGTCGTTCTTTATGTTATCTGGATCGTAGAGGCTTGTTGTGGTGTCTTGGCATTCGTATATGTAGGTGTGGATACTTACCATACATGATGAATCAAGGAATATGGTTTTGAAAATGCTTTCGTTTGTTTTAATTAATTGATTTTAAATTAATTACCGCGCTAATCTGATTAAGTAACTGTTAATACACCGGATGCATATAGGGTGTTA
The DNA here is from genome assembly GCA_013407115.1 of Glycine latifolia. Classification (NCBI taxonomy): domain Eukaryota; kingdom Viridiplantae; phylum Streptophyta; class Magnoliopsida; order Fabales; family Fabaceae; genus Glycine; species Glycine latifolia. Next base: position 21,194,938 of record CM023948.1, on the reverse strand, counting down.
CATTGTTCTTAAATGAGAGTTCTCTTTAGATTTCAAGGTGTGCTTGATGTTGTTGAGAAAGGAATTAATGAGTGAAAGTGCAATCGAGACACAAATAGCAGTCCATAGGGAAGAATTAAAGATTGATGGAAGAACATTGTTTCTGATCCACCAATGTGTGGATCCAAATATCTTTGAGAAAATACAAGAAACCAGTTAAGCAAAAAAGGCTTAGGCTACTCTTGCAGTGTCCTTCAAGGGTGATAAAAAGGTCAAGAAAGTGTGACTTCAATCACTAAGGAGGAAATATGAGTTGATTCAAATGGAATCCAGTGAAAGGATTTTAGAATTCTTCACAAGATTATTAAATCTTGTGAATCAAATGAAGAATTGGGGTGAAAAGGTCCCTAATCAAGCAGTGATTGAAAAGATCATGAGAACCTTAATACCCTTATTTGACTATATAATTATGGTAATTGAAGAATCAAGGGGTTTTGAGGCTATGAAGATTGAAGAATTACTAGGTTCTTTAGAAGCTCAAGAATTGAAACTGCTTGAGAGAGGTGTGTTGAAGACGGCAGACCAGGCCCTGCAAGCCCAGACCTCTAAAAGAAACAATGGTGGAAAGAACTGGAAAAAGGGATCAGAGAAAGGAAAATACTTAAAAGGAAATTGGAAAATAATAATCCTCTAGCAAGGGATCTTGGAATTCAAATGGTAAAGATGGGAAAAAAGGGTATGACCAAAGGAAGGTGCAGTGTTTCAATTGTGAAAAATATGGTCACTATGTTGACGAGTGTTTGTTCAAGAAAGGGAAGTCAAGTAGAAATAATAGTGAAGAAGCTAATGTTGCCCAAGAGCATGAGTCTGATTCTGATCCAGTTTTGTTGATGATGACAACCAGTGAAGGTTAATCACATAGTGAAAACTGGTATCTTGATACAGGATGTTCAAACCATATGACTAGCTATAGGGATTGGTTGATTAAGTTTGATCCAAGCAAGAAGACTCAATCAAATCAAACTTGTTGATAACATATCACTGATGGCAGAAGGCATGGGAAAAATTGTAATTCAGAGAAAAGATGACAAGGCTTCAATGATTAAGGAAGTTTTGTTTGTACCAGGTATGAAGTGCAAATTGATGAGTGTTGGAAAATTAATAGAAAAAGGGTTTTTAATGGTGATGAAGGAGAATGACTTGCAATTGTTTGACTCAAGGCAAAGGTTGATACTGAAGTCTCCACTGTCCAAAAACATGACCTTCCAAACATCAATTAAACCTACACAAGTGGAGTTTCTAGTAGCTAGAACTAATGAAGGTTGGCTCTGGCATCTCAGGTTTGGTCACATAAACTTTAGAAGTTTGAGTCAGTTACACAATGATGAAATGATGATAGGTTTTCCTAGAATCACAACACCTGATAAATCATGTGAATCATGCTAGGTAAACAAGCAAGATTAAGTTTCAATTCCCACTTACCTATGAGAGCTATAGGTCTATTACATGCTGTTCATTTTGATGTTTGTGGGCCTTTTAAGACTCATTCATTAGGGGGGAACTTTACTTTGTGACACTAGTGGATGAGTATAGTAGAATGATGTGGCTTTACATGATCAAGAACAAGAGTGATGTGTTTGATATTCTTCAAAAGTTCAAAACTATGTCTGAAAGACAATGTGAGAAGAAATTGAAGATCCTTCGGACAGATGGTGGAGGAGAATACACATCCAGAGAAGTTGAAAGTTTTTGTGAGAAAATGGGCATTCAACATGAAGTGACAACACCTTATACTCAACACAATTGACTTGCAAAGAGGAGAAATAGGACAATCTTCAACATGTGCAGAAGCATGTTGAAGCATAAGCAATTGCCAAAGTCCTTTTAGGGTGAGGCTGTTGCTACTTGTTAGCACTGAGATTGAAATTCTGGTCTTCTGATTCGAATATCTGACGCTACTGGAGCCAGGAACCACGCGATTAGCGTGGTAATGTAGTTAAGACCAGTTTGATTCGAATTAGTGGCACTAGTCGCGCTAGATTCCACGCAGTCCGTGCGGGAAGGCCGAATGCTTAAAAATCACTTTCAAAGCTTTTTACCAATTGAGATTCTAAGTTAAACTAAAGCTATAACAAAAACCTACAATAAAAGAACTAAAACTAAATATAATACTAATAATATTTAAACAGAAGAACTAAAATAAAGATTAACAATTAACTAAATGAACTAACTAAAAATTAGAAACACATAACATAATTCAAGCCAATAAAAAGAAAACTTAAACATGAACAATAAATGAGTTAAGATCAAATCAAAACTCTTGGATTGCCTTCCAAGTAGCGCTTGTTTAACGTCACGAGCTTGACGTACCACTTTTAATCATCAAGTAAATTCAGTGGAATAGAAACCGCATTCCTATCCACTTGACCACCAAAATAAGGTTTCAATCTGCATCCATTCACTTTAAAAGACCTGTCATTGTCTAAGGGGGAAATTTCAACTGTTCCATAAGGATAAACTTTTCGTACTAAAAATGGACCAGACCAACGGGATTTTAACTTACCTGGAAACAACTTCAGGTGAGAATTATAGAGCAATACCTGTTGTCCTGGCTCAAATTCTTTTGGGCGAATTTTATTATCATGCCATTTCTTGGTCTTTTCCTTATAAATCTTGGCATTCTTATATGCAGCTAACCTGAACTCATCAAGCTCATTTAATTGCAATAATCATTTTTCGTTAGCTTTAGAGAGTTCAAAGTTTAAGAATTTAGTAGCCCACATAGCCTTATGTTCCAATTCAATTGGGAGATGACAAGACTTACCATACACAAGTTGAAATGGTGACATACCTATAGGTGTTTTGAATGCAGTCCGATATGCCCACAGTGCGTCATCCAGCTTCTGGGCCCAATCCTTTCTAGAATTCCCAACTGTGATGGACTCCATATTTGGCAAGCAAACTAGCAAACTGTTTATTACAAAAGTGAGTCCCTCCATCACTGATAATAGCTCTTGGTACTCCAAAGCGGGTGAAGATATTCTTCCGCAAGAATGAGACCACTACCTTTGCATCATTGGTTGGCAAAGCTACAGTCTCAACCCATTTAGACACATAATCTACCGCAGCCAAGATATATTGATTAGAATATGATTTAGGGAAGGGTCCCATAAAATCAATTCCCCATACATCAAACAGCTCAACTTCTTGGATGTTGTTCAGTGGCATCTCATCTTTACGAGAGATATTTCCTGTCCTCAGACAATTATCACATTTGTCCACAAAATCCCTTGCATCTTTGAATAGTGTTGGCCAATAATAACCACACTGCAAGACCTTTTGTGATGTCCTATTTCCTCCGAAGTGTCCTCCGTAATCCGAAGCATGACAATGCCAAAGAATTTTAGGTGCCTCTGACTCAGTTACACATTTGCGAATCACCTCATCAGTACATTGAAAGTAAAGGAAAAGGTTGTCCCATAAATACCTCTTTGAATCATGGAGAAACTTCTTTTTCTATTGCCAATTGAGATCTTCAGGCATTACACCTACAGCTTTGTAGTTGGCCATCTCTGCAAACCATGGGCTGACTTGGATTGCCATCACTCCCTCATCAGGAAAAGATTCATTGATTTCCACCTTCGGTCCATCCTGCAAACTCTTTTCTTGAATCCTTGATAAGTGGTCAGCTACTTTGTTTTCCACCCCGGCTTTATCTTTAATTTCCAAATCGAACTCCTGAAACAAAAGCATCCAACACAACAAGCGTGGCTTTGCATCTTGCTTAGTCATTAAAAATTTAAGAGCGGCGTGGTCAGTGTAAACAATAGCTTTAGAACCAACCAAATAGGACCTAAATTTGTCTAATGCATAAACCACAACTAGCATTTCTTTTTCAATGGTGGCATAATTAAGTTGTGCCTCATTCAAAATCTTACTAGCATAATATATAACATGTAGACGCTTATCTTTTCTTTGTCCTAACACAGCACCAATTGCATAAGCACTTGCATCACACATAAGTTCAAATGGTAAATTCCAATCAGGGGACATTAAAACAGATGCAGTAGTAAGCTTATTTTTCAATACATTAAATGCATCAATACAAGCTTCATTAAAATGAAATTCTACTCCCTTTTCAAGCAATTGGCTGAGAGGTTTTGCAATCTTGGAGAAGTCCTTGATGAACCTCCTGTAAAATCCTGCATGACCTAAAAAACTCCACACACCATTAACATTAATAGGAGGAGGTAATTTTTCGATTACTAACAGTTTAGCCTTATCAACCTCTATTCCTCTTTCAGAAATTTTATGGCCTAAAACAATTCCATCCCTTATCATGAAATGACATTTTCCCCAATTTAAAACCAAATTTGTCTCTTGACATCTTTTAAAACCTTAGCTAAATTAGCTAAACATGAATCAAAACAAGAGCCAAAAACAGAAAAATCATCCATAAATACCTCTAGACCTTTTTCAACCATGTCAGAGAAAATAGAAAGCATGCACCTTTGAAATGTTGTAGGCGCATTGCATAGGCCAAAAGGCATTCTTCTGTAGGCAAATACTCCAAATGGACATGTAAATGCTATCTTTTTTCCTGGTCTTCTGGTGCTACTGGGATTTGATTGTATCCAGAGTATCCATCCAAGAAGCAATAGTAATCATGACCAGCTAATCTTTCTAACATTTGGTCCATAAAAGGAAGTGGGAAGTGGTCTTTTCTAGTTGCATCATTGAGCCTTCTATAATCCACACACATTCTCCAGCTAGTGTTGGTTCTTGTGGGAATTAAATCATTATTGTCATTTTGAATGACTGTCATTCCCCCTTTCTTAGGGACTGTCTGAACTGGGCTTACCCATGCAGTATCTGAAATTGGGTAAATCATCCCTGCTTCTAACAACTTCACCACCTCTTTTGTAACCACTTCTTTCATAGTGGGATTAAGTATCCTCTGTGGCTGCCTCATTGGCTTCATATCATCTTCCATAAGAATTTTATGAGTGCAGAAAGAGGGATTAATACCTTTCAAATCAGAGATGGACCAGCCTATAGCAGTTTTTTGCTCCTTGAGTATTTTCAACAGCTGCTCTTCCTCATAAAATTCCAACCCTCTATTGATAATGACTGGGTATGTCTCTTCATTACCTAGAAACACGTACTTTAAAGTCTCTGGTAACTCTTTCAGCTCAACTTTTGGTGCCCCAATTGGGATGTCATCTTCTTTCTTCTCAAGCACCTCCATTAATACCTCAAGCTCTTCTTGTACAGTCTCTTGGCTTCGAATTTCCAGCACTTCTTCAAGTTCCTATTCCTCTGTTTGACCTGCATGAATTACATTATCCAAAACATCTAGCCTAAAACAATCATGCTCATCAGATGGATTTTTCATAGCATCAAAAACATTAAAAGTAATAGACTCATCATCCATCCTAAGTTCTAGTTTCCCTTGTTCTACATCAATTAAAGCTCTAGCAGTGGCTAAAAATGATCTACCCAAGAGAAGTGGTATTTCACTTTCACCATCCATATCTAAAACTATAAAATCTGCAGGAAAATAAACTTATCTACTTTCACTAAGACATCCTCAATGACTCCTGTAGGCTTCCTCAATGAACGATCTGCAAGTTGGAGAGAAACTCTAGTAGGCTTTAATTCAGAAATTCCTAGAGACTTGCAAACTGGCAACGACATTAAATTTATGCTTGCCCCCAGGTCACATAAAGCTCTTCCCACGTTAATGTTCCCTATTGCAATTGGGATATTGAAACTGCCTGGGTCTTTAAGCTTTGGTGGTAGCTTCCTCTGTATTATAGCACTGCACTCTTCAGTAAGTGCAATAGTCTCACATTCCTGCAACTTATGCTTCCTAGACAACAGTTCTTTCATAAATTTTGCATAGTTAGGCATGTTAGCTAAAGCTTCAGCAAATGGAATATTAATATGCAATTTTTTAAACATGTCTAAAAACCTGGCAAACTGTTGCTTTTGAGCTTGTTGCTTGAGCTTCATTGGATAGGGAGGCTTCTCAAAGAGGGAGAAATCCATTGGCTTCTTTGAAGGTGCAGAATTTTCCTCTTGCATTTCTTGCTTATTTGAAGGTACTTCCACCTCTCGTTCCGCAACAACTGTGGTAGTTTTCTCTTCAATTCCTAATTGACTTACCTTAGGCTTTTCTGGGGAAGTGATTACCTTTCCACTCCTAGTAGTAATCTCTTTTGCATGTTCCCTTGGATTCACCACGGTATCACTAGGGAAATGTCCTTGAGACCTTTCAGCTAATTGTTTTGCCAATTGACCAATTTGATTTTCATGATTTCTAATGAATGCATCTTGATTTTTGTGGTGAGCTTTGGTCTCATTAATGAATGCATTGGTGGCCTGAATGATTTCATTTGTGGTCTTGGACAGTTGTAACATGACCTTCTCTAGCTCTGATGGCTCCTTAGGTGGAATAGGTGGAGACTGCAAATAATTGTTAGACTTGTAATCTAATGCACCACCTTGAATTCTCCTCTGAAAATTATTCCCCATAGCATTATTTTGATTTCTCTGAAAATTCTACTGGGGTCTCTGATCATACCAAAGGCCATTCACTTGAACTGGATCAGCTCCTACCAATGTAGGACACTCATTAGACTCATGCTCATCTTGGCAATATTCACAGATAACAGGTTACATTCTACTGGATGAAACTTGAGCTGCAGAGACTTGGAGTTTGTCAATCTTTGCATTTAATTTGGCTAACTGTTGAGCCAATATTTTCTGTTCAGCTAACATTGCATCATTACTCCCCAACTGAATAACTTCTCTTTTGGGCTGAACTGGGATGCTCTCATTCTCATCACGGGCTAGAGAGTCAATTAATTCATAAGTCTGGACTGTAGTCTTTGATCTTAAAGAACCACCAGTTGCAACATTAACAATAAGGCGTGATTAAGGTATCATTCCATTAAAAAAATATGTACCTTTTTACCCACAGTCATGTCATATTGTGGACATCTCCGAATCAGCTCTTGAAACCTATTCCAAGCTGCACATAAAGTTTCCCTCTCATTCTGAGTGAAATTGGTGATCTCATTCACCAACCAATTGTACTTATCCATTGAAAAATATTGAGAGAAAAATTTTGCAACTAGTTATTCCCAAGTGGTTATGCTATTTGAGGTCTGTCTATCTAACCATCTAAGTGCTTTCCCTTTAACAGCAAAAGGAAATAACCTCAATCTTATAGCATCATCTAACATCCCTTGGTGTCTAATAGTATCACAGATTCTCAGAAATCTGTCAATGAAGTCATGGGGGTCTTCGTTATCTTCCCCACCAAATTGACTGCGCTCCACCAATGTAATCAATGAAGGATGAATATCAAAATGATTTGCTTCAATTGGTGGTCTTACGATACTGGAGTTTGGTCTAGTGAATAATGGAGACAAAATATCTTCCATTAGTTCATCTTCTGGTATTGGCTGATTATTTCCTCTGTCAGCCATTTCTAAGTCTGATTCAGAGATTGAACCAAAATCAGAATTTTCTGCTTCTCTTCTTCTTTGTCTGGCTAGTCTCCTATTTCTTCTAACAGTTCTCTCTATTTCAGGATCATACTATAGATGATCAGGATTAACTATACCTCGCATAAACTAAGAAAAGCAATTTAGTAACAAAAAAAATTCCAATCCCGAAGATTAAAGTTACTATAAAATTGGCGATTTCAATCCCCGGCAACGGCTCCAAAAACATGTTGCGAAATCGGCAAGTGTACCATTCTTTTCAAGTAATAAAGTGAGTAAGTAAAGTATCGTCTCCACAGGATTGAATGCAATCTTATCGCAGCTTATTATCTTAGAAATTGGAAGACAAATAATAAGTTTGAAGAGAATATGGTTGTATTTTAGGAATTATGCAAATTAAGTAAATAACAGAAAATTAGCGAAAAGTCAAAACGAATTTAAATTGATTATTACGCAGTGATGAGAAATAATTGTGGCCAGAGCATAATCCCCTTTGTTCCCTACCTTCTTTACTTGACTTGGTTATTAATTTCAATTACTTCTAATTGTTCAGAGAATGTATTTCCATATAATTGGCTAAATCCTAATCCCTTAGTAATTTAACCCTTTAACCCAATTAGAAATCCTAATTCCTTAGTGATTCCCTATCAAGCTAAGCATTAAGAGAATACATCATGTAATTTCTGCAATCATACATTCCTATCCCTAGGCAATGTAAAAACTGTTATTTTACTGCTTTCAGGAATTAGTGTTCCAATATCCCTATTGTAAACTCTAACCCTAAGAACTTTACTAGAATGGCCAAAACTAATAAAGAATAATCCAATGAAGAACAAAGTAGAATAAAACAATTATCAAAATTTCATATTAATACCAATCAAGTTACAGAGGAGTTCACATTGGTTCTGGCCCTAACCACAATAAAGAAGTTTAGCCAGACATACTTATATCTAACCTCAAGAAACACAAAGACAGTAGAAGCATTACAAAGTTCTCAATCTTCCTTCAACCTCTGGCTTTGATCTTCTCTACCCCTTCTCCCTGCGTTTCTGTATATCCTTTCTGTGCCAAAAAGTGTGTTTTTATTCATCCCCCCACGTTGCTCTATTAATTAGGGTAACAAGCCCCTCTTTTTCCAGTTAATTCAGTGCCAAATCTTTTAAATCAGGTAACAGCGTAACTGTGGCGCGACTAGTGCGGCTTCCTACGCTGATTGCGTGGGATGTTCGAACTGAATAGGCTGCCCTGGAAGTCTGGCGCTACTAGCGCGGGGGCTGGCGCGGATGACGCGACTTGTTCGAACTGAGGGGTTGATCTTGATAACCTGGCGCTACTCGCGTGGTGATTGGCGCGGATGGCCCGGGCTATTTGAAAGCACAATTTGCTTCTTTTGGCTTCTTTTCCTCTCTTGTTGGTTCCTAATTAACAAAAATAATATTAAATGAGATAATAAACAAACAAATGAATAACTTAACTAATTCTATCCTATATTACTAATTATTGAATGAATTATTGATCAATTAATCCTAAAAACTAACATATGCTAGCAGCATATCACTACTGCAACCTATCTTCTAAATAGATTCCCTACTAAGAGAATATATAAGAAGGTCCCTGAGGAGGTATGGAGTGGAAAGAAACAAGTGATCAGCCATCTCAAGGTGTTGGGTTCCCTATGCTGCAAGCATATTCCAGATTCTAAGAGGAAAAAACTAAATGATAAGAGTGAATGCATGATTTTGATTAGATATCATAGTACAGGTGCCAACAGGTTATTTAATCTAATCAAAAGAAGGGTTGAGATTAACAGATATGTGCTTGTCTATGAAAGTGAATTCTGGGACTTGGAGAAACAAAAAGGCCAATTGATATCGGTAATTCCTAAAACTGACTCACTTCAGAAAGCTAAAACTAGAAATAAAGAACATGATGACTTAGATGATACCAATCCAATGCCTGAGAGCGATGAAGTTAGTGAGGGAACTAATGCAAATCAGAGACCATAGAGAGATAGGCACATGCCAACCAAATTTGACCAGTTTGAAATGCTTCTTGATAATTTTGTGAAAGATGACGATGATCTAGTTCACTTTGCTTTACTTGCTGATATTGAACCCGTAGACTTCAAAGATGTTGCTAAAGAACAATCCTGGAAATAAGCTATGATTGAAGAGCTGCAATCAATTGAGAAGGATCACAATGAGATTTGACAAATTACCTCAAAAGAAGAAACCAATAAAGGTGAAACGGATCTTCAAGCTCAAACTAAATTTTGATGGATCAGTGGCTAGACACAAAGCCAAGTTAGTTGCTAAAGGATTTCTACAAAAGGCTGGAGTATATTACAAAGAAGTCTTTGCACCAGTGGCCAAAATTGAAACAATCATACTAACAATGGCTTTAGTTAGCAAAAGAAACTGGCCTATGTATCACCTAGATGTGAAATCTGCCTTCTTGAATGGATCTCTCAATGTAGAAGTTTATGTTACTCAACCACTTGGATTTGAGATAAAAGGGAAACAAAAGCTAGTCTACAAGCTGAATAAGATTCTATATGGCCTAAAGCAAGATCCTAGATGCTAGAATCAGAAAATCAATTCATTTCTGATCAAGCTTGGATTCAAACAGTGCACAATCGAAGGGTCTGAATCAAGTCGAGTAATTTAGATGAGCTACTGGTGATTGGAAGTAGCTCCAGTGAGGTTGAAAGATTCAAGGATTAAGTATTAAGAGTGGTAGTTATAACTAACTACCAACTGAAAATGGTATGAACGACACACAAGAACCAAGACGGGGGGGGGGGGGGAGTGAATTGATTGTTCTTTGTCAATTAAAAATTTCTTAAACATTCAGAGTTAAAATGGATCGTATCACAAAACAATCGTTCAACACTTTCAATCAATCAAACTCCAATTCTTTAAAGAATGCAATGACAACAAAATATTTCTATTGATTATGAAAAGTTATACCAACGAATGACAATTAATAACCACAAGAAAAAATAAAGAAGTAGTCAACACCAACATTTATACTGGTTCACTTCTTAACCTAGAGAAGCTACATCCAGTTCTCCTAACCAACTAGTTAGAAATTCCACTAATAGAAATCTATTTCTTACAAGCTTATATAATCGCTCTCAATCAGACTTAGATTAAGAACAAGAAATCTAACTGCCTTAGACTCTTTGTGATCAAGACATAAAGAAACACCCTTCTCTACTTTTCCCTCTAGAAACACCTATTATAGACAAGCTTTAAGAGAGACTATTGCTTTAGTTACACAAACCAAAAATTCTAAAAAGAATTAAAACCATAGTAGTATGGAGAGAAACAACCTGATGATCCACTACAGATGAATGCAAATGATTACCAAATTTGAATCAAGGTTGAAAGACAAATCACAGAACATTCTCTCCAAGTTCTTCTTTAGAATGTTGCTCAAAAACAAATCCTCTCAAGGAATCTTGAAGCTTGAGGATTTGAGGGTCTAACACAGAATAGCTCAAAGTATCTTTTCTCTCTTCAGAACGGTTATGAAATTCGTTGATATTTCATTGTTGTATTTGGTTAAATCAATCAACATCTATTTATAAAAAACTATTTTAACTGTCAGTAATTGATTAAATCACTTATATAATCGATTAAAGTGTTCTTGAGCTTTCTGGAAAAGGCTTATGAACAGTGTAATCGATTAAATCGCAATGTAATCAATTATCACATGAAGTCTTATTCAAAATCATTGCGAAGTAATTGATTATCATAAGAAGTCCATTATTTGATTATGAACTATGTAATCGATTACCACAAACTCCTAATCGATTAAAATGTTCTTAGTTCTCAAGTAATAGATTACCACTGACTGGTAATTGATTAAACCAGTGAGAAAATATTTTTCCATAACTTGAAACATTGAACACTTTTATGCATTCATGAAAACCTTGTGTTTCAGAAAAGCTTTTTATGAAAACATGAATGCAAGCATGAACGAGTTTTATCCAATGGATCATAGGATGACTCATCTTAGACATACACAAATTACATATGCCATTTAATTGAATTGGAATGTAAACGCCTAAACATTTTATAGTCTAAGAACCTTAGCTTCTTGATCCTCTTTAGCTCCCCCTAAGTCTAACAATCTCCCCCTTTTTGCCTTTGATGATGCCAAACTTCAATTGAACATCTTGATCCTTAGTGTTCTTTAAGGAGAGATTTTCCAGGAGCTTTTACTTGAAACCTGAAAAAGAATCAACTTCTAGCCAATACCAAGTGTCAAGTATTTTTTGCATAAACTCTATACATTATAAACATTTTTATTGCTCTCCCTTTCTTATGTAATTTCATATCTTTTCAGATTAAGAGCAATGTTTATGTTCAGTTTAATCAGAGCAAATGTTTATTTATTTTTCTCCCCTTATTTTCTCTTACTCTCCCTACACCTTGCATATGTTCATTTTTCTCCCCCTTTTGGCTTATCAAAGACAAACTATTCCAATAATAGTGAAATAAGCAAAGAAAGATCAGAAAAACATAAAATAAATTTTATTTATTAATGATTCAAGGTGCATACATGAAGGTAAATCATCAAAGATTATAACAGAATATGAGAAAACAAAAACAACACAACCAGAAACTAAATAAGACAACCACTAAGCTAAAGATCATCAAAGTCCTTGATACTCAACCTAGTCTCTATGTTGCTTAGTCTAGTGGTGATGTCTTCTAGAGAGGAATGAATACCAACTGAATGTTCATGATGCACAACTATCATAGCATCCATCTTTTGAATCATGAATGATTCAAAAAGACTCCCCTACTGCTCAGTAGGTTCAACTTCAACATATTCTTCCTCATTAGCTTCTTGGTCCTCATCAGCAACTCCTTGAGAAGCTTGAGCTCCATCCATGGTCAACCCATTTGGGGTTTTCATCAATCCCAACTTGGTGAGATGCTTTACAGAGATGAGGTTTCAGATTTTTCATTGAAAGTTGTGCAAATTTGCAAAAACGGCTGAAGTAATCAATTACGAAACCCTTGTAATCGATTATTTCGGGGAGAAGGTATACCTTTGAACTTCATGTAATCGATTAATTCGCAGTAGTAATTGATTACTCTAGAGAGTTTTTAACCTATAATAGCCCAAAACTCTCATGTAATCGATTAATGCATTGGTGTAATCGATTAAATCAGTGATCTTTTCTACTATAATTGATTAATTTGAGGATGTAATTGATTAAGTCAGTGAGTAAGGCTTAGTTTTGGCCTTAGGTAATCGATTACTATATGTGGTAATCGATTATTACAAAGAATTATCCAGTACGAATAGTGACATTTATCATGATTCGAATTTTGCTAGATGTGATGCATAATGAACTTGTGAGTTAAATTGCATGTTATCAACCACATCATTTACATGCTAATTAATGTTAGATTCATCAAGAATAACTAGCATGTTTCTATGAGCAAAGAATCTATCTCTAGCAAGGGGTTTTGTAAATATATTAGTCAATTGATTATTTATGTTAATAAACTTAATTGTGCAATTACCCTTTTGATTATGATCTCTGAGGAAGTGATGTTTGATCTCTATATGCTTAGTCCTTAAGTGCATAACTGGATTCTTTGATAGGTTGATAGCACTTGTGTTGTCACATAGCAAGGAAATTTCTTTCAATTCAACACCAAAGTCTTGAAGTTATTGCTTGAGCCACATGCTTTGAGCAAAACATCTACCAAAAGCAATGTACTCTGCCTCAACTGTTGAAAGAGAAACACAAGATTGTTTCTTGCAATGCCATGAGATCAATGAACTTCCTAGTAGATGACATGTTCCACTTGTGCTCTTCCTATCTAATTTACATCCTGCAAAATCAGAATATGAATAGTCAACTAGATTTAGTGATGCACCTTTAGAATACCATAGACCAACTTTTGGAGTTGATTTCAGGTATTTAATGATTCTCTTGATTGCTGTGAGGTGTGAATCTTTTGGATTAACTTGATATCTTGCACATAGGCACACACTCATCATAATGTCTGGGCGACTTACAGTCAACTACAACAAAGATCCAATCATTCCTTTGTATCTTGATTCATCAAACTTTTTAACTTTTTCATCATAATCAAGATAAGTTGTGGTTGCCATATGAGTTGTAACATCCTTGCTTTTATCCATTTCAAACTTTTTAATCACTTCATTGCAATATTTTGTTTGACTGAGAAATGTTCCATTCTTCATTTGTTTTACTTGAAGTCCAAGGAAAAATGTTAACTCTCCCATATTAACATTTCAAATTCATTCTACATTGAACATGAGAATTCCCTGCACAAAGAATTGTTAGTTGAACCAAAGACAATGTCATCAACATATATTTGAACAAGTAATATATCATTAGCAGATTTCTTGATGATCAATGTTTTATCAACCTGTCCTCTTATGAAAGATTGACTGATTAGAAAGTTACTCAATCTTTCATACCAAGACCTGGGTGCTTGTTTTAAGCCATAGAGGGCTTTCTTTAGTTTGAAGACATGATTAGGATGCTTGAAGTCTACAAAACCAGGAAGTCGATCAACATATATTTCCTCATCTATGTAGCCATTTAGAAAGACACTTTTTACATCCATTTGAAACAATTTGAAGTTCTTCAAACATGCAAATGCAAGCAGCAATCTTATAGCTTCCAACCTAGCTACTGGAGCATAGGTTTCTTCATAGTCAATGCCTTCCTCTTGGTTGTAACCTTTTGCAATCAATCTGGCCTTGTTTCTGACTATGATGAAACTTTCATCAAGTTTGTTTCTAAAAACCCACTTGGTGCCTATTGGCTTATGAGAAGGAGGTCTAGGAACAAGTTCTTATACTTCATTTATGTTGAACTAGTTTAGTCCATCATCCATAGCAAGCATCCAGTGTTCATTAAGTAATGCTTGATCAATATTTTTTGGTTCAAATTGAGATACAAAGGCCATATCATAACATAAATTCCTGAGAGAAGATATAGTGGATACTCCCTTAGTTACTTCACTAATTATGTTGTCAAGGAAGTGATCTCTTATAGTTCTCTAGTCTTTTGGCCTTTGAGTTGGAGTTGAAGGATCAATTTCTTCATTTGTTTCATCCTTTCTCCTCTCATCAGTTTCATTGATTGAGACATTTTCTTCCAATTGTCCTGCATCATTTTCATAACTCTTTTCCTCTTTTGAAAAGTTAGTTTCATCACATATTACATGCACAGATTCTTCCATGCATAAGGTTCTTTTGTTGAAAACTCTATAAGCTTTACTTTGCATTGAATATCCAAGGAAGATTGCTTCATCAGCTTTTGCATCAAATTTGCCAAGAAATTCCTTTCCATTGTATAAAACAAAACATTTACAGCCAAACACTCTAAGGTGTAAAATGTTTGGTTTTCTTCCTTTATAAAGTTCATAAAGAGTTTTCTTTAAATAGGCCTTATGAGCAATCTATTTAAAGTATAGCAAACAATGCTCACTGCATCATCCCAAATATGTTTTGGCAAATTAGTTTCATTAAGAAGAGTTCTTGCACCTTCTTCAAGTGATCTCTCCATAACACCATTCTGTTGAGGTGTTCTTGGAGCTAAAAAATTGTGGTTTATTCCATGTTCTTCACAGAAAATTTTAAAATGTTCATTTTTGGAATTCACCACCATGATCACTTCTTATTGAAACTATCTTGCAGCCCTTTTCATTTTGTAAAAGCTTGGCTAATTTTTTGAAAGCACTAAATGTATCACTCTTGGATTTCAAGAACAAAGTCCATGTAAATCTTGAGTAATCATCAACAATGACAAGTCCATAGTAATTGCCACCCAAACTCAAAGTTCTTGAAGGACCACACAAATCCATGTGAAGCAATTCAAAAGGTCTTGAGGTGGAAACAATGTTTTTGTTTTGAAAAGAGATTTTTGTTTGTTTCCCCTTTTGACAAGCATCACAAAGTTTGTCATTTTCAAACTTAAATTTAGGCAATCTAATTACTAAGTCCTTCCTTATGAGCTTGTTCATATGATGGCTATTTATGTGACTTGCTCTTTTATGCCAAAGCCATGATTCATCAATTTCTCTCACTAAATAGTTTATGTTATGAATGAATGCATGTTCTATTGCAAGCAAGTAAATGATTCCTTTTCTTTTTCCAACATGTATTAACTCACCAGTTTTGCCATCACATATCATGCAACAATTATTGTGAAAGGATACCTTTAATCCTTTGTCACAAAGTTGGCTTATGCTCAGAAGATTATGCTTTAGACCTTTGACATAAAGCACATTTCTGATTTTGGTTTTGAAGCTATCACCAATATTGCCTTCTCCAATTATTTTACCTTTGTTAGTCTCCATAGGTGACAAATCCTCCTTCCTTTAATATCAGATTTGTGAGCATGGATTTATCACCTATCATGTGCCTAGAGCATCCACTATCCAAGTATCACAATGAAGCTTTAACTCTTAGACACAACTGCAATAATCAAAACAAGTTGCAAAGAAAGGTACCCAATTAAGGTTGGATCCATAAGGGTTAGCTATTTTTCTTTTTTTCTTAGGAACCCATATGCATTATCCGTTAGGCACATAGAACCTTCTAGCATAACACTTGTGTGATGTGTGACATTTCTTCATGCAGTAATGACATGTTACAAATTTTGATCCTCTTAATGAGTCATTTTAGTATGCTTTGTTTTTTAAATCCTTTTTCGATTCATCTGTTTTGGAGGTACAAACTTGGTGTTTTGAAAAGGTTTTGATTGATAGTTGTAACCCAAACCAGATTTATCACCAGCATACTTTTGTGCACTTAACATTTGGTTTAAACTACATTTCCCTCGATAGAGCTTTTTCAAAAGATCTACCAAGTAGGAGTTTTCTGTTTGTAAAGTCGTGCATTTTTCAAGATGGCTCTTTTTGAAATCATCAAATTCCTTTTGTAAAACTTTGTTTTTATCTACATTTGAAGAAGAGGATGCACACA
>CM023948.1:21160620-21176257 GCA_013407115.1 Glycine latifolia | reverse complement strand
AAAAAAACTGTAGATGTGTTTAACACAAGCTGATCATGGTAATTGTTGTGATCATGCTGTTGGATATGACAGTTGGAGCTTAATCCTGCAACAATATTACAGTAATTGCTGTGATCATCCTGTTGGGTATGACAATAGAAACTCGTACCTGTAGCAACATTACAATTCAGTTGAAAGCACAATATGAGAACAACTTTCGATTATACATGCTTGGTGAGTAATTGATCCAAAATAAATTGCAAACTAAATCCTGAATGCAGAAGACTAATTATCACTGTCAATAGGAAATTTTAAATAACAATTCTATAATCAAGTATAAAGATTAGCACATACTATAGATTTTGGAAAACTTCTTTGAAAACCACATTGGTTGTCTTTGTTTGTGGTTTTATCTCTTTGTCATGAATGAGAACTTTCAATCCATTTGGGCTCTTGACTCTTGAGAATGCTACATAAAGTTGACCATGACTGAAAACTGGATTAGGATGATATACTCCAACACATTCAAGAGATTGGCCTTAAGATTTATTGATTGTTATAACATATGAGACTATTATTGGAAATTGTCTTCTTACCATCTTGAAAGGCCAAGGAGATTGTGATGGTGATAATGACATCTGTGGAATGTAAACCAACGATCCAATATTTTTACCAGAAATAATCTGTGCTTCAATAACATGATTGGTCATTCTGGTGACAATTAACCTTGTGCCATTGCAGAGCCCTTCTGCCTGATCCAAATTATGGTTCAACATAATAGGTGTCATTATTTTCAACTTGATTTGATGATTAGGTAATCTAGATGTTTTTAAAGAATGTAGAAACTCCGGTGTAATAGATTGGTAAGCTTGGCTTTCTTCCACATCTGTCATGTCAATTGAATCAGAGCTTAAATATTCTTTTTCCTCACCTAGAATCATGTTTAATACATGGTCATTTATTTTGTCAACAATCTCAATGGTTGAAGCCAGTATAGCCCTGACACTGCGAAAGTGTTCATCATTATAATGGTGGTTCAGATCTGGATATGTATTGGTAACAATGGATTCTATAGGATCATTGAAATCTGTAATTAGAAATTCAAATGGGATTTCTATATCAAAAAACCTATCATTACCTTGGCCTAGCTTCCCATCACCAACCTGTATAAGCCACTTAGAAAACTTCTGAATTTTTTGTGCATCAGACATTTCTGAGTTATGTTGCAACCGCATATTCCTTGTCAATTTTAAAACACTGCAATAATCCCAGAGATATGAAGCATTTATAGTAGCATTAACAATGTTTGATCTGTTGCCTTTAGGTATGACAGGTAAAATTTGGCTAAAGTCACCTCCAAAAACAACAACTTTTTTGCCAAAAGGCAAACCATCTTCTTGAGACATATGTATGATGTCCTTTAAAGATTTGTCCAATGTTTTAAAACAGGACCTGTGTGCCATAGGAGCCTCATCCCATATGATTAACTGTGTTGACTGTAGCAGGCCAGCCAGCTCACTACCTTGTTGATATTACATGTTGAATTTTCTAAAGTAGGCACATGGATTGCAAACTTTGAATGTGCAGTTCTACCATTGGGTAATAACAATGACGCAATACCACTTGAAGCCACTGTTAAAACAATCTCACCTTTGGAACGTAATGGATAGGCCAATGTCTTCCACATAAAAGTCTTGCCAGTACCTCCATAGCCATATAAGAAGAAAACTCCACCATGCTGTTTGTTGACAACATTGATGATGGAATTAAATACATTTGTTTGCTCATCTGGGTTTGAAATAAAATAAATAACCTTTTACATAGGCTGTACAGTTTAATTGTTTGTATTGTATTTGTAATTCATTTGATTATCTAACCTGTCAAAGTGGCAAAGCATGACTCAAATTTAGATTGCAATTGAATCCTGTCATAATTATGCTCAGCATAAATATATCTATTTTCAAAGTGGGGTTGCACTGCATCAATTGGAAAAGGAATGGTTACACTACTAGAAAAAGGAGTTTTAACATCAGTAAGTTAACATCGGTTTCCTAAAAAACCGATGTTAACGAAAATGCGGTGGCAATTTTGTAATTATGTGGACAAAGTTAACATCGGTTTTCCTAAAAACACCTGAAAACCGATGTTAACTAGTCGTCGTTAACATCGATTTTCTGAAAACACTTAAAAACTGATGTTAACATGAGTATTTAACATCGGTTCTTAAGTGTTTTCAGAAAACCGATGTTAACTATTCCCCCTTAACATCGGTTTTCAAGTGTTTTTAGGAAAACCGATGTTAAGGAGGAATAGTTAACATCGGTTTTATGTGTTTTATGAAAACCGATGTTAACGATGACTACGTAACATCGGTTTTTGAATGAAAACTGATGTTGTTTTTGTTATTTTAAAACAATCTAGGGCCCCAAATCATTTACCTTCACTGAGCGCGCTTTTCTTTTGCATCTTCCTCAACCTCATCAGCTCTCATTCCAGTCCACCATTGTCGTCGTCTACGAGCTCGTGGTTGTTGTCGTGTACATCGCGATTTCCAGTAGCAGCTCTCGGTTTCCATTGTTGAAGCTTCAGCTCGCGTCTCCATCCGAGGTTAGTGTCATCGCATTTCTCTGTTTTCCTTGTTGCCCAATAATGCTAATGTTGTATTTTGTTGTCGCTGTTGAATGCAGTTTGGTTTTGCATTACCAATTTTCGTGTCATGTATGAGTTCAATGTGTTATTACTGTGAATAGAATAAAGTTGCCCACTAAGTGCTCGATAAAATGCCTAATCCAGAAGCTCTTTTGTAAACTTGTTAGCTAGCTAGTCAACTTGTTAGCATCTAAAATGCCTAATCCAGCAGTGTGCATGGTTCTATACAAAATGAATACTTAAATTTCTGCAAAAATGTTTTTTAAACTTGTTAGCTATTTTGTAACTTGTTTTTTTCCTATACCCTATATATGGAGGGTATAATGGTTTGTTGAAATTCCATAATGAAGAAAGGAATTAGTAAATAGACTAGTAAACAAGAAGATTAAAAAAGATGAAATCAAAGGCAGCCATGTGGTGTGGAAATGGTGAGTGGTGAGGGAGAGAGAGATGCCTCATTTTGCTTGTAATTGGATTCTTGTGTCACTTTTAAAGCACTGTTGCTGGTACTCTTCAATTTCAGTCATGGTTCAACATGTATAATGATAAGAACATGATTGCCCCCATTGCTCGAATCAATTTCAAGAAACCACTAAGTGCTTGTTGTGTTATTGCTGTGTGATAATTGAGTAAAAAAATAGCTAATTTTAGTCATGGTTCAACAATTCTTCTGATTCTTATTGACCACAGTTACATGCTCCGCATCGGGTAGACCCAACCTTAGCTTGGTGATTTGAAGTCCAAGACCTTCTTTGACCATAAGGGTACGTGTGTCAAATTAATTAAACTCTCACGAACTTTAATTTGTTTTGTGGAATAATATTGGTTTATTTTCTTAGGCTAGAAGAATGCTATATATTAATTTTTTTGGTGTAGTAGTAGTGAAGGATGGAAGAATGGTGTAGACTATGGTATAGAAAGGGCTAAGTTATAGTGTTATATATATAAAGAAAGTGAATGGAAAAAAGAGGTCAAGTGGGAGCAATGACAGGTCAAGTAAGGGGAAGTGGTTGGTGTGTGCTCTTTTGTTTGTCTTGATTGAAACCAACTTTTGTAATCTGACACTACATGTATCATATGTATGCAGTTCTCATTTGGATCTTTGCATCGTCATCCTCAGCCCTTGTTGGAGATTGTGATTGACCATCCTCTCAGGTAATTACAAAAGTGTTTCATATTGAAATTTATAAGATAATATGTAATGAGTGCTTATGTAACTTGTTTTGTCCACATCCCTTTTAACCCTTGCTTTATGTAAATCACTTGCATTCCATCAACATGATTGGATAAAAACCTATATGTTCATTGTAGGTTGTAGGAGAGCGAACCTTTTTCCCGTTTGCCTCGTCATCAGGAGCTTCATTGTTGGACATTTCACATAGATCATCATCACAGGTGCGAATGTGTTTCATGCAATCGCGTACAATTTGTCTTATGACTATTTTTAAAATATTTTGTATGTCAAGTATGCATGTTGCTTTTTCTATACAATTAATGTTCATTATGAGTGAACCTTAGTTTCCCGTTTGAGATTCATTACACTGATTCTTCCGGATAGTTTGGATTAATCATTGTATTGATTCTTGAATTATCCGTTTGGACAGTTTGGGAAGACTCAATTTTTTATAGTGTATTCATATGTATAGGTTGCATTTCTTTTCTTAAATTTCATGAAAATTCGGTACAATGCATTTCACTTTGTTCTCTGGGTGCATACTTGACTGTGGTGGAACTCATGTCATCGCTTTCATGTCGTGCACTCGGAGACCAAAGCGAAATGTTGCAGAAATTTCCTGAAATTTAAGATAAGAAATGCAACCTATACATATGAATATACTATAAAAATATGTCTTCCTGAATGGGATAGGTCACACCTTGAATGAAAAAAGAGAGGTTTTCATGCATGGAATAACTTTGTGAGTATCACAGAGTTATTAGTTACATGGATCGAACTTGGATGAATGCAAGTCGCATCACGGTTGAGTATGAGGAAGGCGTTGAACAATTCTTGCAATTTGCATCCGAAAGAAGTCGACCGGATGGGAATGGAAAATATTTATGTCCCTGTATCAATTGTTTGAATGGAAGACGCCAACCACTGGACGACATACGGGAGCATCTTCTATGCGATGGGATTAAGAAGACTTATACGACATGGATATGGCATGGTGAATTGACAGACACGCAGAGGGTCTCGCAAACTGAACCGCTTGATGTTGACATCGGAGATCGATTAGATGATATGATTCGTGATCTGGGACATGAGTCATTTAAGCAAGCACATGCCCCAATGTATGATACGTTGGAAAGTGATTCGAAGAAGCCGTTGTATCCAGGGTGCAAAGAGTCATTGACATTGTTGTCTGCGGTGTTAAATCTGGTTAATGTCAAGGCCAGATATGGGTGGAGTGATAAAAGCTTCAGTTCACTGCTTGAGGTAGTTAAGGACATGCTTCCAGAGGAAAGCACGTTGCCAAGCAGTTACTATTTGGTGAAGAAGATACTTTGTCCGATGGGTATGGAGTATAAGAAAATTCATGCTTGTCCTAATGACTGCATATTGTTCAGAAATGAATTTGAACAAATGGATAAATGCCCCACGTGTGGGGTATCACGGTACAAAGTGAAGGACGATAACGACTGTGGCAGTGATCAAAGTTCAAAGAAAGGCCCTCCCGCGAAGGTGTTGTGGTATCTTCCGATCATTCCAAGGTTTAAGCGTCTTTTTGCTAACGAAGATGACACAAAAGACCTTACATGGCATGCAGAGGGAAGACACTGTGATGGAATGCTCTGACATCTGGCAGATTCAGTTCAGTGGAAGAAGATTGATCGTTTGTATCCAGAATTCGCCAAAGACCCAAGAAATCTCAGGCTTGTACTTGCCAGTGATGGAATGAATCCCTACGGCAGTTTAAGTACTCAGCACAGTTCGTGGCCTGTTTTGCTAGTCATCTACAACCTGCCTCCTTGGTTGTGCATGAAGCAAAAATACATGATGTTGTCTATCATGATATCGGGCCCAAGACAGCCAGGAAATGACATTGATGTTTATCTTAGTCCCTTGATTGACGACTTGACAAAGTTGTGGGATGAGGGGGTGACCGTGTTTGATGGGTATCGAAAGGAGACATTCAAGTTGCGTGCAATGCTATTTTGTACCATTAATGATTTTCCAGCGTATGGGAATTTGAGTGGATACAGTGTAAAGGGTCATCGTGCATGCCCTATCTGTGAGCAAGACACGAGTTTCGTGCAACTTAAACATGGAAGAAAAACAGTTTACACACGACATCGACATTTTTTGAAACCTTATCACCCATATCGGCGATTGAAAAAAGCATTTAATGGAAGTCAAGAGCATGAAATTGCACCGATTCCGCTAACCGGTGACCAGGTTCTTGAGCGGGTTGAGGGCATCCATACTGTATTTGGAAAGACTCAAAAGAAGCAGAAAGGTCATACTTCCATATGGAAGAAGAGGTCGATACTGTTTGATCTTCCATACTGGTTTGATCTAGATGTTAGACATTGTATCGATGTTATGCATGTGGAGAAAAATGTGTGCGACAGTGTGATCGACACGTTGCTTAACATTCAAAGCAAGACAAAGGATGGTTTGAACATTCATCAAGATCTTACTGAGATGGGTATACGTGAGCAGTTACATCCTAGGTCCGATGGTAAGAAAATTTACTTGCCTCCAGCATGCCACACTTTGTCAAGAAAGGAGAAGATCAGTTTCTGTCAGTGTCTGCGCCGAGTGAAAGTGCCACAAGGATACTCTTCAAATATTAAGAGCCTTGTACAGAAGAAAGATCTGAAACTAGTAGACTTAAAGTCTCACAATTGCCACTTGTTGATGTAGCAATTGTTAGCCATGGCGATTCGAGACATTTTGCTTGACAAAGTCAGGCATGCTATAAGTCAGCTGTGCTTTTTCTTCAATGCCATTTGTTCAAAAGTCGTGGATCCGGGTAGAGCTGGAGCAGTCCATCACTGATCGTCTTACACAGTCGATCACAGAAAGAGTTATGCAACAAGTGATGATGAGCTTCAGCCAATTGCAGTCCCAGATGCAGTCTCAGGGTGCCATGCAGCCTCCGAAGGTTCAGTCATGTCCTCTTGGTGCCCGTGTGAGCACCAAGGGAAGCTGTGTCGATCCCTCAGGCAATGACCCTGACACGGGTGCATCTGACAGGCGTGGGTTGTACGTGGATGACAATCCTCCCTGCCTTGTTGCCCTTGGCAGAGTTTATGAGGGATCGACGACCGTGCACAATGTCCCTCTTAGCAGTGATCAGGTCAAGGTCAGTGTTGAGGAAGTACGCGATGCTAATGCTCGCATCCCTGTTCCCACTGACGAGGTTTAGTTAGTGGGCCAGGCACTTAACACTTTCCTTGCTTGGCTGACACATCTTGTACAGACAATTTTGCTTCAGGTTTATCATTTTTTCCTTATTTCTTCTTATTTACGAATGATTCGTGACATATCAAGTTAACCTGATCGTTCACTTTTGGTTGTTAACTGTGTAGGATAAACAACAATCCAAGGGACCGGCGAAACCTGTAGATAAGCCGCAACCTTTTTATGATCCCTTGTACCAGATAGCATTGACCATCCCCGATCTATTCCTCAGACCCTTCCAGGTGCCATGGGAGCCGGAGATGTTCGGGGTGCATAATGACAACTTCCCCTTGTACATCAAGCATGAGGATATTTCGGAGATCATCTATGGTGGTCAATGTCTCAACATCTCCTTTATACAATTGTGGATTCTGTAAGTCACTTTCAATTGACTAGCATTACTTGTTGAATTGTTTTATGTTGATCCATAATTGACTTTATTTTCACGGTACAATAGGCATATGAATGAATTAAGCCTGCAATCGGATCATGCTGATGTGTATGGATTCCTCGAGCCACAGTCCATATAGAGATCTGGCCAATCTCAATATCAAATCGAGGACTATATGAAGAAATGGATGCAGAGTTCACAGAAAGATGTCTACTTTGGACCGTATTTGAATGGGTAAGTATCAATTTATATCACAATTTAATTAATGTATGCAGTATAATATATAACTTGTTTTTGGACAATGCAGTGCACATTGGCAACTACTAGTTATTTGTCCTAAGGCCAATGTAGTGGTCTGGTTTTGTTCGTTGCATAACAGGCCTGATAACTACCTTAAAGGCATTATTAACATGTAATTCCTAATTTGTAACACATTTATGTTATTTCTATGGCACGAATATGTTTATTGTACACTATGCATGCTTGTTTTTCTTAAGCAGTGCTTTGAAGGGAGTCCTTGACACTCCAGGAAATAAATCAAAGGCTACTACTAAATGGATTGCGCTTAAAGTAAGTCTTGTAATAAATCATGCTTTATGTATTGAAAGGTATTTTTATGGCAATTTACACTAACAGCGCTGTTAACTTTGACTATGTTTTTCAATTTAGTGTAATAAGCAAAAAGGAAGCACTGAGTGTGGCTATTATGTCATGCATTGGATGTCGACAATAATCCAAGGAGGCTTCTCAGATAACTGGGACATGGTAATTAATTGTCTAATTCAAAACTAATTCTTTTTTACTTGTTTTTGTTTTGTACTTATTAAATTATGTTTTCTTATTATTGGCAGTATTTCACTGATGAAAGACCATTGGAAGCCGACACCTTGAAGGCTATTAGGGTTGAATGGGCAAAATTTTTTCTTAAGATTAGAGATGACTTATTAATAGATTAGGTGGTTATTGGATTTTCAAAACAATTGTATAAACATTAGGTTAGGAAATTCTTTTATGTACATTGAGACTATTGAATTTTATTTGTTATTCAAATATCAATTTATTTGAATGTATTTTGAAATTGGTTGGATCTGGTTTTTAATTTACAGGTTGAAGAACTGCTAAAATTTAAAAAATAGTCAAAATATTAAAAAAAATTAATTAAGAAACAACATCGGTTTTCTTGAAAACCGATGTTAACTTGAACTACAACATCAGTTTTACATAGAAAACCGATGTTGTTACACGAAATCAACATCGGTTTTGGATAAAAACTGATGTTGTGGTGTAACTTAACATCAGTTTTTGTCAGAAATCGATGTTAAGATTCCATCATTATGAGACCTTAATGTTTTAATTTATCATATATCCACATTGGTTATCTCTGGAAAATCGATGTTGTGTACGTTTGTTAACATCGGTTTTGAAAACCGATGTTAACTTCCAGACATTCAACGTCACCTCAAAACCGATGTGGAATGTCAAAAATAATCGATGTGGAAGGCTCTTTTTCTAGTAGTGTTAGATAATCCTTTAAGTATTTTTTATTGGACTGCAAAATTCCTTCAATATGTAGCAATGCTAAATTTTGTAATTCTTCAATTGGCAATTGCATTTCTGTGAATTAAAAGAATGAGATGTAATTTTGGATATGTGAACACAAGACGCAGATCATATAAAAAACATACATTTGCTGTACTTTACCTGACATGTTTCTAAGCTTTCTTTGCTCATGTAGAATCCCGTCAATAAGATAGTCACATGTTTGACGCCAGACATGCTTTGGTCTGTCCATGCTATTGGATATAAGCATTGTAACAAACAATTTTCTTAAAAATATACCAGAACCCCACTGGTATGCTTTTGCCAAGCCTCAATGTACTCCTTATCATCATGCAAAATCCCCATTGCAAAACAAGCTTCTCTAAATGAAGGATACAATTGACCTTGCACTGTAAGGATTTGTTCATAACTGGTTGGCCCTTTAACCACTGTTAACATCATCCTAAGATAGTATAATTCTCCAGTACTTGGAGGAACCCAGTTAAGCCTTCCAATGGTGTTACCTTGTTTTCTTGGCTTCCAATGTCTGTCCTTAGGTACATATGTAAATTTCTTAACAAACTGTACAAAAGTGGTATTAGCTTGTAGCCAAGATGTAAACATGGACTCTTTAACTGTTGGCTTTAACAGCAAAGTGTCAATGTCATCATCATCCTCGAATATGACTGAATTTTCACCAGGTAGATAAAAGTACAATCGTTTAACAGCAGGTGTTCTCCTGTGTATATTGAAGAAAATATTCTCCAGCAAGCTTCACATGGAGAAATATACCTACCATCTACATAGTGTTTAAGTTCATCAACACACTGATTTGTTGTTCCAGCATCGTCTTGAGAGGCACAAGAGCAGCTGTTATGCGATCATATCCTTTATGAATGTACTTGAATAAATATTTGATAGATGTTAATTGGTTGCACCATTCTACATTGATATTTCAACAACAGCTTTGCATTGTATGGAACTACATACCTATTGTCCAACATGATTTCATTTTTTTCAACGTATCTCCCATCATCACGTCTTTTGTAAATAGGATAGCCATCTTGGTCAACAACAATCTCAGCTTGCCATTTTTTTTTGAAGAATCTAGAACATCTTCCATCTTTCGTGCATGGGGACCTTCTGTTAGCAAAGCCACATGGATATAATGTTATCAATATCTTCAGGAGATGGATACTTGCTGGAAGGATGTAAAAAAAAGCAAGATATGAGCATATGGAAACCCCCCCTTTTGGAATTCAATTGCGTATATATCTGTAACAATTATATATTATCTGACAAAACATTTGGGCAAAAAAATTGAAGTTGATAATAATAAGTGTTTTGTAGTACAAGTATTACATGCAACCACATTGCCCAAAAATTGTTTATCTTTCAAGTCTGAAATGAATTGTTCTAGCTTGAGTTTAAAAATTCTTGTGACAACATCGGGCCGATCTGGTGCAATCAAATTAAGCGCTATCACAGACCTCTGAATTTTTGGCCAATAAGGATTACAAGTGAACATCAAGAATAAATCTGGGAATCCAACCGTGCTACATATGGCCATTCCATCAAAGTATAATTGATCCATATACCTGCGGCTTCCAACAAACGACGAAGGAAGGACAATACGCTTTCCACTATTGCCACACTCATTATCAACTCCTTCATGTGAGGCAATCAAATTATCACAACGTAGCTGCTTTTGATGTGTTCTTATAAACATCAATCGTTCTGATTCCATCATTGTGCAACCATCAACAATAAATTGCTGAAAAAGTCTTCTAGATTTTAATAAAGTTTGACCTTCTCCTTTCCTGAATTGTAGCCTAAAACACGTAAATTCTCTGATAGTAAGTTTGTTTCATTTTCTTTCAGCTGAGTTCTCTATATCTTTATACTTGACATCATTACGGTATCCATCTTCACCATAAGGAAATAGAAGAGGATATTGCATTCCTAGATAACTTGGATGAAGTTCACTAATTCTTTGCAATTGTCCACTCCGTTTTTCAAGGACAATATCTCTATTCATAGGCTGAGCTGCATCCCCAACAATAATTCCAGCAACTTCAGAGACTGTGGGTAAATTGTAAATCCTCCCATCCTTTTTCCTATCTGAAATTAATTGTAATTTAAAATTTTGTGTTTAACACTTATGATATCCGTCTTAGGCCATTCTAAAAGACTTAGCAAAAACATTGTATTCATTAAGCATTTCTTTCAATTGTGATACAAGATGTGAGTCAAGGCACTTTTCCCACCTGAAAATTACAGGAAATTGTGAGTGATGCTTGTTTTTATGAGTGATGCCTATGTCAAAATGGACCCTCAAGTCAACTACGGAAGTGGAACAGCAAAATGCAAGAGGAGGGAGATAGAGAAGAATACAACCAATTTGTTTAACGTGGGAAAACCTTCCTCAATATGAAGAAGTAAAAAAAAAACCACGGGATACTGGTGATGGGCCTAGATTGGAGATGTGGCACAAGCGCATTGGTCACATGAGTGAGAAAGGGCTTCGAATTTTGAAGATAAAAGAGCCATTGACCGGGTTGAAGGGCCAAGTGCTAGAGAGTTGCACCAGCTGCCTAGCTGGAAAACAGAACCATGTTTCATTTGTGAGACCGGATCAACCAAGACGACACAGGAATATGCTTGACCTCATCCATATCGATGTTTGCTCCACGTCTAAGAAATCACTTGGTGGAGCTCAGTATTTTGTTTCATTTATTGATGACCATTCTCGCAAAGTGGGGGTTCATTTCTTGAAATCTAAAGGCTAGGTATTGAAAGTGTTCAGATCAGATAATGGTGGTGAGTATTGTAGAGAAGCCAAAATCTGACTTGAGAAGACGCCCCCCAAGACCCCACAGTTGAATGGACTTGCTCAGAGGATCAACTAGACAATTGAAGAGAAGATCCGAAGTATGTTGTCCAATACCGGCTATAAAAATCATTTTGGGGAGAAGTCGTCAAAACTGCTATTGATTTGATCAACCTTTCACCATCAGGACCACTAGAAGGAGAAATTGCTGAAGAAGTCTAGACAGATCGGAAAGCGACCTATGATCACCTGGAGGTGTTTGGATGCCGAGCTTTTGAACCTATCCTTAAAGATGAAAGAGCGAAGCTTGATGCAAAGATGAAGGAATGCATTTACCTCGGTTTGTGGGATACCGAGTTTGGGTTTAGACTTGGGATCCAATCAATAAGGAGACAGTGAGAAGCCAGGTTATGATATTTCCTGAAAATGAAACCATTCATGACGCGAAGAACTCATCCCTCCTATTCCAGCAAAAGCAAGGGGAGAAACCAATGAAAATAATGAACAGAATAACCAGCAACAAGATGATGAGGACCGAGATACTTAGACCCGAATTGATGATGAGATACGTGAGGAGAATTATGAACCGGGTTGCTGAGGATACCGGTTGTAGCTTTTGTACATATCCCTAAAGATGAAAGAGCGAAGTTTGATGTAAAGATTAAGGAATACATTTACCTCAGTTCACGAGAAACGAGTTCAGGTTCAGACTTGGGATCCAATCAATAAGGAGACAGTGAGAAACTGGGATGTGATATTTCATGAAGATGAGACCATTCATGACATCTCGAAGTCCAAAGTCCGAAGTCCGAAGTCCGGGGTTCTATACAATTTGAAAAACTCATCCCTCCTGTCCAAGCTAAAAGCAGGGGGAGAAACCAACGAAAATAATGAAGAATAGAATAACCAGCAACAAGCTAATTAGGACCGAGATACTTAGATCTGAGTTGATGATAGGATACGAGAGGAGAATTATGAATCGGGTTGTTGCTTATGTACACATTCCCAAAGATGAAAGAGCAAAGTTTGATGTAAAGATGAAGGGATGCATTAACCTCGGCTCGCGAAAAAACAGGTTCAGGTTCAGACTTTAGGATCCAATCAATAATATAGTGAGAAGCCGGGATGTGATCTTTCATGAAAATGAGACCATTCATGACATCTCGAAGCCCAAAATTCGGGTTTCTATCCGACGTTAAGAACTTATCCCTCCTGTGCGAGCTGAAGCAGGGGGAGAAACCAATGAAAATAGTGGAGAACATAATGACCAGCAACAAGTTGATGAAGACCGAGATACTGAGGTTCGACTTGATGATGAGATACGGGATGAGAATTATGAAAAATGTTGTTGAGGATACCGGGTTTAACTCGGGTTGTTGCAGGTTTTCCCACGTTAAACAAATTGACTGTGTTCTTATCTATCTCTCTCCTCTTACATTTTACTGTTCTGCTCCCGCAATTGACTTGAGGGTCGATTTGGACCCAACAAATACAAGGACAACATAACCAATAACAAACAGTTTTGTAGGATATACACAATCAACAACACAACACAATAATAATTATAAGATCTAAAATATAACAAAAATTGCATGATAAAATTTCACCTTTTTTCCACCAAATCTGTTTTGAACCTCATTCTCTATATCATAGATATACAGCTAAGCAAATTTTGGAGGTTTCTCAAGCATTGGTAATAGGCTTCCAATGAAATGACATGATTGTCCATGAATTCTATAAATTGGTGGACCTTTTCCATGTGACAAACGACTATCTATATTGGCACCGAAAGAGCTGAAAGCAAACATCATATTGTAAGTTCTGATATATTGTTGGTAATTCCTGCTCTCACGTGATTGTTGATCACATAGTAATCGTTGTAGCAGTTTTGGTGGATCCTTCAAAAAAGGCAGTTGTATTTTTCTAAGACCACAACAAAGACTATATTTTCCATTAACACGTTTTTTATTTTTCCTCAAACTTTCTTTATACCACATGGTAGCTTGGCAATATGGACATGTCTCAGTAGCATCTCCTAAATCAACATATCCTACAAAAAAAAAACATTACTAACATGACATAATTGATAATAGAAGGTTCTGGATATTAATGTAGAGATGCAAAACCTTCATGTTGGTGGCTAATCTACGTGTTATGAGTAGTGTTCTATTTCTGTTTTGATAACCGCTTACTTTGCAGTATGCTCATCTGTCTTAATCTTGCAGTTGTAACATCCCAACAATAGTGCACGAAATTACTTTGACATTAGAAACATTGTGGTTAACCAAACACATTGTGGATGCACATACAAACCTGTAGCAATGTGATCAACACAATGATGAATGCCATTTGAGAATTCATCCTCACTGTCAAATTGCATTAAAATATTACTTGTCTCTGCATCAAACACAATTTAAAAACACCAGCATTACACATGCCATAGTTAATTTTATTTTGTATAAAAATTATTTATTTGCATCAGCACACATGATTTAAAAACACAAGCACAATGTGAATAAAAGGAAAGACATATCCAAACTTCACTTTCATTGGTCAGTTTTGTTCTGTTAGCACCATTATACTTATATTTGCCCAATCTCATTCCTTGTAATATCAGTTTTCGTTTCATCCTTGCAGCTTTAGTATCAACCTTTGTCTTAAGAATGTCTTCTTCCATGTTTGACTAACCTGACAATTTAGTATGATTGCAAACCTATTTAACATTGAAGAAATCTGAAATGAAAAGTCTGTTGGATAATATATTGATATACCATAAACCAAAGTTGTTTTAGATTTTGACAATGGCTCTCAGTATGATTAGTCAACAAATTTTTACCTATGGGCAATGCTTCTCAGCATGATTATCAAGTTGTGTATGCAACAAAAGTATCAAAGCAAATTTTGGTTACACATTTAACACAAATTTACGTGTTCCAGCGTTATTACAGCTGAATTCAAAACACCAATCACAACTTGTTATCCAAGATTTTGGCCATACTTTGACTTTTCCCTGAAAGGACCTATTGCTGTGGACAGTGAGCTAAATGAAAGATTTTGGCCATACTCTGACTGTGACCAATCACGACACATTTCAGCAGATTTTGAGATGGTAAATACTCTGACTAGAACCAATTATGGTACATTTCAGCTGATTTTGAGAAAGTTAAGTCACAAATCTGTACCTGGGCTTTTGCATTGGTGTAAAAGAATTTTAAGTTTACTTTCTATTTGTTTCTTCCTACTTATTAAAGGTTCCACACTATTGGCGACATTTACTTTCTATTTTAAGTCACAAATATGTACCATGTGCAATCATGAGTCAGTAAAATAAATTTTTAAAGTATTATCTAAAATGTGTGAAACTCTAATATAATAAATGGTTTTGCTGTTGTGTGATTCATCCTTTCTGACAATTTAATTTCCATTTATATTTATAATATAAGCATGTATGACACTAACAAAAAAAGCAATCATTTGTGGTGCACTTGCTGCCGTTGACACTGCACATTTAATTTAAAATATATTACATTATGTTGTATGAAAGTTGGTCACTAGCAACACTGCTTCATGCAAAAAATTAGTGTTGTAACTTTATGTTTTAAGTTTCCTGAGACATCATGATGAGGTGATGAATTTAATTATTATAGGTATGAGACTTATTTGATCATTCTGGATTGCTTTGACACTTCAGATAAGTTGGACATCATTCACCACAATTACGAATACATAACAAAGAGGTCAATGTGGTAACCATAGTCTTTAAAAAGTGCAAATTACATGTTGCATATTTCAAAATGTACAACATTGGAATAACTATTTAATACAATTCAGACTAACCATA
>CM023948.1:21102785-21149632 GCA_013407115.1 Glycine latifolia | reverse complement strand
GTATTTTATAACTCCATCCATAGGACACAAATTAAGAGTAATGCTTGGTCCCATCAAGGTATTTCCCTATCACTGTAGGTGTCCACCAAGGTTCAGCTCTTAGTCCTTATCTTTTTGCCTTAGTGATGGATGAACTGACGAGAGATATCCAAGAGGAAGTGCCGTGGTGTATGCTTTTTGCAGATGATATCGTACTTATTGATGAGACCAAAGATGGCGTGAATAGAAAATTGGAATTGTGGAGAAGCACTTTGGAGTCTAAAGGATTCAAGATAAGCAAAAGCAAGACTGAGTATATGAAGTGTGAGTTTTCACGAGATAAGGATGGTGATCAAGACACAGTGCATCTACTTGATCAAGAGGTATCCAGGAAAGATGTTTTTAGATACTTGGGATCAATTTTGCAAAAAGATGGTGAGATCGATGAGGATGTAAGTCATAGGATTAGAGCAGGGTGGATGAAATGACGGAGTGCATCGGGGTTTTTGTGTGACCGCAAGATTCCTTAAGCTAAAAGGAAAATTCTATAGAACGACTGTTAGACCGGCAATGCTATATGGTGCGGAATACTGGCCAGCACATAGGCAACATGAGCATAAAATAGGGGTAGCGGAAATGAGGATTTTAAGGTGGATGTGTGGATATACGAAGATGGATAAGATAAGAAATGAGGATATTCGACGAAAGGTATCAGTGGTACCGGTATGTGAAAAGATGAGGGAGCATAGATTGAGATGGTTTGGGCACGTTATGAGACGGCCACTGGATGCTCCTATAAGAACAAGAGTTTGTTATCAAGAGCTAGACACAAAAAGAGGTAGAGGTCGACCAAAACTTACCTGGGGAAAGGTAGAAACAAGACCTAATGGAGTGAGATATAGATTGGCGGACGGTATGTCTTAGGATAGAGTGGAGAAAAACGATAAGGTTGGTGGAGGGTTAAACTCATTAGTAACTCTATGTTCCAATAGTTCCCTTGTTTTAGTCCTTCTCCTCCTCTTTTCTCCCTTCTTCCTCTCACCATTCTGCTTTTAGCCTATTTTTTTCTCTCATTTGTCTTATTTTCGATTTATCATTGGGTTCATCTGCCACCGACCCCAATTAACTTGGGTTAAAGGTGTTGTTGATGTTGATTGTACTATATAGCAAACAATTATAAGAAAATGGTGAGTATTAATGACAATGATTTTGAAGAAAAAAATTAGGACAAATGCATTGCTATCAACTAAATTAATCACTTACCTTAATTCAAGCGAATTGGGTCATTGCTCATTGAATCTTATAAATAGAAATAAATGAAGTATTTATAACAAAGCTTAAACACATGTGAGATTGAGTGTGATGCTTAATCTTATCACTATTGCAATTAATAGTCTAATTAATATGAAAAAGAGTTAATAAGTAAGAATGCAAAAAATTAGAAAAAGAAAAAAGAATGTTTAGAATAATGGAATATAATGCAAAAACCTTTAATACACATTAAAAAGAAAGAACATTATAGGATGCGAGAAAAAATAACATACGTTTGGGATGCAATTGCAAAGCCAATAATTATAACTAGATATTTTAGACAATAAAAAAATCATGCAGGATAAAAATGCATGATGAAAAATGTTAGAAGTATAGTAACAAAACTCATAGCACAAAGTAGGAAGGGTGGCAACAATGAAAAAAACTTGCAATATTGCGAAAGTCAGAATAATGTACGAGAAGCTAAATAAAATTACAAATAAAGGAAAGTAAAAATTGAAGAAAATTTTCACTTTTGGATAAAATATGTTAATAAAAAATTATTAAAGAGAGCTTAGAGAATTAAGAAGAGGAGGGGCAAAAAATAATTTTATATATGATATTATAAAAGATTAAAAATCTTGGCGGGAATGGCGACTATAGCACCTCGTCCACTCCCTCCGTCTCTTATTAGATATAATATTATCTTATCTAATGTTGTAATTTCATAGATGATATTGATTGATCTTTATCGTTCTATTAATCAATGAAGATAAACTTTCTCTCTTTCTTAATTTCACTCAATTGAATCATATGCGGCAAAGAGATCTACCCGGTCAATCGCTGAGTACCTAGGTGATAGATTTATTGAGTTTGAGTAGTACATTATAGATTTTAGAATTTTTTAAGAACACAAAATTAATTATTATTAAAATCACAAACAAGCCAACAACATAATTCAAATTGTGTATAATAATTGATACAAAATAAAATATGTTTTAAGTAGACAAATTTTCATTTAGAATTTTTTTTGGAACTCTATTTATAAAATATTAAACATATAATAAATATTTATCCTACAAAAAAAGTTGTAATAATATTTACAGTTTCCAAACAAAAAAAAGTCATTTCTTAAATTTTTTTTCTGAAATAATGAATCATTTCTTATTTTTACAATTTCTTGCACATTTTATTTAAAAAACTAAACTAACATTTTTGTAGTTTTATAAAAATAAAAATAATATACTCTCCAATCAAACTTATCATTAGAATTTAATTAATTTTAAATGAATTAAATTTAAGAAATACATTTTTTTTTCAGTAAACTAAATATTAAAAAAAAGAATAATACGTTAAGATATGTGTTTAGTCTAATTATTATAAAATTATTATTTTAATATAATTTTAAAAGAAAAATTAGTATCAAAATAATTTTTCAAAATATATTTTCACTTTATAATAATAAATATATTTGATGAAGTATATTAAAAAGGATAAAATAAACTTTTAATTTTTTGTTTTCATTTAGATTTAATTTGAACCTTTAATTTTATAAAAATAACCCTGATCCTTCTATTATTATTATATAGGAAAATGACTATTATAACCCAACTTTATACATGTAAATATTTGGAATACTTTTTTCCTTTTCCACTTTTATTTTCACTTTTTCCGCCTTCTTTCTTTTTCTTATTACTGTATGACATGTAAAAAACTATTTCATTAATAAACTTTAATTTTAACGTTCAACATTATCATACAATAATATTTTTATAAGATGAAATTTAATTTATTTAAATAAAGAAATAATGTTAAATTATTTTATTGTTTAGAAATCACAAATAAAAAAATATTAATATGAATATATTATTGATTGAAACTAATGTAACAAGTTTTTTATGCAATATCTCTCTATATGCGTGCAGGTGGATAGGTGGTGTGTGTTAATGGCTTTTTCACATATGGGGACAAAAAAATATCATAATTATCATATCGGGGTCGTCCCTAAATAATTTACCATTTAGGGATAAGTCGTATCACGTGATATGACTTTTAACTCAGACATGTCACTTTTTTTTTATATAAAGTGGAGTCGTAAAAGTTTTTACGACTTCACTATTTCTAAGCTCAAAAGTCGTAAATATATTGATTTTAAAGTCGTATAATCTATTTTTATTTTTTAAAAATCCATGCATAGAAGTCATAAATATAAAAATGATTTTAAAGTCGTTTTTATATTTATGACTTTACACTAAAGCTTTCCCAACACACCCACACCCACCCATCCACCCACACACACGCACACCCATATTTGATTTGTTTAATTTGTTTATATTTGATTTATTTTTTGGAAATTTTTTATATAAATATATTGATTAATATTTTATTTGTTAATTAATATTTTTAACTACAACTTTTTATATATAATATTTTTTTCGTGTAATTAATTATTAATAATTTAAATTTTTAATTTGATTTAATATTTTGTATATAATTATAAATCATCGTAATAAAAAATTTAGTAATTTATGTTATAATTATTTTGAACTATGTTTAATATTTTAATTAATTTTGAAAATTGTTGTAGTAATGTTAAAATTAAAATTTGTAGAGAATTATTGTTGGATACAAATAGTTTGGTAATAAATTTAACTTGTAAAATATGAATTAAGCTATATTTATTTTGATTTTGTTTATTAATTTTGCCAATTGTCATAATCTTAATTAATCATTTGGTATCCTAATGTTAAAATTTTACTATAAGAATAATTGTTATATTAATACCAAATATAATTTAAGTAATAACAATAGTTAAATGTTCTTCACAAAAAGATTAATGAACATCAAATGAAGATGAGAAAGTAAAGAAAAGTAAAAAAGTATAAATAATATTAGTTGTCAACTTCGATGTATGGACAATTACGACGATTGTCCTTCACTTCTACACAATGAGCATATTTTTTGCCTATTTGAAATTGGTTCATCCATCTCGTTATATATACGCGTAGTCATCGACATTCCTAATGTTTTTCGTCGTTTTGAATCATCATGCATAAAATATGATCTCAAATATTGAGGCCAATTTTCTTCGCTTCCAAGGGAATGAAATGATGCTCATAACTTTGCAAATCTTTTCCAACTTGTATACAGGGTCAACAAAGTCATCATAATTTAAGTTGTAAGACATATATGCTGCAATTGCATGCGAGCATGGAATTCAAAAAGCCTGGAAATTTCCACACTCATACGACCATTCGTTCAACTTGACAGTGCATGTCATTGCTCGTTGCCCATGTCGCGTATTAGCAATTTCCTGAACCTCAAACTCACCTGTTTCCTGAACATACATGCAAATGTAATGCGAGGTAGCAATACATTGATTTTCTTGTAGCATGACATACACATCTTTTGAGTATCGATGTCCTGCCTTTATCATATTCATAAATTTCATGCCATTAGTAACAAATGATTCATTTATTTTATTAAATGTTTCATTGACTAAGGCAGTAATAGGCAATGCTCGGGCTCCTTTCAAAATAGAATTCATGCATTCGGCAAGGTTGGTAGTCATATGGCCATACCATTTGCCTTCATCATATGCTTGAGTCCATTTACTCTTGGGGATTTGGTCCAACCAATCTTCTGCTAGTGGAAACTCTAATCACATTGCGAGCAACTTTGCCTCAAATCGCGATTTTCGCAACTCATATCCTATGGAATAAGATAAATAGAAAATAAAAAATGGTGAACAATTAATAATATGCAAGAATACATGCAAGAAATGGTTAGAAGGTTACCCATGTTGATGACTTGTTTTTTTAAATCCACATTTTTGAACTGTTTGTTAAAATTTGATGCAATGTGGCGAATGCAGTAAATAGAAGATACATCGTGTTCATGTCATCCAATTCGTTCTGATTGCAAAGCTGCTAGCAAACTGGTTCCCCTGTCTAATATAATACACAAATTTGGTTGAGGTGTAACATGTCTCCTTAAATAATGAAAGAACCACATCCAAGCTTCTTTTCTCTCGCTCTCAACAATTGCAAAAGCAAATGGAAAAGGGTTTCTGCTACCATCTTGTGCAATGGAAGTCAACAAAGTACCATAATATTTTTCAGTTAAAAATGTTCCATCTACCTGCACAAGTGGCTTGCACTATTTGAAGCCTTCAATGCATGGCTTAAAAGCCCATAATACAAGATTTAGAAGAGTCATGTCCAACATCCTCCATTGAAGTGGATGTTTTGTATCTAACAATTGAACCAGGCACAAAGTGTGTAACAACAGTCATCCATATAGGCAAATAACTATATGACTGTTCCCAATTTCCAAAAGCCATTTCTATAGCTTTTGTTTTGTTGTCCAAGCTTTTTTGTATGACATAGTATACCCAAATCATTGTAATAAGTCTGCAATCAAGGTTTTTATTTGGATACCAGGATTTGTTTTGACTAACAACATAATATTATTAGTAATGACGGTGGAGTCTAACCTAACATGATCCTGTGATATTCGTGAAGCTGTGCAAGTGTGCATACCAGTTATTTTTTTATCTCCCACCTCATGCGTACTTTACTGAACGATGCTCTCGCCTTCCAATGACATTCATTACCATACTGGTTACATCTAACAGCATACTTGTCACTCTTGTTCTCTTCGACATCAAAATTATATGACAATACGAAATGAAATTCTTTAATCGCATTGACAACTGCTTGTTTGGATTCAAATATTATATCTTCATAAAGGTCATTTGTACCCGCAATCCCTCTATTGTTAAATGGATTCGAGTATTGTAAATCTTCCGAGAGTTGGCTATTAATTGTTTGTGTCGTGTCATGGCTTGAGGACCCAATTTCATCCTCGTTGTTGATTTCATACTCATCACTAAACTTGCTAACATTATCTCTTATGAATGGTTCTACGATAATCATATCTGAAAAACATGAAATGAGTATTGGTGATGTATGTGAAGCATGTCAGGTCTTATTAAGGGCCACTCCTCCTAATAAATATATAAAGGGAAAAACTATTTATCTAACATTGTTGTGCCAACTAGTTCAAAACCTTCCTGTTGATGCTGATGAGTTTGTCAACATGTCAGAGCTCATATAATAATGCTCATAGGCGATTGTTTGATGCCGGATACATCTGGAGCAACCGTGCATTTATGTATCTGCTGTTATTAGCCAACTTGACTGAGGCAACTAACTATAGTTGGGGTACAACAGTATTAGCTTCCCATTTTGATCACTAGATCGGGCTGTTAAGCCTTCATAAAATGAAATAGGTGGATGTTTGTTGCTGCTGCAATCCTAGGCGTGGGACCACATTAGATGCATTGCCCACATATTCTTCCCTTATCGGACGAAGAAGTACAACAAGGTCTTGGATTTCCGCTTGCTTGAAGGCGGTCTCGTTCGATGACACAAACAAATATATCCACCAACTCAGTCACATTGATACGCGGGATATTTGATAGACTACATATAAACAAGGTTCATTCCTTAATCTTCATATTTAGTATTTTTAAAATTTTGTTATTATGTTATAAATATATGATAACAGTAAATATTGGTTGCAGTTCTTGTGGACACCATATGACACCCCTGATATAAGGCCATTAATTAATAATGTAGACATGTCTATGATTGTTCGTGCAAGAGTGTCTCTCATATGTTATGCAATTGTGGAATGGCACCCAGTAGACAGGGTCATAAGACAATTTGGAATGCGACAAAATATTCCAAATGACCCACTAAACCTAGACGAACTCCACAACATAGACATGAGAGGTCGAACAGATGTTTTTTGGCCTTACCATCATCATCACTGGATTCGCACTTACAGTGATTGGAATGATTTTACTGTTCAAGGTGTGATGGACCACAATATTTTGCATGAAAATTCAGAATACATGCAATGGTATATACGTTGAACTAGACGATATATATCGCGTGAAGGGACATACGTTACTCAAGTTGTCATATGTTGAACCCAATGTACCTCTAGTGCATGTTTCTGGATTTAAGCCTTACTATCATCAAACACCCACACAACCTTTTTATCCATCAGTGGGTTTCGCTGGATACATGCCTCAAGGTTATGAACAAAGTTCACAATATATGTGCCTCAACAATCATTTCAAGGTCCTTCTACGTCAAATAATTTTGAAGGACCCTCACAGAGGTTTGGTACCACTTTCAACATTCCGCCATCAACATATAATCCATCACCATCGACATCTTTTTATCATCTGTCATTACCTACTCAAATACATGACATGGCTAATGATGATGACGAGAATGATGATGATAACAACACCACTAATAATGATGATGACGACAACGATAATGATGGCCACGATGATGATCATGTTCCTCAACAACAACAAACACAAACACGTGATCATCCTAGAACAAGAGGAGGAAGAGGTGGTCGAACAAGAAGAACAAACCCGTAAACAAATCCAGGGCAACAAGATGAAAGACCAAGATGCATATCAAGAAGAACTCGTTGTGGGACATCATCCTACTATTAAATTTTTTCTTTACTACCTGTGTAATTTATTTTAATTTTATTTCATAATCCTAACTCTTTCAAATTATATCTTGTGTTCATATTTCAAATTTTGTTAAAAAATTTAATTACCATTAGTGTGGCAAATGATTAATTAACATAATTATAATTATACAAATTAATTAATTAAATCAACATAAATATTTTTTTTCATATATAACAAGCAAATATTATTAGCAAAATATTTTAATTTAACAATAAATATTTTTAAATTTAAAATTTAAATTTCAAACCAACAACACAAAATTGGCTAACAAATTTAACAAAATACAACATTAATAACTAAAATATTTAATAAAATTATCTAAAAAATACATACGGATAACAAAATTAAATTTTTTTTAAAATTTTCACAAAACCAAACACAAAATTAAAAGACATAACCATGCAAGTAATAACCCATAATATATATAAAAAAAGACAAACCATAACAAATTAATTAACCAAATTAAAAGCAAATTAATTTTTCTACAGAATTTTATAAATAAAAAAAATCTGTCAAATCCTAAATATAAATATAAAACTAATTCCCATAATATATATAAATAAATAAAAGTCATAACAAATTAATTACCAAATTATAAGCTAATTATTTTTCCTACAGATTTTATAAAAAAATTGTCAAATCTTAAATATAAATATAAAACTAATTCCCATAATATACATAAATAAAGAAAAGCCATAACAAATTAATTATCAAATTAAAAGCTAATTAATTTTCCTACATATTTAAAAAAAATCTGTCAAATCCTAAATATAAATATAAAACTAATTCTCATAATATATAAATCAAAGTTGTGAAAATCGGATCGGATAGACCAGTCCAATCGGCTCGGATAGGCCAGTCCAACCGGGAACTGGTAGCATAACCGGTCTGGTTCTGCTATTGAACTGGTCATGTAGTTGACCCGGTCAAAACCGGCCAAAACCGACTGGTTGGGCCGGTCTGGGTTTTTTTATGTGTTTTTTTTTTGGATTTTTTTTAAATTTTGGATTATTATCAATAGTTATTTTGGATTTTGAAGTATGAAATAACTTTTCTTACTCAAACAATGTTAGTTATATACTTATATATAATAGATATATATATAATTTTAAATTTTTAATATATATCAGTTCAAACCGGTTCAATTACTGATTCACCAGTTGGACTACTAACTCACTGACCCACTACCTCATCCGGTTCAATGACCGAACCGGTTTTCACAACTTTGATATAAATAAAGAAAAGCCATAACAAATTAATTACCAAACTAAAAGCTAATTAATTTTCCAACAGATTAAAAAAAAACTAATCCTAAAAATAAATATAAAATTGAGTAAACAAAATGCACTGCCAACTCTAAAGTCGTAAAGGCATTTATGACTTTAAAGTCATAAATTCCCTTACGACTTTTAAATGGATTTATTAAAAAAACAAAAAAATAGTAAAAAAACAAAATAAATCGTAAAAAAAATAAAGATTAAAACTGTACGACTTTAAAGTCGTAAATATATTTACAACTTCTAAGTAAACTTTTGAAAAAAAATAAAATTAGTTACCAGTGCGGAAAAAAAAGTGAAGTCATAAATAAATTTATGACTTCACTTAAAAAAAGCAAAAATAAAAAAATAAAAGTCATACTACGTGTCACGACTTACCCCAAACAATAAATAAAAATAACATAACCCTTATATGGGAAATAAAAAATTCTAACCCCGTTCTGGTCAAAAGGTCGTGTGTTAATGTTATGTTAATTCCTTAATACCTAATGGATGTTTAATAAGCATACAAAAAATCATGTATTCTTATAAAAATATAATTATATTTTAAGTATATGTAAATATATGTTTTCATATACTTTATCAAAGCTTTTATTTTTATGCTTATTATTTTAATTAAGGACAAAAATTATTTTCCCTATGAGTGCCTCTTTCAATCCCCCCCTTCAACCCTTCTTTCATTTTTCTGATGGGGGTATACAACCACCCTATTTGTTAAGATTTTCTCAATTATTTCTTTCTTTTTCCCTCTGATTTCCCCCTTTTTATCTATACTTGCAAGTGGTGGCTGTGATTGGGTGGTGGAGGCGGCGGCGGTCTTTGGCCCATCTTCCCTTCTATTCTTTGATAGATTGTGTTATGTTGGTTCTTTAATTGGGTTTATTGATGTTCTTTATCTCCTTCATTTTTCATTCTTTATCGTTGTTATGATATTTTGGCCATAATTGGCCAACATATTCTTGTAAGTTTCAGATTCTAGACCATGCAAGATGACTCTTTCTATTATTATTAGAAATTGTATTTGCAATTTATGAAGGTCATGTCATTAAATAGGTAAGCGGTTACACATATTTGAAAATACAATATAAATAATTTATCTATGAATTTAAAATAAAATTACAAATAATCAACGGAAGATAAGAACCTCAATTTCACTATAAATTCGAAATAAAACTACAACAAATATAACAATTCATAACAACCTTAATTACAAACAGAAAATTATTATTATCTTCAAATATTTTCTCCATTCATTATTATTTCTGTTTATAAATTCAATTTTGTATTGTTCAATATGCTTAGGATCTGGAACTTTCTTGTTTAATGTTCATGCTTCCAAAATTCAAACTAATAAGAGTATTTTTTTTATCGTTAAAAAACAGCTTTTGAGTTCCTGCAAATTCACCAATACAAGCTTCCGTTTTTTTTCAATTTCATTGCCACACATTTTTTAACAAAGTGACGAGCACCAGACAAACAAGCTTTAGCATTTTATGAGTTTTCATGTTCTCGAAAACGAAATTACACAAAGACGACAAGGACATTTTGGAGAAAAAAAATCATTAAAATAGCATGTTAGTCACATGCATAATCAGTTGACAATTAGGGATAAGGGTCTGGGTATAATGGGAATATAAAAATTAGGTAAATTTATGATGGGTGAAATAAAGGAGAAAATACTTTGTATAATTCGACTAAAATCCAAGAAAAATATTGTAATATGCTATGAAGCACGGACCCTCCTTTTTTGGTCCAAAATGCTTGTCAGACACTGACACGCGTCCGACACACAGTCAAATTTTTAGGACACGTTGACTAGGGGGACACGTGAATTTGACCGAGTCGGACACGCAGTCAACTTTTTCGACACGTTTCTACATTTTTTTTTAAATTATAATTTTTAAAAATTTATATTTTTTTAAAAAAATTTAAAAATTAAAAATTTAAAAAAATTAAAAATTAAAAAACCATTTGATAAAAAATTAAAACTGCATCATGTGCTGAACGCAATTGGAGTACTTATTCTTTTGTACATTCCATGAAGAGGAATAAGATCACTCCAAAACGTGTTGAAGACTTGATTTATGTGCATAGCAACCTTCGACTCTTATCAAGAAAGAGTCCAAGTTATGAATAAGGAGCAAATCAAATATGGAACATTGATGGAGATACATTTGATTCACTTGATGATGTTGGAGATCTTCAAGTTGTCAGTCTTTCACTTGATGAGTCAGAGATAGAGGCTATGATTCTTCGAGATAGAGATGCAATTAATT
This sequence comes from Glycine latifolia, assembly GCA_013407115.1. NCBI lineage: Eukaryota > Viridiplantae > Streptophyta > Magnoliopsida > Fabales > Fabaceae > Glycine > Glycine latifolia. The sequence continues at coordinate 21,138,281 of CM023948.1, read as the reverse complement.
CAACTTGTTAATAACACTTTATGGATGTTTTATTATTTTTACTTTATATTTATATTATGAAATTTGAATACTTGAATGATCATATAACTTATTTTAGGCTGTTACATGTATTGAACATAAATTATATTATATATATATATATATATATATATTAAAAATATTATTTAATATCAAAACGTGTCCTAACTTGTCAATATTTTTTAGAATTTACGTATCAGAGTATCGTGTCGTGTCGTGTCGTGTCGCATGTCGGTGTCCGTGCATCATAGGTAATCTGAGTCATATTCTGAAAATGATGCAGATTTAGAGTTGATAACAATTAATTATTTCTTTCTATTCTATAATTTATTGCATGTATATTAAACTTGAATTGAACTTCATGAGTTTTTTTTTTATTAGCATTGGTTTTGTGGAACATTGGAAAGTGGAATTTTAATTTTGTGGGTAGTTCTTTTTCAACATATATTGTGAAGGATGTATGTTTATTTATATATTTTTTAACATTTGTTTAATAATATGAAACTTTTTTTAACACAATTTTATTTTGACACAATTTTTTTCACACAATTGATCAAATAAGAATCCAATTACAAAATAAATAGGAATTTTCCACTTAACATATATTCCTCGAAAGGGATACAAAAAATTAACTGTAACTAAACTTTAAAGATTTGTATATACCAGTTGTGCATTATATTGATGAATTTAATATATAATATGAAAATAATCATTTTATGTTAGAATGAGAATGATTAATCTTAATCATTAGACATTATATTAAAATAAAATGTCAACATTAAAATATTTTAAATTATAATTAATATTTTATTTAACAATAAAATGTCTATAAAATTTAATAAATAGAAAATTAAATATCTTACCCATTTAATTTATGTCCTTTATCAATATTTAATTTTTATTTGATAAATCTTTTAGAGATTTTATAGTTAAATAAAGTCTTAAGGGGTTCTTGGATTTGAATTTTAAAAGACTACTTTAGTATTAAAAAGTCTTATGAATTTTATAGATTATATAGGAATGTTATGATTTATCATATTTCTTTACAAGATTTTTATGATAGTTTGAATTTTAATGGATTTATATCATAAGAATTTAAAGGATTTGAAATGACTTTATATACATAAAAGACTTAAAAGACTATATGAATTTTTAAAAATACATTCAAAATTACAAGAATTAGTGAAAAAAAGTAATAAGAAATGATGAGGTTTGAATAAAAAATAGTCAAATTGGTATAATTTTTTAATCTTTCAATAGCTAAATTGATTCTAATTTTAGGTCCTCTAATACTGATTCTTCATGCAATAACATCTTATCATTCTCACTTTTGGATTTGTACAATATATTTAAAATTATACTGATTTTCTGGGTTTTTTTAATGACCACAATTATTTCATGATAAATCTAATGACATGTTTAAGTGTGGTACAATAATAAGCCTTCAATAGAAGAAAGTGATGAGGGTGGAAAATTTGTTGGAAGGTTATTGAGTTATGCAAAAAAAAATTATTTATACCATCTTTTAAAATCTGTTAAAAAGTCAAATGAAATCCATCTTAAAAAATAACCATAAGATTTATTTATACCATTTAAAAATCTGGATTAAATACCACAAGATTTTTTTTATAAAAAAATCTTTTAAAATTCTTTGAAATCTTAATCTAATACACCACCATTAATTTGAATTTAAACTAAAAATGTAATTTTTGTCCTTCTATTTTTTTCCAAATACACTATTTTAATCTCCTTATTTTTTAATTGAGACATGTTATCTCTCACTTTTAAAATTTATGATTTTAGTCTCCCTATTTTTAATTGAGACACTTTGTCTCCACTTTAAATAAAATCTGTAATTTTAGTCATCTTTATCAATTTCAGACTTGATTATGTATTTTTTAAATTTTTTAATAAATTAAATTTGTTAGCAATTAAATAATTTTGAAAAACTTTTATAATGTGAATAATAAATAAACATGTGTTAGTTAACGTTTATAGAGTACATAGATCAACTTTTGAAATTGGTGACAAGGTTACAAATTGAGGATTTTTTAAAAATGGAGGACAAAATGTCTCAATTATAATATAGCAAGACTAAAATTGTGAATATTTTAAAAGTAGGAGATGAAATGTCTCAATTAAAAAATTAGGTGACCAAGCTTTCAAATTTGAGAAAACATGGGGATGAAAATACATTTTAGCCTTGAATTTAAAATATTTTATTTTTTACATAAGATGATCATTCTATTCTCATATGATATGTCTTTTATATGTAGGATGTATCATATGAGAAAATAATTGATCTTAACTGTAAGATTAAAATAAAATGTTAAGTTTAAAATATTTTAAATTTTATTTAACCATAAAATTTCTAAAAAATTTATCAAACAGAAATTTTTTAAGGTATTTGATTTTCTATTTAATAAATCTTTTAAAAATTATAATTAACTAAAATTTAAATTTAAAATATTATACGACTAGTTTATACATAGTAATAAAACAATGTTGGTTTTCACCTTCTCCCAACTTCTCCTTGCTTCGCAGCTTCGGTCAGCTTCTCCCAGCTTCGGTGACTTCTCCCAACTTTGGATAACACGTGTCCACCTAGCAGACACTGTGAGCTCCTTCATCCAAGTACAAGTGAGCTCTTTCATCCAAGTACAAGTACTCCATCAACTATGGCACTGCATCTCATCACCAACTATCAGTGTTGAATCCTCACCAACTCTGCTAACTACACATCTCAATTGCTGGACATTTCTTCTGGAACCGAGACTGCTCCATGGAGTTTCTCTCTCCAATCAATGACAACTCTGTCTCAGCTGTCATGCCCATGCCCGCTGATTGTACAATTTGTGTGACACACTCTACCTCTACATCTTGTTGTTTTGTGTTTACACGTTTCCCATTTATTTTTGCTGTACAGTGGTGCCCATCAAATGAAGAAAGGCTGATTCGTTCTCCCTACTCTGCTTCTTCAGCGATGACCTAGATCCTGAAACACTGAGAGAGTCCGATTCGTTCTCCCTCCTCTGCTTCTTCACCGACCCCAACGTTTAGAGCCCGAAACACTCATTTAACAGGCATTAATGGCGCATAGTAAGTTCTTGCTTATGTTGTCACAGAATGTTGCTATCGTTTGGCTCATTTTAATATTGTTTCTTGTCTTGTCCACCAATTTTTCGTAAACTGAATACTGTTGCTAAAGTTAATGATGAAAAAGAAACTTGGAAAATTGTTGTTCGAGCTTTAAATGTGTGGAGTATAACGAAAGGAGCTTTGTGTACCATTGAGGCAATTTTGGTTGACAAGGAGGTTAGTTTCTTTGAGTGTTATTGTCAGTTTTGTATATCAGCAACTTCTATGTACCATAACTTCATATATTAGTTACTTTTTTAAAGTGTTGTTGTCAGTTTTGTATATCAGCAACTTCTATGTACCATATATTCATATATTGGTTAGTTTCTTTAAGTGTTGTTGTCAGTTTTGTGTATCAGCAACTTCCGTGTACCATAACTTCATATCAGCAACTTCTATGTACCATAACTTCATATATTTATTAACTAGGGTGATAAAATACTGGCCCAAATGAGGAATGTTGATGTTGGGATGATGGATGACATTTTTCGTGTTGGTCAATGCTATGTTATTCAAAACTTTTAAGTGGACAAAAATGCTAGTTAGTATAAGGTTACTAGACATGCTTTTAAAATCAACCTGGTAAAGACAACCAAAATTATGCCCCATGAAATGGTTGACATACCTGAGACAATGTATAATTATACAAAGTTTGATGGCATTCTCAATGGATCTGCCACACCTGATTATTTGATAGGTGACATTTAGTTTAAGCATTTCATGCATAAATGAGTTATGTAACATGTTATTCATTAAATGTGTTTGGTGATGGTATGATCTTGAAGATGTTGTTGGTGAGATTGTTGAAGTTGTTCAATGGCACTTAGAAGGGACACCAAAGAAAGTTTCTTTCAATCTGAAAGATGAATGGTATTGTTTGGTTATCCACAACTTACTTATTTTACTGTTGTCCTGTGTTGGTTTCAAATAAAACACTTGAAGAATGGACAAGAGATCAAGCTTGGTTTTGGACTTTCAACATGCCTTGAAGACTTGAAGAATAACTTGTGATTAATTGTTAAGGAAGAAGCATCTCTGGTGATCCAAGTGCACTGCATTCATATCATTCATTTAGATTTTCAATTAGAGTCATAGAATTCACAAGGTTTTGATAATTTGATTAAAGTTTAAATTGAAACAAAGGTTTTTGGAAAAATACTGTTTTACACTATTTTAATCAATTACCTAAGCATATAATCGATTACTTTGTTCTTAGCTCTTTCTGGAAAACTTATCAAGAACAATGTAATCGATTACGTATCGGATTAATTAATTATTTGACCTTAGTTTACATATAAACAGCCTTGATAAACATTTTAATCGATTACCAATAGACTGTAATCGATTACAGAGGCCAAATAGAAAACCATAGCTCACTGCCTTAATCGATTACCAATACTTGTAATCGATTACTTTATAAACTTCTGCTTAACTATTTGCTATACAATAATCGATTACCAAAAATCGTAATCAATTACATAGTTCATTTGCCTGTTCCTAGTTTCATGAAGCTGTCTGTCTTAATCAATTACAAAAGATGGCAATCGATTACACAGTGCATTTTAAGTTACATTCTGAACTTCAAGTTTTCTAGAACTCACTGTGTTAATCGATTACATGACGGAATAATCGATTATTTAGTTCGTTGCCCATACCCAAAATTTTGTTAAACAAATTAATCGATTACATATGATAAATAATCGATTACTGGCAGTTATAAATGTTTGTTATAAATAGAACCACTACTGTGCTTGATTAGTAACTTGTCAATTTTGAATTCTGAGCTAACATAAAGCATTCTAAATACTTTCTTGGGGTTTTTCTGGGTTCTGGGAGTTCTTGCTTACATTAAAACATTTATGGGTTATTGATTGATTCTTGAAGCAAGAAAGTTCTTTTCAAAGCTTAAGGAATGAGTTGTTCTGAGTCTTGTGTTGATCTTTAAACCTGATTCATTCATTCATATGCATCATTATTCACTGGATCATCAGGTGATTTCTTTCCTTAGCTTTGAGGTTGTACTCTATTTTGAATTGTAATTGAATTTCTATTGTAATTGAGTTTCTTGCATGTAATCTAGAGATAGGGTTTCTCTAGGGGTGTGCTGAGTGGATTCTCAGTGGGTTGGTCTCTAAGGACCTAATAGTGTTTTAGGTTTCTGAACTTTATCTAGGGTTGATAAAGAGAGACTTTGTAATTACTTGTAAGACAGAAAATTGCAATAGTGGAACTCCATTCTAGTGTTGAGTGGAAGAAAACTGAATGTAGCTTCATAGTGTTTGAAGTGAACCAGTATAAATCTTTTGAGTCTTGTGTTTAAATTCGTGCTTGCTTACTTTCCATATATATATTGATTGTCTTGACTTGTTTATCAATTTAATCTTGAACAATTGCATACCTTGGGCAGAACATTTGATTGAATAAGAATTCTTGGTTTCAAAAGTGATAAAGATCCTAAGGGAAACTCTGATTTTGTTAAAAGAATTTTTAATTTACCAAGCCTAACCAATTCACCCCCCCTCTTGGTTAAGGGTGAAGTGTTCCTATCTTTTACATCCTGGACCAGATAATAAAATATATTAATTGTTGATTCATATCATGAAACAGTGACAATGTGTTGAGTTGTACTTTATGGGAGACACTTGCTTTAGAGCTGAAGGATTGTTTGGATAAACATGTGAGTGGTCCTCTTGTGCTGCTGCTTAGCATGGCTAAAATCAAAGAAGCTAGAGGTAATATTGATAAGTAGTGTTTTCAATGTTAGTTTTTCCTTGGTTATAAATGGCTGCTATTGTGATTGAATCATTTTGATGCAGGCCCTTACCCTCTATCAATACAAAATTCCATGTATGGTTCTCACATATTTGTCAACAGTGACATTAAGGAAATAGTTGAATTCAAGGATCGATTGAGGTTTTTGTGATTATCGTATCTCTTTTATTATGTGTTATATTTGGTAATGTTGTGTTATAATTATATATTGTTTAATATTCCAGCATGGATCCAAGTCAACAAAGTATCAACACATATGGCCAACTAGGAACCCAGATTTCTAGTTCTTCTTCCTATTCTAATGTCGATCGCTTTTTGTATAATGCACAAGTGAAGCATTTACATCAAATTAGCCAAGTTAAAAAGGTATCAATCATAATGAGTGGATTTTTGGATTGTCAATTTTCCAGTCAACCTCTAATGGTTTGTCATTTCTGTTGTAGGAGTGTATGTGTGTGACTGTGGCTACTATACAGAAGTTATTGATAGCCAATGGTTGGGTTTATGATGCATGCCCCAAATGTAACAAAAGGGTTGATGCCCAAGCTTTACCTGTTATTTGTGTTGGTTGTGGTAATGAAAGTGCAAGCTCTATACCAAGGTGGTGTTGCCAAAATTCATACATTTCTGTGTTCCTGCTCCCTGTGTAAATATCTGAATTGTTGTTTTATTGTTGTGCCATAGATATCGTATTGATGTTAGGATAACTCAGCCACATGAATCCGCCATTTTTACATTGTGGGATCGCGACTGTGTTGCTTTGATAAATGAAAGTACAGCTGAAATTAAACAAAAAATCATTGTTGAGGTTGGATATTATGTTGGTGTAAGTTCCACGCTATAATATTGTTCTACCATATTAAACCATTGTAGTGTTTGCAATTACTCAAGAAGGCATTTTTGATCCTAGAGATATACCGGAGTCTCTCGATCGTGTGTTAGGCAAAAGATTCGCTTTCAGATTCGAAGTTGTGTCTGGCAATACACGACATTCCGTTTCTCAAATATCCGAAGACGATAGGTGAACACTGTTCTTGGACAGCTTTCAACCTTTGACATGCAGGTTTTGTTTAATGTTATATCAATCCATTTTAATTAAAAAAAATGTTTTTATTTGTTTAATATTTGGTTTTGAATTTGGTAAATGGGTTTTTTTTTAATTTCAAAGGATGAAGCAGAGCCATCTATGTCCTCCGTGCGTTGGAATGATGATGCTGCTCACAGTGTAAGTTGTTTGGTCTCAAGGTTTGTTTACATTTTGTTATACTTTTTGAAGGTCTCAAGGTTTGATAGAGTCCATGACACCGGCTAAGCGGAGATTGCCCCAAACTGATATTGAGTTGGATACTATGGCATATGAGGATTTATCACAATTACAGTTATCCTCTACTAAGTTGAGCAAGCATATTAAGGCTGGGTGATGATTTGAGAGCATGGTTAAAAAACTTTTTGGTGGAGTCATGTGACAAACTTTTTTGCTATGGTTAGTCTGAATTGTATTAAATAGTTATTCCAATGTTGTACATTTTGAAATATGCAACATGTAATTTGCACTTTTTAAAGACTATGGTTACCAAATTGACCTCTTTGTTATGTATTCGTAATTGTGGTGAATGATGTCCAACTTATCTGAAGTGTCAAAGCAATCCAGAATGATCAAATACGTCTCATACCCATAATAATTAAATTCATTACCTCATCATGATGTCTCAGGAAACTTAAAATATAAAGTTACAACACTTATTTTTGCATGAAGCAGTGTTGCTGGTGACCAACTTTCATACAACATAATGTAATATATTTTAAATTAAATGTGCGGAGTCAACAGCAGCAAGTGCACCACAAATGATTGCTTTTTTTATTAGTGTCATACATGCTTATATTATAAATATAAATGGAAATTAAATTGTCAGAAAGGATGAATCACACAACAGCAAAACCATTTATTATATTAGAGTTTCACACATTTTAGATAATACTTTAAAAATTTATTTTACTTACTCGTGATTGCACATGGTACATATTTGTGACTTAAAATAGAAAGTAAATGTCGCCAACAGTGTGGAACCTTTAATAAATAGGAAGAAACAAATAGAAAGTAAACTTAAAATTCTTTTAGACCAATGCAAAAGCCCAGGTACAGATTTGTGACTTAACTTTCTCAAAATTAGCTGAAATGTACCATAATTGGTCCTAGTCAAAGTATTTACCATCTCAAAATCTGCTGAAATGTGCCGGGATTGGTCACAGTCAGAGTATGGCCAAGATCTTTCATTTAGCTCACTGTCCACAGCAACAGGTCCTTTCAGGGAAAAGTCAAAGTATGGCCAAAATCTTGGATAACAAGTTGTGATTGGTGTTTTGAATTCAGCTGTAATAATGCTGGAACACGTAAATTTTGTGTTAAATGTGTAACCAAAATTTGCTTTGATACTTTTGTTGCATACACAACTTGATAATCATGCTGAAAAGCATTGCCCACAGGTAAAAATTTGCTGACTAATGATACTGAGAGCCATTGTCAAAATCTAAAACAACTTTGGTTTATGGTATATCAATATATTATCCAACAGACTTTTCATTTTAGATTTCTTCAATGTTAAATAGGTTTGCAATCATACTAAATTGTCAGGTTAGTCAAACATGGAAGAAGACATTCTTAAGACAAAGGTTGATACTAAAGCTGCAAGGATGAAACGAAAGCTGATATTACAAGGAAAGAGATTAGGCAAATATAAGTATAATGGTGCTAACAGAACAGAACTGACCAATGAAAGTGAAGGTTGGATATGTCTTTCCTTTTATTCACATTGTGCTTGTGTTTTTAAATCATGTGTGCAGATGCAAATAAATAATTTTTATACAAAATAAAATTAACTATGGCATGTGTAATGCTGGTGTTTTTAAATTGTGTTTGATGCAGAAACAAGTAATATTTTAATGCAATTTAACAGTGAGGATGAATTCTCAAATAACATTCATCATTGTGTTGATCACATTACTACAGGTTTGTATGTGCATCCACAATGTGTTTGGTTAACCAAATGTTTCTAATGTCAAAGTAATTTCGTGCACTATTGTTGGGATGTTACAACTGCAAGATTAAGACAGAGGAGCAAACTGCAAAGTAAGCGGTTATCAAAACAAAAATAGAACACTACTCATAACACGTAGATTAGCCACCAACATGAAGGTTTTGCATCTCTACATTAATATCCAGAACCTTCTATTATCAATTATGTCGTGTTAGTAATGTTTTATTTTTGTAGGATATGTTGATTTAGGAGATGCTACTGAGACATGTCCATATTGCCAAGCTGCCATGTGGTATGAAGAAAGTTTGAGGAAAAATAAAAAACGTGTTAATGGAAAATATAGTCTTTGTTGTGGTCTTGGAAAAATACAACTGCCTTTTTTGAAGGATCCACCAAAACTGCTACAATGATTACTATGTGAACAACAATCACGTGAGAGCAGGAATTACCAGCAATATATCAGAACTTACAATATGATGTTTGCTTTCAGCTCTTTCGGTGCCAATATAGATAGTTGTTCGTCACATGGAAAAGGTCCACCAATTTATAGAATTCATGGACAATCATGCCATTTCATTGGAAGCCTATTACCAATGCTTGGGAAACCTCCAAAATTTGCTTAGTTGTATATCTATGATATAGAGAATGAGGTTCAAAACAGATTTGATGGAAAAAGGTGAAATTTTATCATGCAATTTTTGTTATATTTTAGATCTTATAATTATTATTGTGTTTTGTTGTTGACTGTGTATATCCTACAAAACTGTTTGTTATTGGTTATGTTGTCCTTGTATTTGTTGGGTCCAAATGGACCCTCAAGTCAATTGCGGGAGCAGAATAGTAAAATGCAAGAGGAGAGAGATAGATAAGAACACAGTCAATTTGTTTAACGTGGGAAAACCTTCAAGAACCCGAGTTAAACCCGGTATCCTCAACAACATTTTTCATAATTCTCATCCCGTATCTCATCATCAAGTCGAACCTCAGTATCTCGATCTTCATCAACTTGTCGCTGGTCATTCTGTTCTCCACTATTTTCATTGGTTTATCCCCCTGCTTCAGCTCGCATAGGAGGGATAAGTTCTTAACGTCAGATAGAAACCCGAATTTTGGGCTTCGAGATGTCATGAATGGTCTCATGTTCATGAAAGATCACATCCCGACTTCTCACTATATTATTGATTGGATCCCAAAGTCTGAACCTGAACCCATTTTTTCGTGAGCTAAGGTTAATGCATCCCTTCATCTTTACATCAAACTTTGCTCTTTCATCTTTGGGAATGTGTACATAAGCAACAACCCGATTCATAATTCTCCTCTCATATCCCATCATCAACTCGGATCTAAGTATCTCGGTCCTAATTAGCTTGTTGCTGGTTATTCTGTTCTTCATTATTTTCATTGGTTTCTCCCTCTGCTTTTAGCTTGGACGGGAGGGATGAGTTTTTCAAATTGGATAGAACCCCAGACTTTGGACTTCGAGATGTTATGAATGGTCTCATCTTCATGAAATATCACATCCCAGTTTCTCATTGTCTCCTTATTGATTGGATCCCAAGTCTGAACCCGAACTCGATTTCTCGTGAACCGAGGTAAATGCATTCCTTAATCTTTACATCAAACTTCGCTATTTCATCTTTAGGGATATGTACAAAAGCTACAACCCGGTATCCTCAGCAACCCGGTTCATAATTCTCCTCACGTATCTCATCATCAACTCAGGTCTAAGTATCTCGGTCCTCATCATCTTGTTGCTGGTTATTCTGTTCATTATTTTCATTGGTTTCTCCCCTTGCTTTTGCTCAGATAGGAGGGATGAGTTCTTCGCATCAGATAGAAACCCGGCCTTTGGGCTTCGAGATGTCATGAATGGTCTCATCTTCAGGAAATATCATAACCCGGCTTCTCACTATCTCCTTATTGATTGGATCCCAAGTCTAAACCTGAACTCAATTTCCCGCAAACCAAGGTAAATGCATTCCTTCATCTTTGCATCAAGCTTTGCTCTTTCATCTTTAGGGATAGGTTCAAAAGCTCGGCATCCAAACACCTCCAGGTGATCATAGGTCACTTTCCGGTCTGTCTAGACTTCTTCAGCAATTTCTCTTTCTAGTGGTCCTGATGGTGAAAGGTTGATCAAATCAACAACAGTTTTGATGACTTCTCCCCAGAATGATTTTTACAGTCGATATTGGACAACATACTTCGGATCTTCTCTTCAATTGTCCAGTTGATCCTCTGAGCAAGTCCATTCAACTGTGGGGTCTTGGGGGGCGTCTTCTCAAGTCAGATTTTGACTTCTCTACAATACTCACCACCATTATCCGATCTGACCACTTTCAATACCTAGCTTTTAGATTTCAAGAAATGAACCCACACTTTGCGAGAATGGTCATCAATAAATAAAATAAAATACTGAGCTCCACCAAGTGATTTCTCAGACGTGGAGCAAACATCGATATGGACAAGGTCAAGAATATTCCTGTGTCGTCTTGGTTGATCCGGTCTCACAAATGAAACCTGGTTCTATTTTCCAGCTAGGCAGCTCGTGCAACTCTTTAGCACTTGGCCCTTCAACCCAGTCAATGGCTCTTTTGTCTTCAAAATTTGGAGCCCTTTCTCACTCATGTGACCAATGCGCTTGTGCCACATCTCCAATCTAGGTCCATCACCAGTATCCCGTGGTTTTTTTTTTACTTCTTCATATTGAGGAAGGTTTTCCCACATTAAACAAATTGGTTGTGTTCTTCTCTATCTCCCTCCTCTTGCATTTTGTTGTTCCGCTTTCGCAATTGACTTGAGGGTCCATTTTGACACAGGCATCACTCATAAAAACAAGCATCACTCACAATTTCCTGTAATTTTCAGGTGGGAAAAGTGCCTTGACTCACATCTTGTATCACAATTGAAAGAAATGCTTGATGAATACAATGTTTTTGCTAAGTCTTTTAGAATGGCCTAAGACAGATATCATAAGTGTTAGACACAAAATTTTAAATTACAATTAATTTCAGATAGGAAAAACGATGGGAGGATTTACAATTTGCCCACAGTCTCTGAAGTTGCTGCAATTATTGTTGGGAATGCAGCTCAGCCTATGAATAGAGATATTGTCCTTGAAAAACGGAGTGGACAATTGCAAAGAATTAGTGAACTTCATCCAAGTTATCTAGGACTGCAATATCCTCTTCTATTTCCTTATGGTGAAGATGGATACCGCAATGATGTCAAGTATAAAGATATAGAGAACTCAGCTGAAAGAAAATGAAACAAACTTACTATCAGAGAATTTATGTGTTTTAGGCTACAATTCAGGAAAGGAGCAGGTCAAACTTTATTAAGATCTAGAAGACTTTTTCAGCAATTTATTGTTGATGGTTGCGCAATGATGGAATCAGAACGATTGATGTTTATAAGAACACATCAAAAGCAGCTACATTGTGATAATTATAACACTTTGATTGCCTCACATGAAGGAGTTGATAATGAGTGTGGCAATAGTGGAAAGCGTATTGTCCTTCCTTCATCGTTTGTTGGAAGCCACAGGTATATGGATCAATTATACTTTGATGGAATGGCCATATGCAGCACGGTTGGATTCCCAGATTTATTCTTGACATTCACTTGTAATCCTTATTGGCCGAAATTTCAAAGGTCTGTGATAGCGCTTAATTTGATTGCACCAGATTGGCCCGATGTTGTCACAAGAATTTTTAAACTCAAGCTAGAACAATTCATTTCAGACTTGAAAGATAAACAATTTTTGGGCAATGTGGTTGCATGTAATACTTGTACTACAAGTCACTTATTATTATCAACTTCAATTTTTTTGCCCAAATGTTTTGTCTGATAATATATAATTGTTGCAAATATATACACAATTGAATTCCAAAAGCGGGGCTTGCCATATGCTCATATCTTGCTTTTTTTACATCCTTCCAGCAAGTATCCATCTCCTAAAGATATTGATAGCATTATATCAGCTGAAATACCAGATCCAATTCAGGAGCCACAACTCTATGAGTGTGTCAAAAATCATATGATGCATGGTCCGTGTGGCTTTGCTAACAGAAGGTCCCCATGCACGAAAGATGGAAGATGTTCTAGATTCTTCCCAAAAAATGGCAAGCTGAGATTGTTGTTGACCAAGATGGCTATCCTGTTTACAAAAGACGTGATGATGGAGATACATTGAAAAAAATGAAATCATGTTGGACAATAGGTATGTAGTTCCATACAATGCAAAGTTGTTGTTGAAATATCAAGTTCATATCAATGTAGAATGGTGCAACCAATCAACATCTATCAAATATTTATTCAAGTACATTCATAAAGGATATGATCGCATAACAGCTGCTCTTGTGCCTCTACAAGACGATGCTGGAACAACAAATCAGTGTGTTAATGAACTTAAACACTATGTAGATGGTAGGTATATTTCTCCATGTGAAGCTGGCTGGAGAATATTTTCTTCAATATACACAGGAGAACACCTGCTGTTAAACGATTGTACTTTCATCTACCTAGTGAAAATTCAGTCATATTCGAGGATGATGATGACATTGACACTTTGCTGTCAAAGCCAACAGTTAAAGAGTCCATGTTTACATCATGGCTACAAGCTAATACCATTTTTGCTAAAGCTAGAGATCTGACTTATGTACAGTTTGTTAAGAAATTTACATGTGTACCTAAGGACAGACATTGGAAGCCAAGAAAACAAGGTAACACCATTGGAAGGCTTAACTGGGTTCCTCCAAGTACTGGAGAATTATACTATCTTAGGATGATGTTAACAGTGGTTAAAGGGCCAACCAGTTATGAACAAATCTATACAGTGCAAGGTTAACTGTATCCTTCATTTAGAGAAGCTTGTTTTGCAATGGGGATTTTGCATGATGATAAGGAGTACATTGAGGCTTGGCAGAAGCATACCTACCAGTGGGGTTCTAGTATATTTTTAAGAAAATTGCTTGTTACAATGCTTATATCCAATAGCATGGATAGACCAGAGCATGTCTGGCGTCAAACATGTGACTATCTTATTGATGGGATTCTACATGAGCAAAGAAAGCTTAGAAACATGTCAGGTAAAGTACAGCAAATGTATGTTTTTTATATGATCTGTGTCTTGTGTTCACATATCCAAAATTACATCTCATTCTTTTAATTCACAGAAATGCAATTGCCAATTGAAGAATTAAAAAAATTTAGCATTGCTACATTTGAAGGAATTATGCAGTCCAATAAAAAATCCTTAAAGGATTATCTAACCATGCCTTTTCCAATTGATGCAGTGCAACCCCACTTTGAAAATAGATATATTTATGCTAAGCAAAATTATAACAAGATTCAATTGCAATCTGAATTTGAGCCATGCTTTGCCAATTTGACAGGTTAGATAATCAAATGAATTACAAATACAATACAAACAATTAAACTGTACACCCTATGAAAGGTTATTTATCTTATTTCAAACCCAGATGAGCAAACAAATGTATTTAATTCCATCATCAATGTTGTCAACAAACAGCATGGTGGAGTTTTCTTCTTATATGGCTATGGAGGTACTGGAAAGACTTTTATGTGGAAGACATTGGCCTATGCATTACGTTCCAAAGGTGAGATTGTTTTAATAGTGGCTTCAAGTGGTATTGCGTCATTGTTATTACCCAATGGCAGAACTGCACATTCAAAGTTTGCAATCCCTTTGCCTACTTTAGAAAATTCAACATGTAATATCAACCAAGGTAGTGAGCTGGCTGGCCTGCTACAGTCAACACGGTTAATCATATGGGATGAGGCTCCTATGGCACACAGGTCCTGTTTTAAAGCATTGGACAAATCTTTAAAGGACATCATACATATGTCTTAAGAAGATGGTTTGCCTTTTGGCGGAAAAGTTGTTGTTTTTGGAGGTGACTTTCGCCAAATTTTACCTGTCATACCTAAAGGCAGCAAATCAAACATTGTTAATGCTACTATAAATTTTTCATATCTCTGGGATTATTGCAGTGTTTTAAAATTGACAAGGAATATGCGGTTGCAACATAACTCAAAAATGTCTGATGCACAAAAAATTCAAAAGTTTTCTGAGTGGCTTATACAGGTTGGTGATGGGAAGCTAGGCCAAGGTAATGATAGGTTTTTTGATATAGAAATCCCATTTGAATTTCTAATTACAGATTTCAACGATCCTATAGAATCCATTGTTACCAATACATATCCATATCTGAACCACCATTATAATGATGAACATTTTCGCAATGTCAGGGCTATACTGGCTTCAACCATTGAGATTGTTGACAAAATAAATGACCATGTATTAAACATGATTGTAGGTGAGGAAAAAGAATATTTAAGCTCTGATTCAATTGACATGACAGATGTGGAAGAAAGCCAAGCTTACCAATCTATTACACCGGAGTTTCTACATTCTTTAAAAACATCTAGATTACCTAATCATCAAATCAAGTTGAAAATAACGACACCTATTATGTTGAACCATAATTTGGATCAGGCAGAAGGGCTCTGCAATGGCACAAAGTTAATTGTCACCAGAATGACAAATCATGTTATTGAAGCATGGATTATTTCTGGTAAAAATATTGGATCGTTGGTTTACATTCCACAAATGTCATTATCACCATCACAATCTCCTTGGCCTTTCAAGATGGTAAGAAGACAATTTCCAATAATAGTCTCATATGTTATAACAATCAATAAATCTTAAGGCCAATCTCTTGAATGTGTTGGAGTATATCATCCTAATCCAGTTTTCAGTCATGGTCAACTTTATGTAGCATTCTCAAGAGTCAAGAGCCCAAATGGATTGAAAGTTCTAAGTCATGACAAAGAGATAAAACCACAAACAAAGACAACCAATGTGGTTTTCAAAGAAGTTTTCCAAAATCTATAGTATGTGCTAATCTTTATACTTGATTATAGAATTGTTATTTAAAATTTCCTATTGACAGTGATAATTAGTCTTTTGCATTCAGGATTTAGTTTGCAATTTATTTTGGATCAATTACTCACCAAGCATGTATAATCGAAAGTTGTTCCCATATTGTGCTTTCAACTAAATTGTAATGTTACTGCAGGTACGAGTTTCTACTGTCATACCCAACAGGATGATCACAGCAATTACTGTAATATTGCTGCAGGATTAAGCTCCAACCGTCATATCCAACAACATGATCACAAGAATTACCATGATCAGCTTGTGTTAAACACATCTGCAGTTTTTTTGTTCTTAGTTATATTAACTATTTCATTTTGGTTCTTGGGTAGAATTCAACATCATATGTTAATGTCTATATGCTTTTATTTGTTCCTCAGCTTTTTTTTGGATGGTAGTATATCAGTTGATACAAGATTAGGCTTCAGCTGTCATATTCAACAGCATGATCACTGCAAAAATCATTACAATAGTTTTTTGTATAGGTCTTATTGTCTATTGATATATTGTTGGATCAACCAAACATATGTTTTCTCTGCAAGAAGGAAAATCAAAACTAATTATGAAAACTGATCTGTGACAACATCATAATACTTGGATATTATAAAGTAATAGTAAAGTTGTTGTAGACCCAATATGTGGGCCTGATAAGGTGTCCCATTACTCCGACGAGCGGGATATTGGAAATAAAAATGTTTGGTGACAGCATCATAATACTCTGGCAAGAATGTTGTTTCTCACTTATTGAGATCATGACTCATTTTATAGGAAGATTGCAAACAAATGAAACATTTTTGTCTTTATTCTTGCTTTGCATATACCAAAAATGGTAGAAAGAGAAACCAGTCATCACAGCCGGGTTGTATATATGATGCATCAAAGTTATTATCTTGGCAAAGAGAAATATGCTATTTAAACCCTGACCAGGTTGAAATGTGGGAATGTTTGGTTGAAAAATCCAATTTCTACATGTAGCAAATTAATCTTTGTTACGATAAGTTCAACCATGATAACCCAGAAAATGTTGCAAAGATAAAACGAAAATAATCTTTGTACAATATAATGCTTGGTCATTGAAACCGGATGAATATTTATGCAAGCTGCGAAAAAAAATTTGGATTTTGGCCAAATCATTTAATAGAATCCGGTATAGAATGGATTCATACGTGTGATTGGAATTCCAAAAACGAGTTGAATTTATAAGCAAAACGTTAAGCATAATGTTGAGTTATGGATTCATGCACCTGATCGGAATTCTAAAAATGATTTGCAATTATAAGCAAAATGTTAAGGTAAACCGGAAACAAACCCAGCAATGTTTGATGCAAGTTCAAAAGGGGC
Organism: Glycine latifolia; assembly: GCA_013407115.1. Taxonomy (NCBI): domain Eukaryota; kingdom Viridiplantae; phylum Streptophyta; class Magnoliopsida; order Fabales; family Fabaceae; genus Glycine; species Glycine latifolia. The sequence continues at coordinate 21,121,016 of CM023948.1, read as the reverse complement.
TCAAAGGCCCCAAAGAAAAGAAAAAGATTACATAGTTAAACCGACATCCCGGCCCTTCAATGTTTAGGCTGCTCGGGATTGAGCTTGGTCATCAATTTGAGTGGCATCGATCACCTCTTCCTCCTCACGGACTTAATCTTCTTCCATGTGAGTTACCGAATCTTCAAAGGGAGAAGGGGAGGCATCAACTTGCCATCACTAACAAAAGCTTTAAAGTGCATACCAGTGGTATTAAGCTCAATCCCGGGGTTCAAACACCGAACCTACTCCCGCGTATTAATAAACGACCCCTCCTCGGCTGTAGAAAGTTGGGTTCTCAAGTTAGCAGCATCATATTTTACATACGCCAGCTCTGCCTCAGTCTGCTTCAGCGTCTGAATCTGCTTCTCATACAACACGTTTAAATCGTGAAAAAAATTTTTTGTGCCAACATGCTTTTGCCGTGCAGAATCGACATCAGACTTTAGCTTTGTAGTAGTGTCCTGAGCCACAAGTAGTTCTTCACAGACCTTCTTTGTTTTATCCCGGGATGCTTGAAGCTCATTTGTAGTAGTGTTTTTAGCCGTAATGAGTTCCTCCCGGGTCTTCTTTGCTTCCTCCCTGGATGCTTGAAGTTTATTGGAAGTCCCGGCAAACCTGGTCTTCAAAGTCACTAAACTCTGAACTAGAGATTAGTACTTCATAGCATTAAGCTCTATGAAGCCGAGCTCTTTAATTTCAGCATCTGACAAAGGAGTTGCATCCGTGAAGTGCTTGGGCGCCTAAATAGCGCGGAAGAGTCCCCTAGTAATACCTTTCACCCAAAGGGACCCAGGCAACAACTCGGTTGCAGCGGAAGAAGAAGTATCACGAGCCAGTGGAGGGGCAAGTTGGACCCTTCTCTTTCTGGGCTGTTGGAGCAGGTGCCTTCAGAGCAGCTGGAGCCTTCTCTTTTTGGCCCTCTGAAAGCTTTCGCCTTTTAAACCCAGGGCCAGTGGCTGCGACACCTTTCCCTGAGTCTAGAGCGGCAAGGAAAGCAGGGGGTTGAGGCCGCCTTGGCTGCTTGGAGGCGGTGGGGTTGCTAGGAGAAGAGGTCAGAAGGGTCAACTTTCCAGTTCTGGAAGCCGGTGTCGGAGTAGACATTGGTTGCTTTCCCATTTCAGAAACTACACAAGCAAAGGAATAGTTAAAACAAGTAAAGTCATGTATAAACAAAGAAAGATGGACATGATCATACTGGATTGTGCATACAACCCTGAGGATGTATCCGAGTTACCACCTAAGAGAAAGGTCGAGTTTTCTATTGATTTGGTACCCAGTGCTGGACCTATATTTGTAGCCCCGTATAGGATGTCTCCCTTAGAGCTAGCTGAGCTTAAGAAACAGTTGGAAGAACTGTTGGATAAGCAGTTTGTGCGGCCTAGTGTATCTCCATGGGGAGCACCCGTGTTGTTAGTAAAGAAGAAAGACGGGACTATGAGATTATGTGTAGATTACCGCCAACTGAATAAGGTAACGATTAAGAATAAGTATCCTTTGCCTAAGATAGATGACCTTATGGATCAGCTGGTAGGGGCTTATGTGTTTAGTAAGATAGATCTTAGGTCGGGTTACCATCAGATTCGGGTAAAGTCTAAGGATATCCCAAAGACCGCTTTCAAAACCCGCTATGGTCATTACAAGTACTTGGTTATGCCTTTCGGTGTGACTAATGCTCCTGGTGTGTTCATGGATTACATGAATAGGATCTTTCACCCCTACCTTGATAGCTTTATGGTAGTCTTCATAGATGATATTCTAGTGTATTCTAAGACCAAAGAGGAGCACGAGGAGCACTTGAGGATTGTGTTGCAGACCCTTAGGGACCGACAATTGTATGCTAAGTTGTCTAAGTGTGAATTCTGGTTGAAGAAGGTGAGATTCTTAGGGCACGTGATATGCCAAGGTGGTATAACTGTAGATCCTTCTAAGGTGGAAGTCGTCCTTAAGTGGGAAAGCCCCAAATCCATGTTCGAGATTAGAAGTTTTCTGGGCTTGGCCGGGTATTACAAGAGATTTATAGAGGGTTTCTCCAATTTGGCATTGTCATTGACCAAGCTGACTAGAAAGGGGCAAGTGTTTGTATGGGATGCCCAGTGTGAGCATAGCTTCCGGACTCTTAAGGAAAAGCTGACAACTGCACCTGTGTTAGTTTTGCCTAACCTGGGAGAGTCCTTTGAGGTGTATTGCGACGCAGAAATGACGGACTTAGGAGGGGTGTTGATGTAGGGTGGCCGGGTTGTGGCCTATGCTTCCCAGCAGCTTAAGACGCATGAAAGGAACTACTCTACCCACAATTTGGAGTTGGCTGCCATGGTGTTTGCCCTTAAGATATAGAGACATTATCTTTTTGGCTCTAAGTTCGAGGTGTTTAGTGACCATAAAAGCCTTAAGTATCTATTTAGCCAAAAATAGTTGAACATGCATCAGAAAAGATGGCTAGAATTCCTTAAGGATTATGATTTTGAGCTTAGTTATCACCCTGACAAGGCCAATGTGGTGGCCGATGCTTTAAGTAGAAAATCTCTCCATGTGTCCGCCTTGATGGTTAGGGAGTTAGATCTGTTGGAGCAATTTAGGGACCTCAGTCTAGCGTGTGAGCTCACCCCTACTAGCGTGAAACTAGGAGCCCTGCAGATTACGAGCGGGCTGCTAGAAGAGATCCAGGAAGGGCAAAGGTCTGACCCTTTCTTGAGACTCAACTAGAAGCCATAGCATCAGGGAGTGCTAGTAGTTTCTAGGTAGGACCGGACGGAGTTTTGAGACTTCAAGGTAGAGTCTGTGTCCCCAACATATCCGGGCTTAGGAAAGTGGTCCTAGAAAAGGGGCATAGAAGTAATCTAAGTTGAAAATGAAATGAATACTTCACACTTAACCAAGAGAGGGGGTGAATTGGTTAGACCTTGATAAATCAAAATTCTTTAAACAAAATCAGAGTTTTCAAAGGATCTTTTTCACATTTCAAAACCAAGAAACCTTATTCAATCAAGTAACTCAACCCCTTAGGATTCAATGGATCAAAACTGATTTTTCAAGATAAGCAAATGAAACAAGAAACAATTAATATGAGGAGAATAGATTCAGAAACAACACACAAGCAGTTTATACTGGTTCACTTCAAACACTATGAAGCTACATCTAGTTTCTTCCACTCAACACTAGAGTGAAGTTCCACTATTTAATTCCTGTTCTTACAAGCAATTATACAGCCTCTCTTTATCAACCCTAGATAAAGTTCAGAAATCTAAAATACTATTAGATCCTTAGAGGCAAACCCACTGAGAACACTACTCAGCAAAACCCCTAGAGAAACCCTATCTCTAGTTACATGTAAGAACTCAATTACAATAGCAAATTACAAAACTATATTCAAAACGAAATTTACAATCAGGTTAAGGAGAGAAACAACCTGATGATCCAAGGTATGTAATGCAAATGAATTTACCAGAACAGGTTGAATCTTTAACACACAAGAAACATAGCTTTCCTTAATCTTGAAATGGTTGCATGCTTCAAGAATGACTTATTTTCACATGATCAATGCAACATGAAGCATGACTAAATCAAAACCCTCATAAAAGAATTTAGAATGCTTAGAAGACTGTTTTAGCTCAGAAATTTCAAATGAGTATTATTCCACACAGTTGCAAAAACAGCTAAGCAAGGGTTCTATTTTTAACAGAAATTTTTAACCGTCAGCAATCAATTAAAATGCACTAATAATCGATTAAATTGCTTTGGTAATCGATTACATTTCCATTATAATCGATTAATATGTTCATAGTTTTTCTGGGTTTGAATAATAATCAAAATAATCGATTATCTCGAGCTGTAATCGATTATTACAGTCAAAGCATATTTTTCACAAAGCTTGTTTAATCGATTACAGAACCTGGTAATCGATTAAACCAGTTCTTATGAATTTTCAAAAAGCTTAGATAATCGATTACGATTACTGGTAATCGATTAAGCCAGTGCAGCACAGTTTTGTCAAAACAAGGTGTAATCGATTACGAACTTGGGTAATCGATTATGGCAGTTCAATGCTAAAAACAGATGTAAGCATGTAATCGATTACGACTTCAATATAATCGATTAAATAGTTCAGCTATGCAGTTTATATGAAAGCGTAATTCAAATAATCGATTAATTCGTCATGGTAATCGATTAAAGTGTTCCTGAACATTTTCCAGATTTGATGAAGAACAAAATAATCGATTATATTCTCACTGTAATCGATTATTACAGTGAAAAAATGTTTTTCCTTAAAACCTTTGAATTATTTAAAACCTTTAGTTGTTCTGATAATGCTTTGTGATTTTTGTTGACTTAATTAGATTGATTATGTAATGAATGAATGCAATGCACTTGGATCACCAGAATTGCTTTTCTCTTACACAATTTAATCCTAAATTGTCTTCAAGCCGTCCTTTGCATGTTGAAAGCTCAAAACCAAATCTTGAGTAATTTCTTCTTTTTCCTGAAGCAGCTCCCCCTTAATCCAACATAAGTATCCATCCCGACGCCACCAAGATGTACCAAGACCTCAAGGCTATGTTTTGGTGGCCGAACATGAAGAGAGAGGTTAGCGAGTTTGTTTATGCGTGCTTGGTCTGTCAAAAAGCCAAAGTAGAACACCAGAGACCATTGGGTAAGTTGCAACCCTTGGAGATACCACAGTGGAAGTGGGATAGCATCTCCATGGATTTTGTTGTAGATTTGCCTAGAACTCGGGCTGGGTTAGATTCTATCTGGGTTATTGTTGACAGATTGACTAAGTCTGCTCACTTTATCCCGATCAACATTCGGTTTTCCTTAGAGAAGTTGACCACCTTGTATATTAATGAGATTATCCGGTTGCACGGTGTACCCTCTAGTATAGTGTCCGACCGGGATCTGAGGTTCACCTCTAGATTCTGGGAAAGTTTGAACAAGGCCTTAGGAACCCGACTTCGAATGAGCTCGGCCTATCACCCTCAAACTGACGGGCAGACTGAACGAACCATTCAGTCACTGGAAGACCTTTTGAGGGCGTTTGTTCTAGAACAAGGGGGTAGCTGGGATAGTTTTCTACCCTTGATAGAGTTTACCTACAACAATAGTTTTCACTCTGCCATTGGCATGGCTCCTTACGAAGCCGTCCTTACGTAGCCTACCAAATTGCCTTACCACGGTCCCTTTCCAATCTCCATAATGAATTTCATGTATCTCAACTTCGTAAGTACATTCATGATCCATCTCATGTGGTCGGGTTGGATGATATTCAAGTAAAGGAAAACTTAACGTATGAAGATGCTACATGGGAGGTAGAGAACCAGATGCGGGAGGCCTACCCAGATTTTTTTACATCAGGTAATTTGGGGGACAAAATTCCTAAAAAGGTGGGAGAGTTGTAACGACCCGAATTATAAGTTGCTAATCTGGATGCTTGATGTGTGTGTTATATTAATTAAATTACATGTGTTATGTTGATTGATTAATTGTTTTATTTATAACTTGTTGTTTGAGTGCTTTCATCTTGGTATGCGTTCTTGATGGGTATTGGATGTAAGTCAACTCTGTTGTGCTGTAGTTGCTGATTGTGCACGTTAAGTAGACATACTGTGTCAGCCGTGTTTATAAGCAGCAGGCTAGCACAACAACAAGTTTACTTTTCCTTCTTCTACCTTTGCATTTCCTCAGTTTTCTCTCTAAAACTCACCCAGAAACCTCTCGTTCTTGACCCCTTCTTTGTTACCTCCAATCTACGAGAACCACCGTAGCTGCTGCAGAAAGTCTCGACGCGGAAAGGAACTTCGTGGTCGGAGCTGAAGTTTAGGATTAACACATCGTGAAGCTCGTAAACGAACTCCTGGTTAGGTAAGGGGAGTTTATCGTGTTTCTTAATAGCTTTAGGTACCACAGGTTGGGGGCCAGGGAGTCCAACCGTGATGATAACTGCATGTCCCTGGTGTGGGTGATGTTTTTCCCAGAAAAGCTACATCTTTTATGAATGGGATGTGGTATGCCTTAAATCCGTTGAATGTTGTTTTGTGTTGATGTTTGGTGTTCTTGTGGGGGAGTAGATGTTTTAAGAACTCCCCGTGCATGTGTGAAGTTGGCGTTTTGATGCTGAAAGGCTTCTAAGACACTTGCGGAAGTGTTCGTGAAAGTGACGAGTACCGGGATGGGTTGGTCGTGTTGCACATAGACATCAACCCGTGTGTTTTGATGTCGGCTATCGGGATGGGTAGGCCGAGTTGAGGGGTTACGTGGCATGCATGCATGTAGGACGTAACTTCAGTCCTTGTTGGCAGACGTCAGTAGACCGGGTCACCTACCCGAGGTTGTTTCCCTTAGGGTTGTTAAAGAATTACTTCCCTTCTTTAAGGTATACCGGGTTCCTTACTCGGGTGATACGTTAGCGCTGTTACTCAGTTGAGCTTGTGTTTCTTCTTCTAGAGCGACCGAGTTTCATACACGTGTCGTCTCTAAAAGCTCATCCTTTCCTTTCTTTAGAGAGAGACCGGGTTCTTTTCCGGGGTGGGTTGTTTCCCTTAGAACTGCTAAGTTCAAAACCCTTTTTCTTGAGAGCTGCCGGGTTCCTTACTCAGCCGGGCTCGTACGTTCTTGAGAAACGAGCTACCGGGTTCCTTTAAAACCTCATGAAGGTTGGTGGATTTACAAACCCAGAGTCTTACAAGCACTATCTATGATAATCGATTACAATGCTTATGCAATCGATTACATAGCACAGAACCCGTCTTTGGAACTTATAAGAAACCCAAGAACCCCTGGGCCGCCTTCGACAAATCTTGATCAAACCCAATTGACCTCGACTGACCTCCTTCGACCCCATTTGCCCTTGTTGCCCTTGCCTTCTTGTCCAAGCCTTACCCCTTTGACCGACCCCCACCAACCTTATCTGCCTTCGCTCGACCTTGTCTAGATTCTTGCCTTGAGATAGTATGTCTAAGTGCCAACCCAGACACCCTATACATCACCCCGGTTCACTTGTTTGTATGTGTTTGTGAGTGACCTATGTGATTACGTTGGTGGCATTTGAACTCGGCCTATGTGATGGCTTGAGATGAGGAATGCGTTGGATATACATGAATGCCCATAGGGGTGTATGACGGGTTACCCTTGCGATGAAAGATTGTGTTCCTAGTCGGGTCATACATTGATGGTGCCGTGGTGATATTCTATGTATAAACATGAGATGCCGGGACCGGGTGGTGAACGTTGTGTGGACCACAGTCAGTGGTGAATGTTGTGTGGGCGATAGGTTACATAGGGGGTGTATGACGGGTTACCCTTGCATGGAAGGATTGTGTTCCTAGCCGGTTCATACATTGATGGTGCCTACGTAACATACGACATTTGCATGACGGAAATAGGATGGTTGATTGCATAGTATGAGAAGTACTGGGGGGCCACGTCTGTGGGGAGATCCTTATGACACCCATTTTGGCTGATCACCATGGGGGGTGATTCATGTGCACAACAGAGTGACCCTGACGTATTGTAGTAATCATTCGTACCATGGATTTTGGCCTATTTCCAGGATGGTACCACATTGCATAATGAGAATTGAGTCAGGAGCATGCATCATGCTAGATATTATAGGTCGATTTATGAGATGTTTGTGGGTGTCCGTGCATGTTAGTGTTTGATGGATGCTTGGAATGTTTGTATTGATATGTTGATGATCGTGTTGCTTCTTGACCGGGTTGTGTTCCTTTTCTGTTGTATTTATTGTTGTTATTTAATGTGATGAACTCACATTTGCTTTGTTGTACCTTGTGGTTTGGTACCTGTGATGATCGCGAACCGAGTTCGTGTGAGCAGATGGGCAGCAATAGGTGCCTTTAGGAGAAAACCAGGTTGATTGGAGCCGTCGTGTTTTGTCGGGATGTCAATAGAAATGATCCCGGGCAGGAGTTGTATTTTGCTATATGCACCCCTTGTTTCAATGGATGCACTCCTGTTTTGCTAATTACACCCCTGACTTTTATTTCTCTTTTCATTTGTAAAACACTTGATGTATATTTTGAGACATAATCTTTGTACTTGAAGGTAAACTATGTCTTGTAAGTGCACACATATATTTGAAATATTTTATGAGTACCTTGATCTACGTGTATATTCAATGATGATGGTCGTTATATGCTCGCGAAAATTTATCACCATTTTCACAAGTAACCAAAGGGGTGTTCTTTTTATTAAAATGAATTTATATCATGGTTATGAGTTAGTAATATAGTAGCGACATGGCGGGTCGTTACACCCAGCACGTACTTGATACAACAGGTGAGACTTGATTGTTCTATACCTTGAATCTGCACAAGGTTGTCCGGGTTACAAATGCCGAGTTGTACAAGGTAGGTTTTTGATAGGTAATCTGAACCCGACAGCGAGTGCGTATGATGACGAAGCTGATTTTGACAGCTGGCACTATTGGCACATGACACACGCGCCAGTGCCATTTAAATAGACCTCTTCTCTACGTTTCTACGCAAACTCTATCATCTTCTTCCTCTCTCCGTTTTCCCCAGTTCCTAGTGAGAGAAACTTCACAACCACTCACCCCTAACCTAAACCTTTTGCATGCAACTGGAAAGTTGAAAGGAACCACCCCATAGCTAGATTTCCACCTTGGCTTCTTTTGAAAACCATCAGACAGAGAGATCATCCTCTCAAAGAACTCTCACAGAGTCTCAACTTTGAGGGAAGGAAGGCATTTAAGGACATTCGAGCTTGGAGAAGTTGTCTCCTAGCCTTCTTGAACATTTCAGAGGTAAGACACTCATATAGTTACAGATTTCTAGACTTTTGTCTATGAGATGTGTTTTGACCCTTGTTGAGCTAGAGCTGGTACTAGGCTCGGGTCCTTTGGGGAAAGAACAACGTCTCTTTTCATGCAATGGTTGATAACCATTATGGACTGCTTGCATGCAACAATTGATGACCGTGTTTGTTTTCTTGCATGCTTTTGCAGAGCGTGTTATAAAGGATAACGGTGGTTGTGACCATGAGGCTGGGAGAGCCAGTGAAACACTTAGAGTAGGTAAGCTCTCCGTTCTTGGGAGTTTTTCCCTTGACCGTGTTCCACCATACTCCGAGGGAGTGATAGTCCTGGTATGTCATGATGCATGTGGTATTGAAATTGTTTGTTACTGCTTTTTGGTTGAGTACATGTATATGATGTACACTGTGATGATATGTTGTGTGCTTGACGAGTTTCTCTGGCCAGTAGAACAGACAAAGTATGGACTTCCCTTGGAGTCAAAGTCATGTGGAACAACTCTAAGTGGTCAATATATATATATAAACCCTGAGAGAATGTGCCCTTAAGTGGATGATCTTCCTCAGGTCGGGTCTGCGGAAAGTCCTGAGTGAATGTGCCCTTAAGTGGATGATCTTGCTCAGGCACGATATGCAGAGAATGTGTCATTGAGTGGATGATCTTCTCTTGCTATATTTGTGTTGTTATATACATGTGATGCGTTTTCTTATTACAGCCGGGATGGGCAAATTATGTGATGTCTGTTTTGATGCTATGTACCGTGAAAAGTGAACCAAGGGGGGGGGGAGGAGAAGCCTCCAAGAACCCGGAGTTTACTGAGATTGTATCTCACCCCAATTGGGGATATTGTGTCTTTGCAGGTGATCGTCAGAGAGAGGATAGTGGATCCCGAGGCAAGAGGCCCGGGTAGAGATACAGACGTTGGACCCCAGGATAAGAGACCAAGCCGGGACGGGGTTCTGAGTGAACCTTAGACTTAGTTTTTTTTTAGAGCATGCTGGCTCATTATTTTGTTATGTCCGCTTATACTTTGTACCCCGGTCCTGAGGGGGAGAACGTACTTTTAATACTTATATGTTGTATATTTCATGAGTGTTTGTCATACTTAATGCATAGATGTTATTATCTTAGACGTTTGATGACATCATATTTATTAGTTGCTTCCTAATTAATTATCTTTAATTAATTGTTGCGCTTAATGATCATAATTCTATATTAATAAACCGGATGCATACAGGCTGTTACAATTATTATCCTTTTTATCCTTTCTGTTATTTTTTATTTGAGTCCCTAAACTTATTCATAATCACCAAAATTCTAATTATCTTATGTGAATGGAGGTTTTTTATGTAATTTTATAATAAAAAAAGTACTTTTACAATTATTTATCATATACAAATTTTGAAAATGAAGAAATTCAATTTCTTTATCCAAACACAAAATTTTGAAAATAAAGAAATTGAATTTCTTTATCCAAACACATAATTTTGAAAATGAAAGAATTTCAATTGAAGCATTTGGATTTTTTAGAATTTGAATTTTTTTAGAGTTTTAAATTATTTTATCCAAACACACTCTAAATGTCTTTTTCTCAAAAAAGATTTAATAATTTATGGATTGATTTGTTAATGTAATAGTAATAAAATCATTTGAAAATTGATTGTATTTAATAGAGAAGAATAAAACAAATAAAAAAATCAATTGCATTTAATATCCATTAAAACCTGAATATTCATAAAATTAATTGAATGTTCTAATTTATACAGTTTATATCAATTATGTATAAATGCTTAGATTTGTTGTGGATGTCCTTTAAAAAATGCCTTTTTGGTAATGTATGCCTTATAAATTTATGTTTTTAAAATCATAAGATTTAATATCTTTATGTTTTGATGATGTATACTTCCTTGGTTCTTGTACATAAGACACAATTATTTAATACATCAAAATTAAGAAAACATAATTATTTAATTCATCAAGATTAAGGAAAATGATTAATTTAGTTCATAATAATAAAAAAGTCTTAAATTTATAATTTTTTTCAAAATCATCCTTATCACTAATATTTCTCTCTTCTAATGATTTGTCAATACATTCTCTTTTTTCTTTTAATGAGGAGTATTTCTAATTAAAAATAATTAACGTAAGGAAGTTTATAGATTGAGTTTTTAAAAAAAGAACGTAGGGAAGTATTATGTGATGGATTGAACCTACGTGTGTTAAGTGAAAAAGAACAAAAAAATCATAGCTATTTCATATTATTATAGTAGTTTTAAATACATATTAGTAAAATGTTACAAGTCTATAACATTGCCAATGTCGTTAAGGATAATTGGTCACTGCCTTTTTTCTTTAATATATCCTAATATTGTTAAATCTATAGGAATAATTTATTATATATTTTCTTATAATTATTCTAAATTTATTATTATTTTGTAGGAGATTCCTCTGATAAGAAAGTCAGATAGTAGCGTAGAGTCTAACTTAGAAAGACTCTATTTGTAAATTGTAATACTAATAACATAGTTTTTTTTTATTTTATTTTTTGACTATTTGTGTTTTTTGTTAGATAGGTATATTGGGCAGCAATATGCCAATTAATTTGAATTACGAGGTTGACATTATTTTATATTTTTATTTTGTACGTGAATGATTGAGTTCGATGAAAATAGTAATTTTAGGGTGAAGAAATGTTAAGAAGTTTTATTAACCAGGTTAGAAAATTTTAAATTTTATGATTAATTAAAATATTGATATAACTAAGTATTTGGGCCTTTTTAATAATCAAAATTTGAAATTGTTTTCATTTTTCATTTAAAATTTTACAAGAAAAATATCAAGAGCAAAGATGATGGCCCAAAAGAGTGTGGATTAGATAAAAAAAAAAAGCCCAATACATTAAAGTTGGTATTTAAAAAAGTTAAAAGAAACATGTGAAATGCATGAGGCATTTGAATTAACGAAATTAACACCACGACGCTCAAGACTCAAGGGGATACATATGTAATAATATGAAGGCGATACGAGTATAATAAGTTCTAAACGCAGGATAAATGTAATTTTCTCTAAAATAAAATAATAATTTAAAAACTTAAAATTGTTAAATGTAACAAGAAATAGAAATGGATAAATATTATAATTTTATTCTGTTTATGTTTATTTTTAAATCTTTAAAACAATAATTTCCTAAAATAATGTTTAAATAAATAATAAATATTTATAAATCCATGCTTTTCTCATTATAATTAATTGCTTTAAATAAGTAATTAATAAGTAAACAAAATTCCACAAAAACAAATCCTAAAAATTTATACTGAAGTAAGAGACCCCTTTATATAAGTAGCATAAATTATTGAGAATTTAATTTATATCCACCCGTGTAAAGACTTTTACATTTTTTTTATCTAAAGATTTTTGTATTGTTAACTAGTAAAAAAATAATCTTAAACTTTTTCAATTTAGAATACACAATAAATGAAAATAAATAAATTAAAAGATATAATTAAATATGTAACGAAATATGTGACAAGTGTAGTGTGCCGTAATTGAAAAAAAAAATCCTAGTAACCATATAAGATCTATAGTAAAAATAAATAAAAGTGGAAAACGATAATTCATTTACATATTGCTTATTTTAATTAATTTAAAAATATATAATTATCTTAATTTAAAATAATTTTAATTGCCTTAACTAAAACATATTCAGAATTTCAAATTAAAATTAATCTAATCATTAAATTTCAAATACTTATCATAATCAATTTATAATATTTAGTTAACATAAATTTTCATTATTCAAAATTTTAAATCAGATTGACAATAACTAATTATTCAAATTTTTAAATATTTACCTTTATAGATAATTCTATAATTATAGAATAATCTTTATATTATCTTTTTAGTGAATATATGTAAGATAATAAAATATTTTGAAAATAGTTAATCAAATTATTTAAAATTTCATTTACTTATCATCATTACTTGATAATAATTAATTTATAATTATTAGTTATCATAAATTTAGTTGTTCACAATTTCAAATCAGATTCATAATAGTTAATCTAATTGTTCATAACTACTTGATAATTATAATTAATTTAGAATTATAAAAATTATCTACAAATTTATCGCTCAACTATATAAGATAGTGATGTTCAAATTCAAATCGGTTCAAAATAAAAACTAAAAACAGCTAAAAAAATAAAAATTGAACCAAATTGATAATTTTTGGATTTGCTTGGATGAGTTTATTCTCAATCTGCCAGTTTGGTTCAGATTGTGGAAACCGCAATACTTATATATGACTTTAGTGTTATGTCTTTTATGTATATATTATATGAGTTTCATGGTGTTTTATAGTATTTTGTTTATAAAACTTGTACAATATATGCTACTTTTTTCATACAACTTTTTAAGGATATGTTTGATATAAAATGGATTAAAAATTGACAGAATTTTATTATAGAATGTTTAGCATATTAACAAGTTTGGTAGATTTTTATTAGTAATTTTTTTAATATAATTTGATTTTAAAGATGAAAAGAAAGAATGTAAATTTTAATAGAATAATATTTTAATAAAAATCGTAAAATAAATCCAAATCAAACTGTAGAAGATTGATTTTTCTAGTTTGATCTGGATTTAATAATAAATTCAAAACAAACCAAACCGTTTATAATTTTTATGTTTGGTTCAAATTACTTTTTAATATAAAAAAATCGAATAAAATCGCACCGCAAACACCCTGTAAGGATTCCTTCCAAAACTTCTTTACTTTAATTAGTATAAAGATAAAGACATAATTATTATAAAAGTCAAAATATTTACTGTATACAATAACATGTAATTAAATATTAGTATACAAAATATTTAGGCTATATTCGGCAAGACATTTCAGCTAACTTCTTTTCGTAGTTGAAAATTTTGTAACTATTCAATAAATAATTTTTTTAGTAACTTCTATCATTTTTTGAAAGGTTACTTAAAGTAACGTTTTTTAAAATACAGGCTTCTATCTTCTAGCATTTTATATGTTTTATCCTTAATATATTTATCAAATTTATTGAATACCTATTTTAAATAAATCATAATTTTATTATTTTTCTATCCTTTTATACTTTTCAATTACTTCAACAACTAGTTTTACTAAATACTTATAATTTAATAAGTTAGCTTTTTAGCCATTTTTGTCGATTATAACCTTAAATCATAAATTCATAAAAATTATATTCATCTATTAATTAAATTTTATTTATTTGAAAATAAATGCAAAAGAAAAAGTATATATTTTGTATTTCAAATAGGTTGGATACTTAATGTAATAATGTTGTAAAAAAATGTAATAATGATTATTAATTAGTAACAATATTAATTAATTATTGTAATATTATAAAAAATAAAAATGTTAGTAATCTTCTTGAACATAATGTGTGCCATTGTACATAGTCATGTGAATCTTATTAATACAATTAAGAAAGAAAAATCTTAATAATATAATTGAAGAAGGAGTGACATGAGGCAATTTTTTAAAAATAATACTTTTTTCCAAAATAATTTGAAATTTGGGGCTGTTTGGAAACTATTTCGAAATTTAAGACAGTCAAACACGTCCAATTTGGGCGTGATACTTCTGTCGCTAATTCGGTCGCTAAAACTTTTTTTTACTGAATATTATGGTTTTTTTTAAATGTGTTGCGACCACAATATTGTGATTTTCCAATTTTTTTAGATTGAAATTGTTTAAAAATTTACAGTATAATTTTGGTAAATAGATATACCAAAAAAGTATTACTTAATTTAGGCTAACTTTTTATTAACTTTGTTGTTTTTATAACTGAATTCCATAAAAATGGTATATATTTTAATTTTACGAAGCATTAATTTTCATGAAAATAACTTGTGTCAAGATACACTTTTTGAGTTTTTGATTTTGGTTCAATTTTTTTTTAAGATTTGAGTCAAAATTCAATTTAATCTGTTCAAATTCATTACTATATATAATTAAATATGCATATAATTTTTAATTAACCCATGATTTTTTAAGTTGATGTTTTTATTTTTACATCTTAATGTCGGCAAAAAAATTAACTCAAATTAGGTGTACGATATGTCCTTCAAACGGTCATAGCCCAAATTAGGTGTACGATATGTCTTTCAAACGGTCATAACTTTTGATAGAAATGTCTGATCGAGGCGTACTTTATGTTAAAACGCTCAAAATTAAGAGAAGTAATTAAAAAAATAAAAAATAGCATTAAACTAACTAATTAAATAATTAAAAAAGTAGACTGTTTGGAAATTTTTGGATGATTGAATCCTAAATCCTAATTTTGAGGCACTTAGAGACGTTTTTTGAAAAAAAGAGTTGTCCAGGCCTTCCTCTCTCAATTTCGAGAGTTTTGACACAGACTTTGCCTAAGCCTTCCTCTCTCAATTTCGAGCATTTTGACAAAGACTTTGCTCATGCCTTCCTCTCCCAATTTCGAGCGTTTTGACACAGACTACGCTTCAATCGGACATTCCTATCAAAAGTTATGACCGTTCGAAGTTCACTCAACACTGCGCATGCATGACACGTGTCACAACCAGGTCTGTCCCAGATTTCAAAATATTTTCCAAACAACCCCAGATTTCAAATTATTTAAAAAAATTGTATTATTTTTAAAAATTTGCCAATGACATGATAACTGAAATATTTTACGCGTGATAATTGAAATCTTTTACATATTTGACTTTTATTTCTTGAAATTTTTAAACATTTGATAGTTTTATGAGATATGAATTTGAATTTTTAAGTATTTTTAATCTCAATGGTCTATTATATTTAATTTTGATGTGATGGTTCTTAAGTTGTTAATAGTTATTCTCATGTTCTTACATAATTAAGCAAGTGTTTGTAAGAGAGTGGTACTATATATCCCCTATATAAGCATTAAGACTATCTGCCATTGTTTTGAAAATCATATCAAAGTGGCTAGTTCAACTATCTAATTAGGAAATGAGACATTTTAAAGGGCCTATTTGGGTAAGCTTCTCTAGAAGCACTTCTAAGAGAAGAAAATAAGAAGAAAAAAATGAAATAAATTTTTTCATAAGCTAAAATTAGCTCTCCATTAGCTTATTTATAAATGTTCTCTCATGTTTTAAAGAAGTTATATGAGAGAACTTTTACAAATTAGCTAATGAAAAATTAAATTTAACTTATGAATAAGCTTATTTCATTTTTTTTCTTATTTTCTTTTGATAGAAGTACTTCTAGAGAAGCTTACACTCAAACAAACTCAATAAATAGATCAACAGGCTCAAAATTGGTGTTGAACCAGTGCAAATAACTTGTTTGAACCGGTCTCTTTCAATTTTTTATTTATTTTTAAATTTAATCTAAAATATTTTTAAGATAAATAAAATTACATATTTAAATATTCACTTAAGTATCAATTATTTTGCTAACTGTTATTAAATTTTTATCTTATAAAACATATAATTTAATCATTTATATTAACGTATGAAATTTTAGATCCTAATATATTATAATTTTATATTATTTTATTACTTAATATATTATATATTATTAAAAATTATAAAATTAGTTTGACCACAATTTAACTACGATTAGATTATTGAACCTTGAACTAGTGTCTTCACCAATTCAATCATCGTCGGTCCAATTTTAAAAACATTGATATATGCTTCCTCAAGCCCACGCTCCATCATGCACATTCACTCTCATTTGAATATTTTTCTTCTCTCATGAAGTGATGAACTTCTCTCACTTGTATATCCTCTTATGCTTTTAAATTTCAATGTATATATTTTATTTTCAACATTCTAATAGGCTCCTAACATGCATATGATATATCTTCTTATAATTTTAATATTAACATATGTTACATATAAGCTAATTTGTTAAAACTCTCTATTCTCCAAAAGATGATAGAGCTTCTACAAGCTAACTGCAAAAATAAAATTGAGTTTATGCAAAAGCTTGTTTATCATTTTTTTTCTTCTTATTGTATTCTCCTAAAAGGGTTTATGAATAAGCTTACTAAAACATGCCTTAATGGTTTAACTTAACTTTCTATCTCTTTTAATCTATCATTTTTTTTGTTGATTATGATATTAGTACGAAATAGCTCTCACTCATGATTTATTCCATACATAAGACCAATCAGAATTCGAACATTGGACCACTTGGTTAAAAGACACAAGTGACTACCACTTATGTTAAACATTATTAGTCAATTTACCATTTTCAACATTTATAGTTTTTAATTTAAATTTTAAATATTTTCAAAACGAAATTATCAAAAATTATAAAAACATTATATCACAACATAAGTTATTTATCATAAATCTAAAATATAATTGATATCTTAAAAGCATTTATTTATTACAAATTTTAATTATAGTACAATTTATATATTTAAAATTAATTTTTTATTATAAATTATAATTTTTAGTTTATAAAATAAATATTTATTATGTGCAACACCCATGTTAAAATACTGGTTAAAATTTAAAAGCATATGAGTATATAACATATGTTTGCTAGAAGTCATCATTTCATTAGTAAAAATACTAGTTAAAATATCTATCACAAGTCTCTCACACTTGTTTGACTTTGCAAAATGTTGAAATTCTGTAGTAAACTCTCATAATTGATTCATTTGTGTTGTGATTAATTTTTTATAATGACAATTAGGTAGGATGACCAAATTAAAAAATAAATACAAGTTTAGGAACCAAATAAAAAGAAAAAAAAATCAGGGACCTAATTGAAAAATTAATAAAATTATGAGGACTTGCTAATTAATTTAACCTTTAAAGAAAAATATTTGAATAAAATTTATAATTTCAAAAAATATTATGTAATTTGTTTATAATTTTAAGATAAAGTAATTGTACATGAAACATAATTTTGTATAATTTAATTAAAATTATATTTTAATAATTTACATAAGTTGTAAAAAATAAATTAAAAGTTATTTTTAGAAAAATTATAAGTTGTAGAAAATATATTATCAAATGTTAGATAAGATTAAATCATTAAAGGAGAATGAGGTTGACTACTTTACATGAGAAAATATCGAAATAAAAATGAATGTGTGAGGAAAAGTGAATGACTCAAAAAATAGGTTTATATGTGAAAAGAGATAAAGGTAAACTTTTAAAATAATAAGGGTTAAATATGTTTTTATATATTTAATTAATTTTCTTATTTTTATTTAGATTTCAGTTGTGTTTCACTTAATGTATTTTGATCAACCATAGATGCTAAAATCAAACACAAAGTTTTTTTTAAGTAATAAAATAAAATAAAAAAGTAAAATTTAGTAATAAAATTAAGAGTCTTGTTTATTAATATTTTTAGATATTGAACTAATATCTTAGTTCATTAATTAAGAAGTTAAAAGATAAAAATAAAT
>CM023948.1:21088419-21102775 GCA_013407115.1 Glycine latifolia | reverse complement strand
ATAAAATATTTATCATGTAGTATTTTTAGATATTGAACTAATATCATAGTTCATTAATTAAGAAATTAAAAGATAAAAATAAAGATAAAATATTTATCATGTAGTATTTTTAGATATTGAACTAATATCATAGTTCATTAACTAAGAAATTAAAAGATAAAAATAAAGATAAAATATTTATCATGTAGTATTTTTAGATATTGAACTAATATCTTAGTTCATTAATTAAGAAACTAAAAGATAAAAAGATAAAATATTTATCATGTAAATGATAGAAAGAAAAAAGATAAATATTTACCGTGTAAATCTATTTCGGAACCTATACAAATACACCCATCGCGAACTATTGACGTACACTCTCACTCTGTTATAAGCTGCAATTGAAGTTTTGAACTTCGAACCCTCCCTTCGTTGCCGTAAATCATCGTCTCGTGGCTTTACATTGAAGTAATGCAAATTTCGCTTTCTTGATTCTCTTTGTTTGGGACGGCCTCTTCTGGGGTGACGATACGACTCTCCAGTTTGGGGCTGGAGATGTCGTTCATACCTTTTATCTCGTTTTCTTGTTATTTTTTCGTTTGAAAGGAGATGATGAATTTGAAAAGGACGCGTTTTTATTGTTTTCGTTCATTGATTTTACATTTTATTGTTATTGTTAGGAATGAAGAGGTCCAGGGATGATGCTTACACGAGTTCACAACCCAAACTGCCCAAAGGGTATACTAGAGAAGAAGAACCGTAAGTTTTTTTTGTTTTTTACTTTTTTATGCATTCAATTTCTTGTTTTTATAGTTGTTTCATCTTTTTTTTTATCTGTTCTGCTAGTTTGGTATCCGGCGAAGGTTTAATTTGTATTTTTTTAGGTTTCATTTGGTGAGATATTCTTTGTTGGGAGATTATTCTGTAATATCTCGAGTTATCTGCATTTTTTTTATCGGTCAATGTTAGTTGTTAGAATGCTAGTTTTGTTAGCAGAGGGGATCAAATCCGCGATCTCTCCCCTTCCCTTCTCAAGTTATCTGCATTATTCAGCAAGTTAATTTTGTGCAACATAATAGTTACTATTTGCTAAGACTTTGGTGTTATTGAAACTTGTGAGTTAAAATCTCTGGAGTTTTCTATATTCAGTTCAATTACGAATAACATTTTCTGTAGGCTTTAACGTGATATAGAAAGAAAAGTATTAAAAAACCAAAGCAGCATCTAGCGATATGCAATTTTTTATAAAGTCGGAGTGCAACTACGATTCAATCTTCTCATTGTAGATCCTCTACGCTTTTGCTACATTTGACATTCTTCTGCTGACTTCAATTTGAATGGTGTGATAATTTGCTAAATACTCTGTCATCAACTTCTCCCATGGTATGAATAATTTTTTTTTTTTTTAAATTTTATGTAATGAAGCTCGGGGCAATCACAGATGATGACTGGTGGTGGTCAGATACTAACCACCAAAGATGCATTGGCATTTCTCAAGGAAGTACAGGACGCGTTTCAAGATAAGAGGGAAAAGTATGATTACTTTCTGGTAATCATGAAGGATTTCAAGGCTCAAAGGTTTGAACATGTTGTACTACATTCTCGTAATTCCAAGATTTTTCTTTTGCTTTGTCTGTTATATTTTCTTCGGAGTGAGGATCTGGATTTTGTTAGCTGATGATTTGTTTCTCTTTTGTTCATTTATAGAACTGATACAACAGGTGTCATGGAAAGAGTGGAGGAGCTGTTTAAAGGGCACAAAGATCTAATTTTGGGATTTAACACCTTCTTGCCAAAGGGATATAAATTTATACTTCCATTGGAGGATGAGCAACCTCCCCAAAAGAAGCCCATTGAATTCACAGAAGAAGCCATAAATTTTGTGGGTAAGATTAAGGTAAATACATTGTTAATTTTATAATTGATATATTTTATTTATGTCTTTCAACACATATGGACAGCTTAACTTTTGAATCATGCAGGCTCGTTTTCATGACAATGACTGTGTTTATAAGTCATTTCAAGACATATATATGTGCAGAAAGGAAACCAAGTCTATCACTGAGATTTACCAGGAGGTCTGTCATGTCTAGTGTCTATTCCTATGTTATCAAGTTATAGTGACACAAATTTGTTATTTTCGTCTTTCTTTTTCCTTTTCCCTTCTAGAAGGCATTATCATTTTTTGTAAACTCATTTTAATCATATATTGGAGTTATCCAGGTGGCTGCACTTTTCCAGGGCCATGCAGATCTTCTTGAGGAGTTTACTCATTTTCTTCCTGATATATCAGGAACAGCCTCTACTCAGTATGCTTCTGTTCGAAATTCTCTCTTTCATAATAGGAGCTCTGCTATGCCAACAATTAGGCAAATGCATGTTGAAAAGGTTTATCTCTCTGTAATCCTATGTCCCTGTGATTTTATACTTAATCACTAAGCTGACATTTTAACTTATCTTCATGCCAGAGAGAAAGGGACATAGCTTCACATGGTGATCATGACCTCAGTGCTGACCATCCTGATCCAGAACTTGACAGTTGTTTGATGATGGCTGATAAGGATCAGAGGAGGCGTGGTGCAAAGGAAAATGACTGTAGAAAAGGGAGAGACAGAAGACAACAGGAAAGGGATGATAGAGATTATGATCATGAAGGTAGTAGGGAGCATTTATCTCTCAAACGGAAATCTGGTTGCAGGGCTGAAGACTCTGATGCTGAAAGCATGCACCCTATCTCATATGCTTGTGAGGATATAAGTTCTTTGAAAAGTGAGTATATCAATACTTTCGATCTTTAAATTTAGAAATGTATTCATTTTCATGCCACTTATAATGGTAAAAGGTATAAAAAAATATAATATATTTGTTGATTGGATTATTTAAAATTAAGAAATGCTATGTTAATATCTAGGTTGTTAGGCTATATAAACTGCAAAATCTTTCCCATGTTTTACTTGTGAGAAGAAGAATCCTTTGTCAAATGTTTGCTAGTGTTCTATATTATTTGTTTAGTAGTAAATTTAACTCCTCATTTACTTTTACGATTCACTTTATTTTTTAAAACATGTTCATCTCAGGTATGTGTAGTCCAGTGCTTGGTTACCTTGAAAAAGTCAAGGAGAAATTACAAAATCCTGAGGTTTTCCAGGAATTTTTGAAGTACCTACATATCTACAGTATGGAAATAATTACCAGACAAGAATTGCAATCATTGGTATGGTTTATACATTTAAATTTTATTAGCTTCTTTTCTGGTTTTGTTGAAATCAATACTGATGAATATAATTTAGCTGGCATTGAACATTGACCTTTAATAAAATTTTGATAGTGCAATATGGAAATAAAAAATTAGTTATAGGCAAATAGAAACTAATCCTGTAAAAAGTCTCTCTCTCTCTCTCTCACTCTCTTCCAGAAAGGCTTGAAGTACCATTACAGTGAGAAGAACCAACCATCATGGTTATATCTTGGCATATGATTAAAGATTAAACAATGGGTTATGATATTTCTTAAATGACCATTAGCTTTTTACATAGTTTTAATTTTGACTATTTACTAGACAAAGAGAATGACTTTGCCTTTTACTTGCTGCTCTTGTACATCTACGTAACATGTGTGTGTAGAGTATAATATGTGCAACTCCATCAAAGAAGATTAAGTTTCAATGTCACAAATTACTTAACCTTTATAATGTGCCAAGCTTTGACTTAGCTGAATTTTCTAATAAACAAGCAAACCAACAAACTGCTTGATCAGTTTTATGAATAGCTTTCCAAATACATTCAAGTTCCAACCATCTACCATGTTGAAAATCTAAAAAGATTGAATGTTGTGTAAGAAATGTTGAATATTATGGTGAAGTGACTTATCTTTCTTTGAAGATAGTTGAGGTTCACTCAATTTGGTATCAGCTTGATGTGACTCTGTCTTTTAAGCCTTTTACACGGTGAAATTTTTTCTGTTGTAGTATACTTGTACAATTGCTAACATCTAGTGGTTTATTCTTCTAGGTGGGCAATATACTGGGAAAATATGCAGATCTTATGGAGGGATTTGATGAATTCTTGGATCAATGTGAGAAGAATGGTAACGTTCAACATCAAACTAAATTTTAAATTTTTTCACTGTCTAGCTTTTCTTTTTATTCTTTCTAATAAAGTATTTTCAGCTTCATGTTGTGGACCAAAAAATCTGACTGTTGTTTATTCATCAGAGATATTTTGGCATGAAGGACATGGACCTAAACCAATGAAGGTAGAGGATAGGGATCAGGATAGGGATGACAAGATGGAAAAAAGGGATTGCAAATGCCTAGAAAGGGTCAAGTCCAATGCAACTGCTAACAAGGATGTTTCAGTTCCTAAGATGTCTCTGTATGCCAGCAAGGATAAGTATGCAATGAAGCCTCTAAGTGAGCTGGACCTTGCTAAATGTGAACAATGCACTCCTAGTTACCGTCTTCTACCAAAAGATGTATGTTTGCTTACTTGTCTCTTTGTTTTATTTTATATATGAAATTGCTAAGATTCTTTTTCTGATTGTGCTTATATTTGTGCTCACAGTACCCAATACTGCCACCTAGCGACAGAACAGAACTTGGTGCAGAGGTATTGAATGATCACTGCGTTTCTGTTACTTCTGTCAGTGAGGACTATTCATTTAAGCACAGGTACAAAAACCAATATGAGCAGAGCATGTTTAGATGTGAAGATGACAGGTTAGAGATTACCACTGATATCTGTTTATCCTTTAAAATACTTATTTTGTTGATCTATATTTTATTGGTTGTGGTCATATATTTTTTCAACTTATGCTGGCAGGTATGAACTTGATATGTTGTTAGAGTCTGTAAATGCGACAACTAAACGAGTTGAAGATTTCTTAGAAAAGATTAATGCCAATATAATTAACGGATGCTGTCCAATTCGTATTGAGGAGCATTTAACAGGTTTTGTGCTTTCCAATTGATGAAAGAAATTTATTTTGTAGTACAAGGTAATTTCTTGATGTTTTCCATGTTCTGATATGACCTTTTTTGCTGTGTTCTTTTAGCTCAAAATCTTAGGTGCATTGAACAAATATATGGTGATCATGGGCTTGATGTAGTGGATATGCTAAAGAAGAATGCGTCTTTAGCTTTGCCAGTCATATTAACCCGCTTGAAGCAGAAACAAGATGAGTGGGCAAGGTGCCGTGCTGATTTTAATAAAGTTTGGGCTGAAATATATGTAAAGTACCATCACAAATCACTTGATCAACGTCAAGGGCATGGTAGCCATGGTGTTGGATTTACCATAATGAATCCTAAGAATTTAAACACCAATACAAATGGGAATGAGACTGTTCTGTTAGAAGAATCAAATTCCTGCAAACAATGGCAAACAATTGGGGATAATAAGGTTGAAGAGGATAATTATCTTGATTCAGACTGCTCTGCACATAAGACTGAAACTGAAACCTTTGGAAGTAGTACACAGCATGGTCAAATGCATTTAATTGCATCCAATCATGATGAAATATCAAGAGCCAAAAAGCAAGATCATTCAATTGATCGGTTGGTGAATGCTAATGTCTCAATGTCCTCTGGTATGGAGCAAAGGAATAGAAGAACGAATGTGGATAATGCATCTGGTTAGCAACTTGATTAAACAATGATGACACTACTTGATTTTTATTATACCATTTATCTTAATACTTTGTTGTTACATACTTACATCATTGCAGGATTATTATCATTAGGGTTTCATTAAGGTGTACCCTATGGAAACATGTTAAGAAATCAGTAGTAGAATCTACTGAAAGAAAAACACAAGCATTTAATATCTTTGAAATCTAAAAGACAATGCTTTCTTCTTTGAGTAATTTGAGTAATAGATGCTAATTTTTATTGCTTAATGTGTGCTTTAATGGCAAGTTAACAAAACCCTCAATTCAGTTTTCACACAAGTCCTTTTCATCTGATAAGGGTGTCTTATCTTTGGTCTACCTCTCTTCTGTTGCGTGTTGCTCACCCTTTCAAATTATTTTATTTGTGCATTCCGGTTTATTTTAAGCCTCTAGGGTCAAACTTATTTTATTCTTGGACTTCTGTACTTGTGTGTTTAGAAGTCTATGACTTCTGAACATACGAATGTCTTTAATTTTAGATTTTTATTTTATTTTTTATCTTTGAGCATTTATATGTGCACTATAAATTATTTTTGCATGTTATAAATCTTCAGTATAGTGGTCATCCCACTATAGTGGTTTTGGGCTGTTATCCAAAACTAATAACCATACAATTATGAGTCTTATGGCAATTATGTGTACAAAATAACTGCTGGTAGTTATGTATGTAGTTATGTATTAGTAGTATATAACTGATTGTAGGTTATGTAATTAGGAGTGTGGAGTTATTTGTTGTTTGTGACAGAATATTCTCTGTGGGAGACTTTTATCTCTGGGACAGCAAGTGTATTGCTAGAGAAACGCTAGCAGAATACAACCTTTTTTATTGGTTGAAATTTATTGAAAATTACAAAAAAATGGGTCCCACATCTTATTAAATGACTCATGATTTTGTAGTTTTAAAAAAAACAACCTTATAGTGTGTTGTTCTAGCACTTCTCGTATTGCTATATTGTGTGTGATTTCAATGTTCAATATTATATTTTATTACTTTTATCAGTTGGTGTTCTATCAAACTGAGTATCTGAGATACACTTTTCTTTCTCTCTGCAAGGACTTACTGCTACTCCTCCAGCAAGACCTGGTAATGTTTCTAGTGGGGGAGGGCTTGATTTACCTTCACTGGAGGTAAGGATTAACTCCCTTTTCAGCTTATGGCAGTCTATTTTCAATTTAAAGTGGATATTGAATTTATTCCTCTAAAGAGGATTATTTTTTATTCACTGTTAGTGGAGTTTTACACAAGCTGTACCTAAAAGAATCTCATATCAACCTCTCTAAGAATATTTATTTTTGTGTAATGCAGGAGACATTGTCACAATCTGTCTCGCAAGAGGAAGTTGCCGATCATGACCACAATGATATCCTTGGCAGAACCCCTTGAATGTTCCTAAACACTTAGGCCGTGACAGGGGAGTGGGATTTGAAGTGACACAGAAGACTAATGTCTCACTCCAACAAAGGTCAATATCTATTACAAATGGGCATGTGCAACAAATCCAGAAGGGCTTGGACGACCTCAAAAAGTGAATGAACAAGTTGGAAATGGAAATGCAAATGCAAATGAATAAGGAGCCACAGGAAGAAGGTCTGGGTGGACTAAGTGGTATAAATAGTTGCACATCTACAGCTACTGATATACCAGAGGTAATTATTAAACCTTACTAACTACTAAATTGCTTGAATATGAAGTACACACGCGCTAAGTTATTTGCATATCTCTACTTGATTAATTAAGTAAATTGATAGTTTGTTCATTCATTCTTTAGTATCAATGACAATCCACGAGTTGTTTGTTGCTAACAAGTTGTTTGTTGCTAACAGGATGACAAATAACATTGAATCAGATACATTACATTGTCAACTAGTGTCCCTTAACCCTAAAGGTTGTGTTTGATGTTTTTTTAATGGAGATGCACCACTTCCAGTACCTATTAGTAATATGTCAATAATCAAATATGTAATCGGTGCTTTTGTTGTGTGATGAATCAATTTGATTGTATGTCATTAAATTACATGATATATTGTTAATTTTGTTTCATGGTCGTATCCAACGCTATCCACAAAATTTTAGACACCTATAGCATCAAGAGGAAAGGGAAAAACTTCTCAACCTACAAATGTGTCTATCACGACTCCAGAAAAAGAATAGCCATGCACTTCATTTTTCATGCCCACCCATTGGTTTTGACTCATCATCGCATACTAAGTTATATAAAGATTTTTCAAGGGAGGCAACCAAGAGACGGTACATTTACAAATGAAATTTTTTGATTTGTTGGTATGGGGTACATTAGTGAAGAAGATTGTTATGATCTTATTCACTTTTGGATGTTTTTTGCCATTAGTATAATATTCAGTATGTTCATTTTTGACTGTGTAATTCTACATCTATTTTACTTTTCTATTTTTAGATTTTAATGTTATGATAATAATTTTGTTCGACATATCTTTAGCATCATGTTGGTTGTCATTGCAATTTATGTTCTTCCACACCCATCTGATATGAGGTTGATATAAAATAGTGATGTTACAAAGAAAAAACAATTATTTATGTATAATCAAGGTTTAAATATGTTTTTACTCTCTATACAATAATAAGTTTTGATTAATTCTTTGTAGAAAAAGCTTTAGTTCTTATCTCTAAAAAAATTGAAATTTATTTTTAATTCTCAATTCTACGTGACACTTGCTAAATACTTGTGTTGAATGAAAGTTCAAGTGACACTTTGATGCGTAAAAAATGAGCTCAAGGATAATTGTATTTTACGCATTAGAAACAATGGACCTAAAGTTTGAATATAATACCCTAGAGATTAATATTGGTTTCCAAATAACTAAATTTAAGTATAAGCTAAGGAATCATAATTGAAAGTTATTTCAATGATTAATTGTAAAAGTAAACATAAACTGCTGAGTAAGAAAAATGAATGAAAGTTGATAGATAACGAGATATAGGGTTGTGACTATAACATATCTTTATGTTTCTCCTAATTTCTATTTCAATTAAACCCAAAGTTTTCTTTCAATTACTAACTAATCCTTCTTCAATTGACAAACATACTTAGGCCATATTCTTTGAGTCATCTTTCTTCTACTTTACCCTTTATAGTTGTTCATTTAAGGAACATTTGGTATAAGGAAAGTTTTTCATTCTTGAGAATTATAAATTTTAGGAATCATGATTCCTAAGAATGATTAAAATTGTTTGATTGATCATAAATATTTTCATATAAGCTTTTTGGGATATAAAAGAGTAATATTTTTACCGGAAAAACATGCTTTTTACCTTGGAAAAGTTAGATTCTCACATTCCCTATGAGAAAATTTTCGTGGGAAATGTAGCCAAAAAGTTCTTGGGAATTTTTTTCCTATAAATGTTATTTAAAAAAAAAAAAAACAAACCAAGCATGGGAAACAAACATTCCCAACTTAAGATTCCTAGGAAACTAAGTTTTTTTCTTATACAAAACACCCCATTGATTGTTACGAAGGACAAGCCACCTTGAACATGTTAGGGAAGAAAATAATATATTACTTATGTAGCTTATCCCTTAGACCTTTTTGAAGAAGGTTCTAAAGGAGAGACTATGTGTAGAAAAGTTAATTAACTTATGATAATCTAATTAGATATTCAAGTTACAAGTTTGTGCATATCACATTCAAAGAATTCAATTAATGTGTAGGTTAAGAGTAGTGAGTTACCAACAATTAAGGGTATGTTTGGATTTATAGTGGTAATTTGGCCTGAAAACTCAGATTTGGAGAAATAAGATTTGTGATACTTTTGTAAACTTTAATCCAAACATTCCATAATCAATTAGATTAATTAGGGTTTGGAGTGATTAGTCCCAAATAAGAAGTAACGCAACCCAACAATTCAATTGATTGAATAAATGGAATTTAATTGAAACAGGGAGATTAGGGTTTACAAATATGTTACATACAATCCTAGCTTCAAGATTTAGCTAGTCATAGGCATTGGAAGGTACAAAATCACAAAAGAAAGCATAAAGTGTAAAAGGAAGAGAAATTTTTACAAGGTTTGACCCTTGTCATGATCTTCACACTCTTCCCTAATCCAGAACTTTCTCACTTATAGAAAATAAAATACGGAGTATACAAATGATAAAAAGAATAAATTGTTGCCTCCTTCTATTGATAGGATTGTTGGGCCTCCAATGTCGCAAAGGAATGCACAGTCGTGCTTCGAAGTAATTGCTTGAATCTTGAGATGGGGTTTGGTTGATGCAAGATTGTGCTTTGATAAACATAGTCTACTTCGTTACCGAAGTAGAGTTGGGTTCCCCTCGAATAGTTGTGCTTCAGTAAGTACAACAATGTTTCTTTTTCGAAAGCAGAGTCTTTGTCTTGAAGCACGGTCATGCATAATTAAGCATAATTGTGTTTCAGGCAAATTTCAATAAATAATACAAATTAAATAAATATTTCGAAGTTTGGTGCAGTTTTGAAACTATTTTGAAATTTGGGGCAGTGGAACACGCCTAAATTGGGCGTGTTTAAACACGCCTAATTTAGGCGTGTTCCACCCCCCAAATCCTATAAAAAACGCTTCTCGTGACCCATTTATTCATAGCTTCTAAATCTTCAATTATTGTATTTTTGATATTTAAAGTTTTTGTTTTTGTTGACGGCAAGAAATGAGTTCAAGTGGTGAGGAGTCTGCTCGTGTTCTATTATTTTTTAATGGAAGGAAAGTTGAAGGGCGACGGGGTGTTGTTTTTGAAGGGGAGAAAAGACAGACACGTATTAAGCGAAGCTCAACATTGGGTGAATTACATCAGAAGATACGACAAAAATTAGGTCTGCAAGACAACCAAAGTATCACTGTGTTGACGGGAAGATTATGGCAACGTGGACAATACATGGGTTTTCAAGTTGTGGATGATGAAGACATAGAATTGTTAATGGAAGAATATTTCAAGCAGGCAACGAAAGAATTTATGGAGTTGTACGTGGATTTTACCGCAGCAGAGGATGTTGATTTACCCATCGCCTTTAATTCTGCACATAATGCATCATCATATTCTGCTCCATGTGTAAATGTGTCTGAGGAAGCTGAACATGACCCAACTTGGGTTATGGATGACGATGATGAAAATATCGCAATGGAAGATCATCTTTTTCTGGAGGATGCTAGTGCGTCGGATAATGATGAGGATGTTGGTGTGCATGCGACTGAATTCCAAGAAGATACTGGTGTGGGGTCGTCTCAAATGCGTCATCATGCGGACGTTGGATCTACTCAAGCAGAAGAACCTATTGAAGGTATGTTAGATGACTGAAATCAATGAGAATGTAGTCATATATGTATATATTTATGTTATAGTATTTTATTTGCTTGATATGTTTAGGTGCTGAGGTTATTCCTTTTTGGAATGAAATTCAACATTACACATATATTGATTGGAATCATCCAAGTGAAGAAGAATCTTTTACTGGTTCTGCTTCGGGTTCGTGTTCAGTGCAAGGTCCATGGCAAATAGGGGACGATTTGTTTGTTAAACAGGAATTTGCCTCCAAAAAGGACGCACAAATTGCAATTAAGCGGAACCTCATGAAGGAGCATCAAGAAACAATTGTGGTTGAGAGCAAGCCTAACAAGTTTTGCATGAAGTGTGTTCGAAAGAACGATGGTTGCCCTTGGAGGGTTAGGGTAATTAAACCAATGTACGATGAGAAGTGGGTTGTTTCAAAATCGGGTGGAAAACACAATTGCTTGAATGATCATATTACACAGGGTCACAAACACAATTGTTACACAGTGTCAATTGCATTGGTTCAGGAGAGGATTAGCAATACGTATGGATTTAAAATTTCATATGAAAAGGCCTAGTATGTGAAGCAGAAAGCAATTGCAATGATTTATGGGGATTGGGAAGAATCTTATACATTTTTGCCCAGGTGGTGCAATTACATGCTTCATTTTTCACCAGGTTCTTTTTTTGATATTCAAACTAATGCTTATTTTGTGACACATCGACTGGTACGGACAAAGTGTGTGTTTCATCGCATTTTTTGGACTTTTAGATAGTGTTGCAAGACTTTTAAATTTTGCAAACTCATCATTCAGGTTGATGAGACTCATTTATATGACAAGTATAAAGGAAAATTGTTGATTACCACAAGTTAGGATGGAAATAATGAATGCCTGTCACTGGGAATACTTCCTTGCTAACATTCGCTTCCACGTTACCCAGATGCAAAATATATGTCTCATTTCAGATCGGCACCGGAGCATAATATCTGTTGTGGAGAATCATGCCGGTTGGCAATCACCTTTTGCGCATCACGTGTTTTGCCTTCGTCATATTGCTAGTAATTTTAATCAAAGGTTCAAGAATGCAAGATTGAAGAAGGCCCTCATGACTTTAGGTATGTTAACAACTATTTTGAGTATATTAAGCTGAGACAAATCTGTAAACGGAATAATGTTAATGGTATTATTATTCTGCAGGTTATACTCCCTCTATGGTTGATTTTGACATAGCGTTTGCACGGTTTCGTGATAGCAGTCCTGAGGTTGCAGAATGGATTGATGGCATCCCAAAGGAAAAGTGGACATGTGCATATGATGTAGAGGGGAGAAGATATGACCATATGACAACAAACTTGTTAGAATCAGTGAACAGGGTGTTCAAGAGAGCAAGGAACATGCCTATTACTGCTATTGTGAAGCATACGTACACCCAATTGGTTCAATATTTTGTAGCCAAGGGTCAAGTGGTTGCTTCACAGCTTGAGCATTCACAACGACATTGCAAAAATGTGGTTGATGCTATGAGGCATAGTCAGTCTGTTGCTACAGGCCACCATGTACACGCATATAATGTTGATCAAACATTATTTGAGGTGGATAAGGGCTGCGAGAGGTCATATTCAGTAAACCTGCCATAGCGTTTTTGTAAGTATGACAAGTTTAAGGCCTTCAAATACCCATGTAGTGACGTCGCAGCTGCTGCTTTACATGTTCGTCTAAATCCTTTTCAGTATGTGGATGATGTCTTCCTCGTAAGCAACTTGGTTTAGGCTTATTCATTGCCGTGGCAACCAATTGATAATGAACGTGTTATTCCACCTAGTGAAGATCCAGTTGTCATACCTGACAGGGAAATGTTGCGTGCAAAGGGTCGTCCAAGGTCTACCAGATTACGTAACGAGATGGACGAAGTCAAAACAACTCAAAGACGCGTCAAATGCGGAATTTGCAAGCAAGTTGGACATAATCGAAGAAATTGTCCTACTCGTGGTGGAACTTCATGATTTTTAATTAATTTTATGTTAATTGTCCTACTCGAAATCGGCCTAAAGCATTAAACCTTATTTCAAAATAACTGACATTAGAATACTATAAGACTAAATTCCAAGAATCGTTAAAAAACAAAATATACTAGCTACATACCGGTGACCGAAATGGCACTACAGGTGAGTAGGCTGCGAAATAGCTGGAGCAATTGGTGGGAATCTTAGCCACGCCCACACCTGAAGCAGCATATGACACTCATCAATGTCACTTCTGCATGGATCAGTACACTCGCACATTTGTCTAAACAAATGTTCAAGGACCGCAGAGCCCCAGCTATATCCTCCAATATCCTCGAAGTCCCCCACAAGCAATGGGACGTAACGCGCCGCGATCATGCTCCCCCGGGATCTGTCGCTCAGCAGCCATGCTCCAATAAGGCGCATAATGTGCGCCTTCGTAAAGCGTATCACGGCAACCAAATTGGGAACTACCTCACCCCAGTGCACAAAATGTCTATCAAAGAAAGACAAGCGCAAATATCCACCTTTAAGCTCGGTATCTTCCTGAGGTTCATGCCCAAAAACCTCCTCAATGATGGTCTCCCAGTCGCCTACGGTGACTCCTGTAACGAGTTTGCCCTCGGTGGGCAATCCTAAAATACCAGCCACGTCTTCCAACGTGATGGTCATCTCTCCCTGCGTCATATGGAAGGTATGAGTCTCTGGTCTCCACCGCTCAACCAGAGCACTAATAAGCACAGGATCAATCTAAAAAAAAACTAATCAATTCATATGTACAGTTATATAAAAAAAATTGTTTACTTATTTCCTACTTGCATACCGGAATATGTCGCATGCGTGCGACATGTAGAAAGCCATCATTTCTCAAGATATCACCAACGATGTCAGGTATATTATCGTGAGGTGGCCCCGCCGTTACTTTACCTCGACGAGTCTTCAACAGTCGAGTTGTGTCCTCATTCCACACAGCTTGTGAAATGTGGGTGCGCTGAGTAATCCTACGCAAAACACCTCACTTATACGGGGTAGGGATAACATGGGTCGCCAGATCCATGAGCTCACCCTCATGATCCGATCCAGAGTGCGAAGAATCAGTCGAAGATGAATCAGCTATCTAATGAGTATCTTAAAAAAAATAAATGAAAATTTAAATTTAAAAAAATTATCTTTGGTTCATAAAACATTACAAATAATTATCCTATCAAATTAATTAAACCTAACACCCCAAACCCTAAACAATGAACCATAAAACAAACACCCTAAACCCTACACAATAAACCACAAAACAAACACCCTAAACCCTAAACCCTACACCCTAAACAGAATACCATCACCAATCAACCCTAAACCATAAACCACACACCCTAAACCCTCAACACTCAAACATAAACCCTAAAACAAACACCATAAACACCAACCCCTT
>CM023948.1:21020399-21088409 GCA_013407115.1 Glycine latifolia | reverse complement strand
AACCCTAATCCAAACACCCTAAACACTAAACCATTAACCTAAACCCCTTCAACACTAACCCTCAATCCTAAATCCTAAACACCATGAACTCCAACCCCTTAAGCTTAAACTCGTAAAACAAACACCCTAAACCCTAAACAATGAACCATTTAACAAACACCCTTAACCCCCAACCCTCAACCCTACACCTTAAACCAAACACATAAACCCTAAACCCTAAACAGAATAACATAAACAATTAACCCTAAATCATAAACCACACACCCAAACCCCTAAATACTCAAACATAAACCCTAAAACAAACTCCCTAAACCCCAACCCCTTGGCCCTAAACCCTAATCCAAACACCCTAAACACTAAACCATTAACCTAAACCCCTTCAACACTAACCCTCAATCCTAAATCCTAAACACCATGAACTCCAACCCCTTAAGCTTAAACTCGTAAAACAAACACCCTAAACCCTAAACAATGAACCATTTAACAAACACCCTTAACCCCCAACCCTCAACCCTACACCTTAAACCAAACACATAAACCCTAAACCCTAAACAGAATAACATAAACAATTAACCCTAAATCATAAACCACACACCCAAACCCCTAAATACTCAAACATAAACCCTAAAACAAACTCCCTAAACCCCAACCCCTTGGCCCTAAACCCTAATCCACACACCCTAAACACTAAACCATTAACCTAAACCCCATCAACCCTAAACCCTTAATTCTAAACCCATAAACCAAACACCTTAAACCCTAAATCGCTAACAATTTTCTACGAACCTAACATCTACGTCGCTAACAATTTCCTACGAACCTAACATCTACATCACTAACAATTTCCTACGAACCTAACATCTAATTCAATAATATAACATATTAAATAAAATGAAAAATTATTAGATTCACTTACTTGTTGGCAGAGCTTCACTGAAGAATTAATCTTTTAGAGAAAACACTACAAAATTTTAGAGAGAAGGTGAAATAGTACAAATGGTAAAAAGTGAAATTTTTTGGGGTTAGGTTCGTAGGAAATTGTTAGTGACGTAGAAAATTGTATTTGAGTGCCCAATTTAGGTGTGTTTGAGTGTCCCAAATTTCAAAATATTTTCAAAACTGCCCTAAATTTCAAAATATTTATTTAATTTGTATTATTTATTTAAATTTGCCTTGTGTTTCATGCTTAGAAGCACATATTTTACTATTGAGCATTTTTCTTCTCTTCCTGGGCTCTTGTCCAACATGCACCAAAACAACATTATTTTAGGTAAAATCAAACACTGAGTTACCCAATGTAACATCCCAAATTTATGGACTTCAGTAATAAATAATAAAAAAGAACTTTTTTTATGGAAAGTCTTTATATTTAATGATTAACAAATACCCTTAGGCATTATTAATAATGGTTACCTCTATTAGGAGTTGACAATAATATAATAACATGACCCAAATGTGGAGCCAAGACCCACCATGCCCAACACCCACCCATAATTATATATAGAAGAAATAAGGAAAAGTCAGTAAGAGAAAGGAAAAGTTAGTAAGAGAAAGGAGAGAAATGAGCTTAGATTTGGAAAGCCTCAAGTCTAAAGGTGTGTTCCATGAGTAACCTGAGGTGAGTGTTTCCTTCCTTTGTATTCTGCATCCCTCCATTGTTGTTGTTTCATGCCTTTCCCATTTTCCTCTTTGAGCCCTAAGTGTGAATTTTGATAGATTTTGAGAGATTGCGAGAGATGAAAAGTTTGTTTGTGTTGTTTGAAGGTTGGGTTTTGTAATAGAAGTGTTATGTGAGTGAATGACATGCTTGGGTGTCATTTGGGAGCCATGGATGGCCATAGGAAGCAATTCATAAGCTTTTGCAAAATGTTATTTTGCAAATCACGCCCAGCGTGAGTCAACTAGGCCTGTGCAAAATAATTGAACCAATCCAATTTATAGTATAACTGAACCGAATTGATCCAGAAAAACCCAAACCACATTTTAAAATCCAAACTAAATTCTTTTAGAATTGGTTCAATTAGCTGAATCGGTTTGTTAGGGCAGTTATCACTATCTGGATAGTGAAAGTACTTAGTCACTTACTCAGTTATAGCTATTTGGGTAGTTATACACTTATACTCATTCAGACATTCACTCGCTCATCGTCACTCATTGCTCAAGCCTCTCGTCTCTATATCTCTTTGGTGTTGCGTTTCCATCATTGATATCAAGGCTATCTCTCCAGTGTCATCGCGACTCTCTCTTCGGTGTCGCCACTCATGTAGCCACCATCAGCGTCGCTCAAGGATCTCTCTCCAATGTCATCATTTTCGGCATCGCTCAAGGCTCTTTCTCTTCGACGTCACTGCTACTGTAACCATTGTCAACGTCATAAATTGGTAAACCTCCATTTTTTTGTGGGTTTTGCTTTCTAATAGAAAAATGCAATTTTGGGCATTTCGGGTCTCCAAAGTTTCTTCCTTGTTTTGTTGGTTTTTCTTTCATACTAGAGACTAGAAGTTTCTACTATTGTGCCAAGTAGAAAATTTTACCTTTATGCTCCATTGCTGGATAAACTAAATATTGAAATAGATGTAATGATATGAGATGTGATTTACTTTTTTCTTGTCCTTCTGTAATTGTATCTATGTAACATCTGTATAGAAATCATTTTCTATGTGAATATGATCCAATTAATTACCTTGCTCTGAAGAAGAATAAGCTCTTTTCTCACCCCAATAAAACAAGTAAAAGCCTTATTCAAGAGTAAACACTGCAGAAGAAAACCAAAACCAAACCACAAATTTTATGCATAGGGAAGGAAAAAGGTATCATAATAAATATTGGTTAGTTTATCATTGTATGCTTGCTACAAATGCAAGCAATTCAGTGAAATCCGAGAGAGGAAGATGGATATGTATGCATATTCCTTGCGATAAATTATTCTTAAGGTATTTGGCAGACTTTTAGGGACAGTTGAAAATCATGCAATGCTTCTTGATTAGGACTAGGATCAATTCTGTCACGTTTTCATGTTCTAATTGAACACTTTCCTTTTTTATTATTCTCAAAGAAGAATATTTTTCTTTCTTTTTGCCAAACATATGTGGATCCAATCACGATCTTCTAATAAGAACAAGAAATCTTTTTCACGATCAATCAATCGTTATTGCTTAAATATGATTAATTACTGTCAAAATAAGCATAGACAAGTTGGTTAACTACACGTTGAGAACAAAACACCAATGTTAAGCTGTCAAAAGCTAAAACAAATTAAGAATATGGTTCTTATATATCTTGAATCACAACTTCTAACTAAATTCAACCTTCAGGGGCTTGATCTAGTTGCTCTATCAGGTATACACTCCTTAAACTTTTCTATTTCTAGACTTTTGTGTTCAGGTTGAGTTATGGTTAAATTTTGTTGTCTATGATTTGCATTTGTAGAATCTATCATTTGCTTTATATATTGAACGTTAGCATATGTAATTGTATTGAACGTGAATTATATAATTAGTTTATGGAACATTATTCTCTTGTGCTAAATTGTTTGTTTCTGTTATTGGATATGCTTGATGGCAATTAGTTGCTCAATTTACCTTTCTTGGCTAGTGCCTATCACATTTTTTCTTCTATATTTTCCTTTTGCATTCATTTACAAGCTTTAGTTTTCAAATGCAAAATATCTACATGGCTGAGCAAAATGAAGCTTTTGCATTTAATACAACAAAACATTTAGTTGAGCAAAGTCAAATTACCTCCTCATTCTAGAGTGTGTAGAAACCGATCTAATGTATGGGATCACTTCACAGAGGAGCCAGAACCCAACCTAGAAAAGAAAGCTAGATGTAACTATTGTGAAGCTCCGATCAAATTTG
This sequence comes from Glycine latifolia, assembly GCA_013407115.1. Taxonomy (NCBI): domain Eukaryota; kingdom Viridiplantae; phylum Streptophyta; class Magnoliopsida; order Fabales; family Fabaceae; genus Glycine; species Glycine latifolia. The sequence continues at coordinate 21,084,549 of CM023948.1, read as the reverse complement.
AGAATGGAACAACTGCTATGTGGAATCATTTAGATATATGCAAGAAGAGAGCAGGAAATGTGAGTAGGAAGAAAAAATCAACTTTAACCATGATAAATGCTTCTTCTCCTTTCATGACAAGGGTTAGAATTGAGCCACAAGCAAATCAGATTTCAATTATCAAAATGTTTATTGCAATAGAGCTCCTTTTTCGATTTATCGAGCATGAAACTTTTTGTGTCTTTTTTAGCATTGTAGCACCATCTCTTAATGTCTTCTCACACACTACCCTTGCAAGTGATATTTTCAAACTTTGGGATACTGAAAAAGCAAAGCTGAAGAATTTTATTTCGTAGCACTGTCGTAGGGTTTTCCTCGTTATTGACATGTGGACTTCATCTCAAATTTTAAGTTATATGTGTATGATAACTCATTTCATTGACAACAACTAAAACTTGCAAAATAAGGTGTTAAATTTTCTTAAAGTCTCAAGTCACATGGAAATACTATGGCTAAGACGATTGAGTAATGCTTAATTAATTGGGGGTTGAATCATGTTCTTACTTTGACAATGGACAATGTCACATCCAATGGTGTTGCAATCTCACTTCTCAAGAAGAGGCTAACATTATGGAATATTTTGATTATGAATGGAGATTATGTTCACATGCGTTGTTGTGCACATATCTTGAATCTTATTGTGAGAGATGGGTTGAAAGATAAAATGAATTTTGTTTGTAAAATTTGTGCTATGATCAAATGTGTAGGATCGTCTCTTTCTTAGTTGGCTAACTTCAAGAAATGTGTTATGAAGCAAAGCACTGATTTTAAAGGTCTTGTTTGCTTAGATGTGGAAATCAAATGGAATTCTACCTACTTAGTGTTGGACGTTGCATTGAAGCACCGAAAGGCATTTGAAGAGTTGGAAATGGAAGATATGGAATATGCTTGAGTTACGAAATAGGGGTGGTGTTCCTATATTTGAAGATTGGGAATTTGTGCATCAAATCTTACCATTTTTTAAATTGTTTTATGATGTTGCTTTGTGCATGTCTGATTCGACTTATGTCACTAGCAATTTGAACATGTTTGAAGCCTTTGGAATTGGAAGGGAGATAAAACAAATGTGTACTTCCAAGGATGCGAGTGTAAAAAAGATGGTCGAAGCAATGAAGAAAAAATATGATAAGTATTGGGATGTTCCTGATTGTCTAAATATGTTTTTATTAATTGCTCTTGTGTTGCATCCAAGATACAAGTTGCAATTCTTGCATTGGTTGTTTACTGAAAATATTTGTCGTGAAGTTGCATCTGTGTTGAAAAAAAAAAGTGGAATCCAAGATGAAATCACTTTTTGAAGAGTACTATGGTGGGACAAATGAGTTTGAAGCTAACTAGCAAGAAGCTCATCTTAATGAAGGAGGTAGTGATGATCCTTATAGTTTCAGCCAATTTTTCCAAACAATCGAATCGAGAAGAATTGAACTAAATATTTACTTAGACGAAACTTTAGAATCAGGTTAAGGAGATTTGGATGTTTTGAGTTGGTGGAAACTAAACTCAGGTCAATTTCCAATTCTATCAAACATAACAAGAGATTTGCCATGTATACCTATCTCTACTTATAGCCTTTGAATCTTCATTTAGTACCGGAGGAAGAGTTATTGATCCACATTGTAGTTCTTTCATACCACGAATGGTGGAAGCACTCATTTGCACACATGATTGGCTTAAGAGAACAAATTTACCATAGTTTTCAAATGAAAATGAGTTATTTGAGATACTTGAGCAATTTAAACAAGGTAACAAGATTTTTTTTTCAAATACATTCTTGTATTATGTGCTTTTTGTAAACTGATATTACTTTTCTTCACGTTGCACTTGATGATGAATGAAGAATGAAGATTGCTTCTTTTTTTTTTGTTATTAGGATTATTATATATCTATTTTCAATTAAACTCTAGAGATTGAACCATGGTGCATGCTTATTTTGAGTACTTTGTAATTAAACTAAAGTTGGTTGTTCTTGTAGGTATCTTTTGAGTATCATAGTTTGTGGCTGCTATTTATGAATTTTACATATTGCATTGGATAAGTTGGTTGTTTTGGTAGGTCTCTTTTTATGTTTGCTTTAGTTTTTGTCAATGAAGTATTTGTCACTTTTGAAAGCATTGGATAAGCTGTGATTTTATGATTTTATTTTATAGTGTAGGATGAAATGTAGAATTAAATGAAAGTGAAATACTTTATGAAAAATGTATATATTTTTATTGATGAGCGAAAACGGATGTAGGATGAAAAGACACTATGAAAAAGATTTGAGAGTGGAAAACAATAAAAAAAAAAAGCTGGTTTTAAAACCAATTTATGAAATCAGATTGGTTTTCAAAAACTGGTTAAATGTTAAAAACCGGTTTAACTAACAAGTTCAGTTTATAACTAATTCGGTAAAGTGGATCAGCTGTTTGGAATAAAATCCGAACTTGTTAAACTGGTTTGGTTTGGTTTGGTTTGGGACGATTTTTTTGGATATTAGATTAATGAATAGTCCTAGAGACAACCATGTTAGGGTGTTAGTTTAAAAGGTTTCAGACTAGACGTAGGATTGTTGAGGCTAGGTGTGAGACTTTAGGCTGAGGGTGGGACTTCCTGGTGTTGGGTGTGAGGGAGGCATAGAGGGGGCTTAAGTTTCTAATCTTCAGTTGAGCGTGGAAATACCTTGGGCTGAGTGTGAGACTATTAGAATTAGGGGCAAGCATAATTTACCAACCCATCCACAACCTGTAGTATCCGAGTGAAAATATGCTTTTCGGGTGGATTAAAGTGGGTTTCAAGTTGAATTAAATGAAAAATCAGTTAAAATTGGGTAAGCTCAAGCGAGTGCGGATTAGAAAAAGAAAATCCAAAGAAACCAGCACCCGATCCAATTGTCAAAGTTAAGGGTAGAAGATGTGTGTGCCTTCCTCTTGACATTACAATTAGCTTTTATTATGACTTTTGAAGACTAAGTAAGCGTGATGTAGTGGATGTTAAAAGAGATTTCATGTATTGTAGTGTCTAGTGGGCAATGCCTTTACTTTTCAAATTATGCTATGTTTACTATCTACACTTTTTTATTCACAATTCACATAAAATAAAGTGTAACGGGTGATAATTGCTAAGCATATGTAAAGTTACATGTAAATTACTTAGCAATTATCTTTTCTTTTTCTATTTTAATGCTTCTTTTTGTGATTAAAATGTAGGAATTAGCTTCTTCTGAGCATTTATACAGTGGATGCTTAGTTTAGTTGATTTATGAGTTGTTGGTTGTGTTTTCGTATAAATTCACTGCAAGGAAATTAAAGGAGAATTGAGGGTCTGAAACTGCTTGCTCAACGCGCAGCTGCCCGCTCAGCGCGACCAGCTCACTTAGCGCGTGGTCACTTATTCAGCTGGACAATGAAGACGCCCTCAGAACGACCTTTCCACGCTCAGTGCAGACCACGATATTGGGCTGCTTTTAAAAGGAGAAAATAGGGCACAAAAGGAAATATGGACTTTTAGAGGGCCAGAGGCAAAGCTAGGGCATGAGAGAAGGGAGAAATCCCACTCATTTGGAGACCTCTTCCTCCATTTCTTTCTGTTCCCTTCCATTCTTCTTGTTTTCCGTTGTATTTGTAAGTCCTCTCATGGAAATGGGAGGCTAACCCATCCATTGTTGGGAGCTCAACAACCAAACACTCTTGATATGATGATTCTAACTATCTGTTTAATGTTATCTTTGTATTATTGTTGTTTTTCTGAGCTTTATTCATGTTTGTGGTTTGATCTCCCATTTGCATGCTTTGTTATAGGGTTTTAATGCATTGGAAAATGGTTATTTCCTTAGAATTGAAAAACGCTTCTAAATATATCATGTCTAGGAATAGAATGGTCTATTTAGCCTATATTACATTATGCATGTTTACTCTTAATGCAAATTATTTGATGTAGCTTGTTGAGGGATCAGGAGTGAAATTAGATAATTTAGGGTCTAACACTTGAGGAATCAAGGTTAAAATACATTAGTAGATGAAGGTGAGCGAATTTAACATTGAATAGAGAAAAATCTTTAATGTTGCATCAAGAGTAGTTTCGGTGAGTTGAGCCTCTAACACGTCACAAAAGTCTGCATCAACTGACAACTCACCCCCAAGTGTTTGTATTTTATCTCTTTATTGAGTCCTGCTTAACTATCTTTAATTATGTTGAATGTTACATTTCTGCATTAGAATTAGAAAATATCACACTTAATTTGTTCACTTAAAATTAGAAATATATTAAATCTAAGTACAAGCAAAGTCCATGTGGAATTCGACACTCGGACTTACCGTTTATTTATTACTTGGGCAATTCGGTGCGCTTCCTGAATCGTTAACAATGGGCAACTATCATATTTAGATTTACTATGACAATAAAATAGTTTCAGATTTCACTCAGCATTTTTGCTTTCAAGTCTCACTTATCCTCTTTTCTTGCAATAATCCAAGCTTCATTTTATCCACTTAATTTTCCCCATCTTCATCCTCTCTTATTTGCACATTTTGCCTCTCATCTCCAACTCCATCAACAACGACGCTCCACTACACCGCAATTGCAGTAGTGCACTTCCACCTTCACGAGCTTGTTAAGAGGAGTACTCAAATTTGTGAAAGTTTGTGGAAAGTTTTACCCGAACTAACCCACCCACACTCTCCTAAATACCATTCAATCTAAACTTGATTTAATCTAAAGACTAAATAGATGGTAATGAGCCTAATTTTTCAAGCTTCAATTTTCAACGAATTCATCATTCTTTGCCTAAACCTATTTGATGCTTATCCCTAATTAGAATGGGGGTTTGAAGCTATGTTTAATCTTGGGATGATTGTTATTGCTTGGATTCCTTATTTCTTATGTTGTTTTTGGATTGTGGAAGATTGTATCCTTAAATATGTATAGCTTGATCTGTGTGATGTTGTACTTGTATCCTTGAATGAAGTTGTGCAGCCATAGGTGTTGTTATCATGTGTTTGTTGCATATGCCTAGGAATGCATGTTACGCAAACCCTCTTTAATAAAAGATACATAAAAAACTTAAGACTATGTTTATGCCTCTTAGTAACAAGGTGGGGCATTTCTCCTAAGTTTGAAAAAATCTTTTTAAGCAAAGTTATAGTTTCAAAAAATATTTTTATATAGGAAATTCCCACTGTGACATAGGGTAAAATCCTTACTTCACACCAACCATGTCCAAGAGTTGCATATCACAGTGTGTAAAAGGTCTAAGGTGAGATGAGGTTTTTGAAAGGTTCACAAAAAGGTTTTATTTTTTCTTACAAGAAAGTAAATAAGATTTGTATAAGATAAGTAGACATAAAGTATAATCAACATAGTCAGCTCTTCGGGCCAAAGGAGGATAATATGAGACCATAAATAATTAAAGGTTAAGCATACAAGATTAAAGTTAAAGCTATTTTAATAATGAAGTAATTGTTAAACATGATTTTATTTTACAAAGTGCATGATGCATGTTTGTATGTTTTTTGTGTTAGAGTATATGAGGAGTCATGAGCCTAGTGGTTTAGCAAGTGATGCAAGGTAAATCGATACATTAGATAATGATGTGTGTAGCTGGATACTGCCCTTAAAGGTAAAAAATGGGTTATACCTACATAAAATTTATGTAGGATACCCAGAGTAGTGAGAAAGATGTTATGCAAGCCCAAGTTGGGCAAATAAGAGGAAGGATAGGTTATGCACTTCCCATCCAATGCTTTAGTAAAGTGAGACCCAATGAGTGGGCAAGAGTAGTATAATGATGTTTAGGTGCCTTGATGCATTATTAGCCTTAGATTGGGCATATGAGGCCAACTCTAAGAGTCTAAGTAAAGGTTAAGGTTAGACCTTATTCATTAGTAATGTTGATGTGATGGGGTAAATGTTGTGAATGTTAATATCAAAAAAAGAAAAGAGAAACCATAAGAGTTAAGTAGATGACCCTTAGAATAAAGAGTCAACCTAAAGTCTTTAGAGCATTCACTGAGACATTATGTCTCATCCCTTCTAGTTTTATATTTTTACAAGTTAGCATATGGACACCTCATAGGAGAAGCTTGGAGCATGGAGTTGTATGCTAAGAAAAGGATTAATATAGTTTGTACCTCCCAATGCTTGGAGTTAGTTTATGTTTATGTATCTTTCTTATGTTTTGTACGACATATAAGTGCCAAAAGCTTTGTACTAGATTTATTTTATGCAACATAAGTTAATTTTTTTCTAATGTAGTAGACTCTGATATTCTTATGTGCTAAATTTTCATAATTTAGTGATATAAGCAAGAAAAAAGTAACATTTTGTAGAGTGTTATATTTTGGTATCAGGGTAGTTTTATTGAAATTGGACTATGGTTACTATCGTTGGATTAGATTGTATGTTCTGACAATATAGTTAGATTAGTTAAGTGTGTTGGTTGTCTACTATACTTTAAATCCTTATTTGTTTTGACATGAAATATTGAGATTGATCACCTCAATAGGTGCATTATAGCTAAGATTTATGGTGGGTACTTTGTGCATTGTAGCTAGGATTTATGGCGGGTAGAAACTGAAGCCTAGAACAACTGCCCTTGAATCCTTTAGGACCAACCCCACCAAACAAGCAACTTGAGATGATAAATCTTTGGCTAGAAATTGAGGAATAGGACATTTACATAGTTTTCTTTTTTAATCCTTACCATTAACTCTAGTTAGTTTAGTTTTAACATAGTTAACAAAATGAAAAATATTAGTTAAGATAATTAAGGTAATGAAAAATATTTTAATTAAGATAATTAGGTGCCCTTTTAATTATGGTATTTATGATTTTATATATATAAATAATGTAATTACATATAATTTTTTATTTTAATATTTATGAATAATGATTTTTATTGCTTTTAATATTGTTCTTAATTTTTAATTTGCTACTTTACTACAAATAATCACTGCTTGTGATATATTAAAAAATATATCATAGTACAAACAATAAAAATTAATAATATATTAAAAGTATATTATAAGTTGTAGAAAAAAAATGTGATTGAAAATGAGAAATCCATTAAATATGGTTGGTCAAATTTTTTGACAAAAAAAACATCAATAAAGCAAGTAAATACTTTGATCAATCATATTTTTTTAACAGTTTTGATCAATCACAACCCCAAAAAGTAAATTATAATTTTTAAGAAATTACAATATTAAAAGTAAATTAGTGAATTGAAAGTAAAAATAATATTATAAGCAATAAAAATCTTTTGGTTAAAATATAAGTTAGTCAAAGTAACTTCTCAACTACACTCTAAACATTAAAATAAATTATATGTAATTACCTTATTTATATAAAATAATAAATAATATATACATTACATATAAAAAATTATGCACTTAAAAACAATATAATTATATTAATTTAAAATATTTTTATTACCTTAATTAATATTCTGCATTTTGTTAGTCATATTAGCACTAGACTAACTATAATTATGATAAGGACTGAAAAGAATACCAAGAAAATGTCAAGGATATAAAATCAAATTTTTTTTTTGGTTAAATTAATTTTTTATTTCTCTAATTTATTTTTTAGGTTTTATTTGTTTCTCTATTTTTTTGGTTTTAATTTGATCCTCCAATTTTTAAACCTATTCAATTTGATTATCTTGTCTAAACAAAATTGATGGTGTTAAAAAATGTATATTTTATGGCAATTTAAAATTACTTAATAACAGTTTTAAATTATCACAAAGTGCAATTTTTTAACACCCTTAACTCAATTTAAATGATAGGACCAAATTGGATATGAAAAAAAATAAAAGACCAAATTAAATCTAAAAAATAAATTAGAGGACAAAAAATTAATTTAAACTTTTATTTTCAAGAACTACAACAAGATAGAAGCATATTTACGTGGACTTAAATAAATTTAAGCCTAAAAGAATATGTTAAATGCATCAAACTTAATGTTTAAAACAAAAATTATGGACACACACACACACACACACACACACACACACACACACACACATATATATATATATATATATATATATATATTTGAGATCTTCATCATTATTATAATATAAGGAATAATATAATCTATTAATTTCTGCTACTTGGGATAAACTTTGAATCTCATATGAAAAATCTTTTCTATATATTACAAAATTATTTTGAAATTCAAATATAATACAAACATGAATAATATATGGTGTATAATGAACTCTTAAATGACAAGAAATCATAATTATAATTATAGAAAACTTACTAAGGTAGTCTTGAAGATAAGCGAGTAAGAAGAGCAAAACGATGATTATTATACGGAAAATGATTATGGAAATAAAGAGGAGAATTTTTATGATAAACAGCTCATGCCTTCATTCTTATTTTACATGGCTATATATAGGATTACTAGACCTCTGGAATTCATTCCGGACTTAACTCCTAATTTACATATAGTATAAAGATAACTTAGTGTACATCTATAAATAGTCAGATGATAAAAAGCAAATAGTACATAAAAAGAAAACAACAAATAGACTCATGCATACAAAGTGGTATCTTGTCAACAGTACTTCTGTCTTCTGCCGACAACTCTTATTGGCTTATTACCTTTTCTTCTTATCCCTTCAGTTTTCTTTTTTATTCTGAGAATTCTTCTTTTGTAAAGTAGTCCAACATATCCCTATTTTTATGATAAGGATTTGTACTGGAGCTACTTCCTTCATCTTTTATGGACTTTTGCTCTTGTTGAATTTGTAAAATATAGGAACACTTCACACTTAACCAAGAGGGGAGGTGAATTAGTTAAACCTTGGTAAATTAAAAATTCTTAAAACAAAATCAGAGTTTCCCTTAGGATCTTTATCACTTTTGAAACCAAGAATACTTATTCAATCAAATGTTCAGCCCAAGGTATCAATAGCTCAAAATTGAATTTATAAGCAAAGCAAGATAATCAAGATGGACAGAATATAATCAAGAATGAAATTAAAATCAAAGCACAAAAGATTTATACTGGTTCACTTCAAACACTATGAAGCTACATCCAGTTTTCTTCCACTCAACACTAGAGTGAAGTTCCACTATTGCAAATTTTTTGTTCTTACAAGTAATTACAAAGTCTCTCTTTATCAAATCTAGTTAAAGTTCAGAAATCTAAAACAATATTAGATTCTTAGAGACAAACCCACTGAGAACACTACTCAGCACAACCCCTAGAGAAACCCTATCTCTAGATTACAAGCAAGAAACCCATTTACAATAGACAATCAAATACAAACTCAAAACAGAATTACAACCACTAAGTTAAGGAACGAAATCACCTGATGATCCAGTAAATGATTATGCACATGAATGAATGTACCAGGTTGAATGATGAAATTAAAACTCAAAACATCTCCTTCCTTAAACTTTTAAAAGAACCTTCTTGCTTCAAGAATCACTTAACAACCCATAAGTGTATTAGTGAAAGCAAGAACTCATAGAACCCAGAAAATCACCAAGAAGGTATTTAGAAAGCTTATGTAGGCTCAGAATACGAATTAATCAAGTTACAAAACAAGCTGAGCAAGGGTTCTATTTATAACAAACTTTTGTAACTGTCAGTAATCGATTAAACGCGCCCCATAATCGATTATTTCACTTATGTAATCGATTAAATCAACCATGTAATCGATTAAAGTGTTCTACAGAAATCTGGGTATGGGCAACGAACAGAATAATCGATTATTCCGTCTTGTAATCGATTAAGATAGGAAGCTTTATACACTTGAACTACACTGTGTAATCGATTACGGATTTTGGTAATCGATTAAGACAGAAAGCTTCATTAAACATGTTGAACTATGTAATCAATTACTATATTTGGTAATCGATTAATGTAGCAAAACTAGTTAAGCAGAGGCATATGATGTAATCGATTACTAACCTTGGTAATCGATTAAAATGTTTATCAAGGCAGTTTATATGTAAACATAGGTAAAATAATCGATTAATCCGATACGTAATCGATTACATTGTTCTTGAAAAGTTTTCCAGAATGAACTAAGAACAAAATAATCGATTATTATTATTATGTAATCGATTAAATTAGTAGAACATATATTTTTCCAAAAACCTTTGATTCAATTTCAAAAACTTAATCAATTTATCAAAGCCTTGTGAATTTTATAACTCAAATTAAAAGACTTAATGAATGATGTGAATGCAATGCACTTGGATCACCAGAAATGCTTCTTCCTTTTACATTTAATCACAAATTAATCTTCAAGGCTTCAAGGCATGTTGAGAGTTCAAAACTAAGCTTGATTCTTTGTCCATTCTTCAAGTGACTCCTTTGAAACCAACAGAATTCCCGCATCCTTTGTAATTTTTCTTCAAATTCTTCTTGTGAAGTTGTCGTAGCTAGCTCTGCCATTATCTGACTTTTTTGGGCTAGGAATAGTGCTTCTCTATTAGCATCCTTATCTGCTTGGCTTCTTGGAATTTTTTATCTTTTCTTTATTAATTAACTTAATATCAAATTTTTTCCACCATTTTATCTTTACATGTCTTAAAAGAAAATATAAATTTGTCTCATTATCGGCTCTGGAGTATGTATATGTCCAGCTCATGATCCAGGTTATCCCTTGTGAGGCTATGAATGATAAGAACTTGTATCCATCTACGAAGGTAGTATTGCTCTTGAAAAACTGATATAATTCATCCGCTTCTGGCAGAAAGACTTCTCTCATCGGACCAAAAATGTAGAACCACCTAATAAACCATTTTGGATATTTTAAGGATATTCCTTTCTTGAACCATAGAAACCATGAATGTTTATCTGGCTTCAAATATAACATGTTATTCCAGGCGGTCATATAATCATAATAACTATATTCTTGTGGAACAAATATTCTTGAGAATCTCTTGGTTTTATGCAATGGCTATCACCAATCTATGGCTAATAATACTTTAAGAATCTTGATCTTCAAGAACTGAACTATGTCATTATCATCTTCATTATGTACTAATTCTATCGAATCAGTATCTATTAGAATAAACTCAAAAAATTCTGGTCTTATTAGTATCTGGGCAAGGATATGGAAGATCTTTGGGAAATATTTTGTCAGCCAAATCTACGGGTTATAGCTTTAGCCAGTGTTTTTCTGTTATCAAGACGGATATTGTATTTTCTTTTTTAACATAATTGGGGTCGGTATCTGTATTGGTCTAAAAGGTCTGGGTATTAGGTAATCTTGAAGAGGTACTGGTTTTTTTAAAATCTCTAGGGCCAACTAAGGTATTAATATATTGCAAAGGGGTATATTTATTAGTACTTATTGGAGAAGGTGCTCTTACTACATGGGAAAGTATATTTGGTCTGAGGTTGGGACTGGTTATTAGCTTGGAGTTTCCAGTATTTGCCAAAGGCACTATTGATTTTTCCTCCCACTTTATTGGAACCCACTAGGGATCCATATTGGTCCTATGATATAGGCTTTTTGTCTGGTTTATAGCTCATTTTGAACCCTATAAAAATTCTCTTGTAAGAAAGTCTGGTAAAAAAATATTTTCTCCTTTTATATGCTCAATTTTAAAATCAAAACAAGAAAGTAAAGACTGTCATATGGCCAAAATATGTTTTGAAATCAAATTTTTAACATCTTTTTGCAAAACCGCAGGAGCTGCTTTACAGTTAGTTCTTATTAAAAACTTTTTATTAAATAAACCATCTTGAAATTTTTGTAAATATAAAACTATTGAAAGTATTTCTTTTTTAACAGTGGAGTATTTCTTCTGGGAAGGATGTCAAATACCTGAATGATATCTGACTACTTGTTCTTTTGAATCAGAAGATTTTCTCTGTTTGAGTACCCCTTCATATCCTATCTCTGAAGCATCAGTTTCTACTATTAAAAATGCTAAAGGATATGGGATACCTAAACATGGAAGTTTCTTTGCTATTTGTTTAGTTTCTCTAACAGACCTAGTCATGTCTTCTGACCATTTTGGAGGATTTTTCCTAAGTCTCTTATATAAAGGAGAACATTTAATTCTAATATTAGGTATAAAATCTGCAATATAGTTTACACAACCTAAAAATCTTTGTAATTGAGTTTTATCTTTAATCTCATCTGGAAATTTTTATGTGAATTCTATAGATCTTTGTATTGGAGTTATAGTTCCTTGATATATCTCATACCCTAAAAATCTTATCTTTGTTTCAAAAAAATTTATTTTTCTTTCTGAAACCACCAACCCATTATCCTTTATTATCCCTATAAATTTTTCTAAATGTCCTATGTGTTGATTAATATTTTTTGAATATATTAATATAACATCTAAAGAAACTATAGCAAAGTTTGAGTATTTATAAAATATATCATTCATTATATTTTGATATTCACTAGGAGCATTTTTTAGCCCTTGGGACATCACATTCCATTCATAATGTCCAAAAGGTACAACAAAAGCAGTTTTATATCTATCTTCCTCCATCACCGAAATTTGATGATATTCAGATTTCATATCAAATTTGGAGAAAATATAAGAATTATTTAATCTTTTAATTAAATCCGTTTTATTTCGTAGCGGATACCCAATCCATTTTAAAACCTTATTAAGATGTTTATAATTAATTACTAGTCTTGAAGCTCCTCTTTCTACTTCAGAAGCTTTCATAACATAAAAACATGAACAACTCCAAGGAGATTTAGACGCTCTAATTAAACCCTTTTCTAAGTATTCATTTATTTCTTTTGTAGTATTCTAAATATTGTTGGTTCATTTGAATTGGCCTTGCTTTAGTAGTTATATCTTTTTCATTAAAATTATCAATATAAGGTAGACCTATCTCATATTTCTTTCTATGCCAGAAAGCTATTGGATTTGTATCACAAATTTCTTTTTTAATTTTTTCTATTAATTGATTCTTTTTATCTTGGATAAACTTACTTGCTAATTGTTCTTCTATTCTTTTAAATTGAACGTCTCTATTTAACATATTTATTTGTTTTGTTTTATTTTTAATAATACTTATTGACGAAGTTTTTACTAAATTCAATTCTCTTTGTCTAGGAGGATTTATAAATTCAAATACTACTAATCTTCCTAATACTTCAGTTATTAATCATTTTTCATTTACTTGAAAAGGATATAATAAAGTTAAAAAGGGTGTTCCTAAAATTATTTCACAATTCATATTTTTTATTAACACAAAGGAAGTATTGTAACATATACCATTTTTACATATTTTTGCATCTGATAATTTATATTTAATATTCATTTTTGATCCATTTGCACTAGATATATTTTCTACAGATTTCTCATAATATTTGGTTGGTATTAATCTTTTCTGTATACAATTTACATCTGCACCTGAATCTATTAAAATTATAAACTTAAAACTTTCTTCTCTAACTATTAAAGTTATTTCACAATGTCATTTATGTGTAATAATCAAACTTAATAAATTAATAAAATTTTCTTCTTTTTCTTTTTCTTTATTAGCATAGTTTGAGATACTGGCTATTATATCTTTTTGAGATCTTATGATATTATTACCTTCTAATTCTAAAATTCTATATTCTAAAGTTATATCATTTTGTTTTAATTCTCTTATTTCTTGTTTAAGAATTTTTATTTCTTCTTGAAGATCTTTTAAGGTAACTTGTTTATTTGGTAGAAATCTATTATAAATTTCTTTCATATCTACACCTTTAATTGGTTCTTTATTTGATTGATCTTTTATTATTAATTCATTAAGTTGAGCTATAAATTCTTCTCTAATTGGTGAGTCTTCTAATTTTCCTATTATACTTATCAAAGCTTCAGTTTGATCTCTTGTTAACATATTAATAGTTTTACAATTTTTACAGGTACATATTTATGGACCTAAACAACAATTATCTTCTTCTGAACTACTAGTCCTATCACTACTAGATTCTTCATCTAATTGATATATCATATTTTCTTGAGATTCTGTTTCTGATCCTGATTCTTCATAAGAACTTTCCGGTTCTGGCCTTAAAATAATATTCATTAATTCTTGCTTAGTATTTTCATCTATCTCTAATTCATTAATTTTTTGTTGAACCATACATTTATTTGCAAAATGTCTCGTTCTCCCACATTTCCAACAAACATTTTTCTTCCTAAAGTTATTTGTCTTTTTATAATTTTTCTTATAAGGCTTTTTATAATTCTTATTATTATAATGTTGATATTCATATTTATTTTTATCTCTTCTATAAGATCTTTTCTTAAAATAATATCAATTTTCTTTTATAGATTTATTTTTCCTTTTGTTCTGTGAACTAGGCGCTCTAATTATCTCTATACCATATTGATGACAAAAAGTTCCTAATTCCTTTCTATTTGTCAAACTTTCTGAAAATACAATGAACACACTTCAAATAAACCAAGGGGGGTGAATTGGTTTAAAACAAATATTTAAAGTTTTCTCTAAAAACAATTTGTGGAATTAAAACTTGGATCGTATCACTCAATTACCTTTTGTAAAACCAGACCTTTTCTTTCAATCAAGATCCATCTTGTTATGCATGCAATGATAGAAATACTTTCTTTGTTGATTATATTTTGATTATCTAAATACAAGCAATGAAAGATACATAGAATTAAAATAAAAGACTCAGCAATTTATACTGGTTCACCTCACTAACATGGAGGCTACATCCCATGTCTTCCAACAAATACTTGGTTAGAGTTTTCATTAAATCAAAATATTCTTTACAAGCAATTTACAAGTGATTATCTTTATCAACCCTAGATAAAGAATCTGAATTCTAAAACACTATTAGAAAACAAATCACAAAGATCCTGAGAACCCTACTCAGATCTTTATCCCTAGAGAACACTATTCTAGAAAGCTTGAAAGAATCACTTTGATATATCACAACTAAATTTGAAATATCATAAAATCTAAAAAGAAATTCTAAAAGAAAGATTCAAGAGAGACACAACCGGTGATCCTTCATGAATGAAATGAAGTTACCAAACATTCCAGGTTGTATGAAAGCCAATGCTCAGAATCAATACTCTTGAAAAAAAAACTCTTTTTCTTCAACACATCATTTTCAAAAAATCAGAAATCTTGATCTCACAAGATGTGTTTCTCACTCAGTAAAAATTAGTATCTTGGACTCTTAAAAAGCTTAGAAATATTTGGGTAAGTCACACATGCATTGAGTAATTTGCTCAATGTCTTTTTACAAAGAGCAAACCCACAAAGCTTTAAATAAAAAACTGATTTAACTGAATGTAATCGATTAAAACGTTAGTGTAATCGATTATTTTACCATAAGTAATCGATTAAAATACCAGATAATCGATTAATATGTTCTTGAGCTTTCTAGAACATCTTTCATGAACAAGATAATCGATTAATACGTCATGTAATCAATTAAAACAGTAAAGCTCAAAATATGAAATAAGACTGTGTAATCGTACAAATTATGGTAATCAATTAAAGCAGTGATGTATAATTTTCATATTGCATTATATAATCAATTACAAGAAGCCTGTAATCGATTAATATGTTCTTTATGACTTTTCCAGATTTAGAACAAAGTCTTTAATCGATTAAAAACATTGTGTAATCGATTAAAACAGTAAGTTTTTATTTTTCCAAAAACCTAACCATGAGAACTTAGTTTGTTTTAAAATCATTTAATGGCTTTAATACTTTAACGAAAAAACATGTATGCATGTTAGTGAGAATGCATATGCAATGCGAGGATCACAATGCAATGTTCTTGATCCACTTAAACAAATTACAAATGCCTTCAAATTGATTGGGCATGTAAAAAGCTAAAACATCAAGGCATCCTTGCTTTAATCTTATTGCAGCTCCCCCTATATCTAACACTTTCCTTTCTCATTTTATTTTGGAGCTTAAAATCAGTACAAACTTGTATTCCTATCTCTACTATAATATTATGTATATGACCAAAAGTTAATTTTTCATAAGGTATTGGAGTTTGGAAATGTCTTTCTAAGTTTATTTTAACCTTTTCACTAAAAAGTTTAGGTAATACTGATATAAATCTTTCTTTCCAATATCCTGCATATTCATCTTCTCTTAAAGTTATTTCAGAGAAAAATATATCTTTGTACCATCTATAATCAGACATTGTTGGACAGTACAATTTATTTAATTGATTAGCTATTCTTTCTTTAAATATATTAGGATCTCCTATAAAATTTTGTATTATAGTAAAAATAAGGGTTGCTAGAGCATCGTGTTCTTGGGTTTCATTCTTTATGCTATTTAATATCATATTTCTATCTTCATCTGTACATAAATTATCCCACCATCCTTTTAATTGTCCTGTAAATCCTTGTATTATTGCTATTGCCGTATTTCTATCAGTTATACCCTTAGTTTTATAGTCTGTTATTGTTATATTCATTTGACAAGTTAAATCTAAAATATGTTGTTCACTCATCCCATCTATATTCCATTATGCTATTTCAGTTCCTGAAAATACATTTTGACGCATATCTCCTCTTTCCTCAAATTGTACATATGCAGGGGATGGTCTTGAATAATGATTTCTAAGTTTAGGATAATAATTTAACCCTCTTCTTAGTTTATTAATTGCTAAATCATCATTTTCTAAAGTATTAATCGAAACATTCTCTATACTTAATTTTTCTAAATTTTTTCTTATTTCTTCTATTTTAATTTCAGTATTACTTCCTAATTTTATAGAATCTAAATCTCTCTGAGAAACATTCATTATCTTATAAATTGGCTTATCTATAAACTTTTTTTATCAATTTATTTTTAGAACTACTTTCTTCTTGCGAATTATTTTCTATTCTTGTTAAATGGGTAGAAATAGTATTTAACATAATATTAGAATAATTTAATTGGTGATATAATTTTCTAATATCCTTTACTTCTATAATTTTATCTTCTATAACATCTTTAAATGGAGAGGCTTCTATTTTTATATTAGCAATATTAATTTTTACTCCTTTATGAGGGGAATATTATGCTTCTATGACTTTATCTTATGTGGTTTTCCAGATAGTCATATTTTTAGTAATAGGATTTAGTATTTTTTCTTTATTAAAGATCCAATCAAAGAAATAAATATTGATTTCATTTTCTTCTAAATAAGTATAATAATTTTCTCTAATTTTCTCTTTTTCTTCTGTATTATATTCTTGAAAAAACCATTTCCTATTATCTTTATTATATTTTGCTAAAAAATCTTGTTTAATCCATTCTTTATCAATCTTAAAAGGTTTTATATTCCTGGTTAAAACATTTAGAGCTTGAGATTTTGTTGGGGAATATTGTGGAGAAGAATTATCATCTTGATATATAGGTTTAGATATTTTTGGATTACTATTATCTAATCCTGTTAAATCTAAATCTATGGTGGATTCACTAATAGAATTTTTTGATGATTGACCTTTGTTGCGAAATCGGCAAGTATACCGTTCGTTCAAGTAATAAAGTGATAAGAGAAGTTATCGTTCCCACGAGGATTAGTGCACCGATTGTATTATAACTTGTATCTAAAAGTTGGATAAATAAATGTTTGGTAAAAGTATGATTGTTTGTTTGAACAAGTAAAAGTAAAGACAGAATTAAAGCATACTATTAACTATAGACAATTAATCTAAGTTGTGACAAAAGAAAGACAGCGTAGCTAGGGCACCCACACTCGATGTTTCCTTCCAATGAAATCGTATCGCTTACTACATTCGCTTATCTAAGTTACTTAGCTATTGTGTGCATGCAAACGTAGTTATTCACCAATTTCTCAGTGACATAACCCTTTAACCCGCTTGAAAGTTCTAATCCCTTAGTCACCTCCCTAGGGTTAAGCATTAAGCAACACTTTGAATGAGCTACCAACATATATTCCTATTCCTAGGTAATATAAAGCAAGTTACTTCACTTAGTTCCAAGACTAAAGCCCCACTATCCCTATTGTGAAACCTAGCTCTTAAACCTTTAATAGATTGATCAAGTCTAAGAAAGAGATTTAAACATTCAATCAAAGTGCAGTAAAATAACCTTTGATAGATGAATAATAACATTCAATACATCCCAATGGAATTTACATCAAGTGTTTGGCCCTAGCTACAAAATAAAACTAGCCAAACCTATTCATGTTTGGCAAGCAGCTAACAAAAAGAAACATGCCCAGCTAAAGCACAAAGGAGAAGAAGATGAAGAAAGGTCTCCACTTGAGCCTTCAACTCCCAAGCCCTAGCTAAGCTCTCCAAGCTTTCTCAAACCCTTTTCCAAGTGATTTTCATGCAGAAGAAGTGTCTTGAACATGGTGGGTTTGAGTATTTATATGGGGGAAAGTGAAAGTCCAAGTCTGCCCTCTCTCAGCTTTTAAAATTACACAGATGGTGAACTCCCACACTGATAGCGTGGAGTTCACATTGGTAGCGTGGCATTCCAGAGCAAAATAACTTGTTTTCTTCATATCTCACGCTGGTGGCGCCATTACCACGCTGATAGCGTGGAGTGGCAGTGAAGATTGTTGCTAAAGAGTGCCTTCCACGCTGGTGGCCTGGATCTCACGCTGGAGGCGTGGGGAGTCAGTCAAATTCTTCCAATTCTTTCCAGCTGGCGCGGCTGGCGTGGACTCCACGCTAGTGACGTGGAATGCTTTGCTCAAATAGGCTTGTGTAATATGCTTTCCTGCTATAAAGATGCTCAAATTAACATAAAATATAACAGGGAAAGGTTCATCACAATTTATCACAATTATGGGCAATTATAGACTATTTGTGGATGATTCCTTGCTTCTAATAGCTTGGAAAGAACTATATGCTAGGCGCATATCAACCTTTATAAATCATATGTGGCCTATTTATCCTTAATGATTGAGATATGTTCATTCTTAATCTGATATCAGCTCCATCCTCTACTACTTCTCTTATTTTTGTATTATATATCCTAGGTAATTCTACAACATCTTCTATTTTCCATTCTTAAGGAATATTTTGAAGGACTTCTTCATGTTCTAATTTTCTAGGTACTTGTATTAAGGATTTCTGTAAATTAGCCTATACTAAAATTGTCTCATCTTTATTAGATACCATTAAAGCTCTAAAATTATAGTCTATTTAAGTTACTTTATAGTATAATCTTATTATTATCTGTATTGGACCTGTTGCTTCTTTAACTATATTATTTGGAGTTTTTACATGTAATTTTATTGCATTAACTATATATTTATTACGTAGATTCATAGCAAAGTTTGGGTAGCAATTAAAAAATGCTAGACCATCATGTAAATTACTTTCTAATATGACAATCAATGAATCTTTAAATTGTATTAATCTTGTATCTCTTAATAACATTAATATAGAAGTATTTATTCCTAATCTATAATTAGATTTTGCTGATACTTGTATTAATCCTAAGTGAATAAAATTAAATCCTTTATTTATATGTTCATTTAGTATATTTTGTTCTAAAATATTTATTATCTTATTCTAATAAGTTCCTGGGTAACTATATTCTACTACATGTATTTCATCTTTATTTTTATTTGAAGAAAATATACTATGATTCTTATAAACTTTACTCTTTCTTACTATAGGTATTGACCAATCATGTAATGATTTTTCTATTTCTTCTACGGAAACTATATTATTATTATCTATTGTTTCTACATTTTCTTCACTATTTATAAATTGTTGTGGAGTTCTTATAGCTATCTTGTTTGTCTTTATTACTTCTTCCTATTTCACTTAGGCTTATGACTATATTAGCTACTCTACTTCTTGTTTGAGTTGTTGTTATGAGATTACCTATCTCCATCTCTAGGCTAAACCAACGGACTTACAACCTCTCCGTGGCCGGGACCACCTAGACTCAAGAAGCTGACCAACTTATACACACTCTTCAGTGCTACACCCAACTTTCTCAAGAAAAAGAACAACCTTTATAGATAGAATTCTTTATGAAATATCAAGAAGAATAAAGATATACAAAAACTCGAAGAAACTCTAAACGGGTTGTTATCAAGGATTAGTGACTCTGATACCACTTAATTAATACTCTCTCTGATTTTTCTTCTATCTCTTTATATTCAATGTTGAAATCTTCATCATTATTATAATATAAGGAATAATATAATCTATTAATCTATGCTACTTCGGATAAACTTTGAATCTCATATGGAAAATCTTTTCTATATATTACAAAATTATTTTGAAATTCAAATATAATACAAACATGAATAATATATGGTGTATAATGAACTCTTAAATGCCAAGAAATCATAATTATCATATATATATATATATATATATATAACTTATTTTAAAAGATATAACTGTTAGTAAAATTTAAAATAAAATATTATACTAGTTTCTAATAATTGCGGATAAAAATATTTAGAAAAAAGATGACATCAATATAAAGTTGTTTTTTATAATAGTCATAGATTATATATATAATTTAAAAATAATTATTAAATATATAATTAATTTAATTAATTATATAATTAATGATTACATTAAATATAGATAAATATTAAATATATATGTTTCATGAGTCAAATACACTAGTAGTTTTTTGGTGCAGTATATAAGAGAGAAAGCTTATAAAGGAAACTCGTGTTTTTAGTTTTTTTAAGGAGTTTTTAGTTATACATTTATTTTTGTTTTTTTGGTACATAATTTCTTTTAGTAAATCTAGAAATTAAATCGTATTAAATATTTTTAAAGATAAAAAGTAAAAAATACATTTTACCCATTCTTCCAATATCGGGATATCTCTGACCGGGATGAAAAATAAAAAGTTATATTTACAAAGATAAGTAAACATACATCAGTCAAATTTATTATTTTCACAACTAAATTTATTCACGAAATCACACCGAGACCAAACCCTAATCCCCCAAACCTGTAAACCTAATTTGCAACACAAGTACTCACATTTTTACTCACATTTTTTTTTTCGCTAAGTAAGTAAGTTATCTCTCCGATCATCACCGCCTATCCTCGTACCCAAATTGCCATCCTCACAGAATCTTGTCTAGCCCTAATTCCAGTTCACAAAAATAGCAAAGTTAACAAACCAAAATTAGAAGAAATATATATATATATATATATATATATATATATATATATATATATAAATTTAAGTAAAAAAATAAAACTGCTACCAAAATATTCTTCATTAGGTAAAATCTACATCAAACCCACATTAAAAAAACACACACGTCTTAATTTTTATTTAATGAATTTCATTTACGTTTTCCCAAGCAGAAAAATAGCATTCCTTGTTTAGTGAATTTCTCATGAATTTTATCAGCAACAAAAACATGTGTAAAAAAGAGAAAAAATATATATACTGCTACTAGTAGTACTTTTTCCATATTTGCGTAAAAAGATGGTTCTCTAATATATATATTTTAGTTTGGGGAGTGTTTTGTGTTTGTGTTTGTGACTGTATTATGTTATATCCTATTCGCGTATATATAAATACGCATATAGATATCACATTGTGAAGTCTCTCACCTTCATTCTTTTCTCCGCATTCTGTTTCTTCACCCAGAAAAAAATAAAAGCGATTATTTTTCTTTCAATTTTTCAATTCAAAGTGAGAAAGAAACTCTGCTGCTAAATTTTTCTGTGTTCTCGCTTATCATCAATTCATCATCTGAGGTAGCGATTGTTCTTTTTTTTTTTTTCTGTTTACTCGAAGATTCAATTTTTTTTATTTATTATGTTTATTATTTTCGTTTTATTTTTCCTATTTGTGTTTCTTATCTTTCTATCATTTCGTGTGCTCCGTGTATTTGTTGAAAGGCTTGTTCTGCACTTGGTGCACTTCACAATCACTCTTTGTAATTTTTCTGTTTGAACCCTCTCTTTGTGATGCGAATTATCGTCACATTGCTTTTCATTGAAGTAATGCAAATTTTGCTTTCTGGATTCTCTTTGTTAGGATTTGGCTCTTCCGAGGGTGATCTGTGTGCAATTTTGGGGCTGGAAATCTTGCTCGCGTTTCATGCCTTTGTGAATTTCCCTGCGGTTAGATCTGCTTTCTGCTTGTTGCTTTTGTTCGAATGTGAAAGTTGGGTTTCTTGGATTTTTCAATTGTGTTTGAGTTTGAAAAGATGTGTTTTTTTTTTTATTGTGTTTTTGTTTATTGTTTTTTAACTTTTGTTGTTGTTGTCATTGTTAGGAATGAAGAGGTCAAGGGATGATGTTTACATGAGTTCACAACTGAAACGGCCTATGGTGTCTTCTAGAGGAGAAACGTAAGTTCATTTTTTAAGAATTTTTTGTCTTGTTTTGTGGATTTTTTTTGTTTCTTCTAAATTTTTACTTTCTGCGTTGATGAAACATTTGCATCTTCAGTTTTAATGCACAACAATGGTTGTTTGGTGTTTTTCATCTGTTATGCAAGTTTAGTGTCTGGTGAAGGTTCAATTGTTTGTTTTTGGTTTGACTTGGTGAGATAGTCTTTGTTGGAAGATTATTCTGTAATGTCTCGAGTTATCTGCATTATTCAGCCAGTTAATTGAAACTTATACGAGTTAAATTCTCTAGAGTTTGCTAACTCAATTCTATTATGAATAGAATGTTCTGTAGGCATTAACAAGATAAAACAATGAAAAGTCATGGGAGAAAATTATTGTAAAACCAAAGCAGCTGCTCTAGGTCGTGCAATTGAGATTCAATCATGTTATAGTAGATCCTCTACACTTCTGCTACATTCAGAATTGAATGTTGTCATAATGTGCTAAATACTCAGTCGTCAACTTCTCCAATGGTTTGAATAATTTTTTGAAATTTTATGTAATGAAGCTCGGAGCAACCACAGATGACGAGTGTCGGTGCTCAGAAACTAACCACAAATGATGCCTTGGCATATCTCAAGGCAGTAAAGGACATGTTTCAAGATAGGAGGGAAAAGTATGATGACTTTCTGGAAGTCATGAAGGATTTCAAGGCTCAAAGGTTTGATCATTTTGTACTACATTCTCCCAACTCCAAGATTTTTTGTTTGCTTTGTCTATTATATTTTCTTATTAGTGAGGATCTGGATTTTGTTAGCTTAAATTGATTAGTTTCTCAATTCTTCATTTGCAGAATTGATACATCAGGTGTCATTGCAAGAGTGAAGGAGCTGTTTAAAGGGCACAAAGATCTAATTTTGGGATTTAACACCTTCTTGCCAAAGGGATATGAAATTACACTTCCATTGGAGGATGAACAACCTCCCCAAAAGAAGCCCGTTGAATTTGCAGAAGCCATAAATTTTGTGGGCAAGATTAAGGTAAATACATTGTTAATTTTATAATTGATATATTTTATTAATGTCTTTCAACACATGGACAGTTTAACTTTTGAATCTGGTTGATTGGGTTCTTGTCATGCAGGCTCGTTTTCATGACAATGACCGTGTTTATAAGTCATTTCTAGACATATTAAATATGTACAGAAGGGAAGCAAAGTCTATTGCGGAGGTTTACAAGGAGGTCAGTGCTGTCTGGTGTCTATGGCTATGTTATCAAGTTACACTTAGGCAAATTTGTTATTTTAGTATTATAATTCTTTAGACACTCATTTTAATCATATATTGGATTTCTCCAGGTTGCTGCACTTTTCCAGGACCATGTGGATCTTCTTAGGGAGTTTACTCATTTTCTTCCTGATACTTCAGGAACAGCCTCTAATCATTGTGCTTTTGCTCCTAATTCTCTCCTTCCCGATAGGAGCCCTGCTATGCCAATAATTAGGCAAATGCATGTTGAAAAGGTTTATCTCTCTATAATCCTATGCCCCTATGATTTTATAGTTGGTCACTAAGCTGATATTTAACTTATCTTTATACCAGAGAGACAGGAACATAGCTTCACATGGTGATCGTGACCTCAGTGCTGACCATCCTGATCCAGAGCTTGACAGATGTTTGATTAGGGCTGATAAGGATCAGAGGAGGCGTGATGAGAAGGAAAAGGACAATAGAGATTATGATCATGATGGTATATCTCACAAGCGGAAATCTGGTTGTAGGGTCGAAGACTCTGGTGCTGAACCATTGCGTGATACTGATGAAAATTTTGGCATGCACCCTATCTCATATGCTTGTGAGGATAAAAGTTCTTTGAAAAGTAATACTTCTAATTTTAAAATTTAGAAATGTTTTTTCCTTCTCAAACAACTTTTATGAACATTAATGCACGTTATAGCATTGGAAACATATACTTCAATCTATAATATAAAAAGAAGCGAATCAACATCAACGACACCTTTAACCCAGGTTAATTGAGGTCGGTGGTATATGAACCCAATGATAGACCAGAAATAAGACAAAAAGAGAGAAAGGGAGAGGGGAAGAAAAAAGGGAAATATGGCAAAAGGAAAAGAAAAGCAAAAATAAAAGAAGGTTGAAAGGAGGAGGGGAGAAATGAAGAGGAAAAGAACTTAAAAAAAAGGAACAACTGGAACATGGAGATACTAATGGATTTAACCCTCCACCAAGTTTATTGTTTTTCTCTACTCCGTCCTAAAACACACCATTTGCCAATCTATATTCACTCCATTAGATCATGTTTAACTACCTTTTCTCAAGTAAGTTTTGGTCGACCTCTACCTCTCTTTGTGTCAAGCTCTTGGTAATAAATTATTGTTCTTACGGGAGCATCCAGTGAACTGCTACCTTTCGGCGAATATCCTCATTTCTTATCTTATCCATCTTCGTATAACCACGCATCCGCCTTAACATCCTCGTTTCTGCTACCCTATTTTATGCTCATGTTGCTTATGTGCTGGCCAGCACTCCGCTTCATATAACATTACCGGTCTTACAATTATTCTATAGAATTTTCCTTTTAGCTTAAGGGGAATTTTGCGGTCACAAAAACCCAGATGCACTCTGCCATGTCATCCACCCTGCTCTGATTCTATGATTTACATTCTCATCAATCTTATCACCTTTTTGCAAAATTGATCCAAAGTATTTAAAAACATCTTTCTTGGGTACTTCTTGACCAAGTAAATGCATTGTGTCTTGATCATTATTTCTTACCCGCGAAAACTCACACTTCATATACTCTGTCATGCTCTTGCTTATCGTGAATCCTTTAGACTCCAAAGTGTTTCTCCACAATAACATATATTATATAATGCAAAAATGTTTCATATTTCTGCCATATATAATGGTAAAAGGAAGAAAAATATGACCTCTTTTGTTGTTTGGATTATCTATAATTCAGATATGCTATGTATTTTATACTTAATTTAATATCAAGGCTGTTAGGCTATATATACTGTAAAATATTTTCCATGTTTTACTTGTAAGAAGAAAAATCCTTTGTCTAATGTTTGTAGTAATTTAAGCCATTTATTTTCCTTTTATGATTCATTTTATTATTTAAAACCTTGTTATCTCAGGTATCTATAGTCCAGTGCTTGGTTACCTTGACAAAGTGAAGGAGAAATTAAGAAATCCTGAGGATTACCAGGAATTTTTGAAGTGCCTAAATATCTACAGCAAGGAAATAATAGCCCGACATGAATTGCAATCATTGGTATGGTTTACACATTTAACTTTTAATAGCTTCTTTTCTGGTTTTGTCGAAATCAATACTGTTGAATTTTTTAACTTGGCTCGCATTGAACATTGACCTTTTGATGGTGAAATATGGAAATGAAGAATTAGTTATAGGAAAACAGAGGGAAAAAAATCCTGCACTAAGTTTTTGTTTCCAGAAACACTTGAAGTATCATTACAATGAGAGGAGCCAATCAGCATGGTTATTTATCAGGGTGAGTGACCAAGATTAAATAATAGGTTATGATATTTTATGAAGCCCAGACTCTGAACTGACACGGACACTCAGAACAACTAATGTCTAGATCTAAAATATAGGACATAGGACACCGCATACACACACGAATAACATAACAAAGAGAGAGAAAATAAACTTATGAAATGAAATTTGAGTAACATATCAAAATATTTGATGGATAGTATATTCACATTCTCATTTTTATACCAACCTAAGTTTTTTTTCTATGAAAACAAGCCCCATGGAAAAAGGTGAGAGCCGTATTTTTTAATATTTATATTATATTTTAAGCTAACTATTTTAAAAGTTAAAAAATGAATGTTAGTGTGCACCATTCATATGGACGTGTATCGGCTGAAGTGTCCAAGTTTTATAGGGGTGTTGTTGGCTTAAGTTTTAAAGGCAACATTTTTCTTAATTGGACACGTAACGAGAAGTGTCTGACACATGTTAGACAAGTATTGGGATGGTGTTGGTGTCAGGGTCGGAAACATGTTTGACATTGCTATACTTCATACTAGACAGGTGTCCAAGCTTCATAGAATTATATTTCTTAAAAAATGACCATTGGCTTCTTACATAGTTTTAATTTTCATTATTTACTAGACAAAGGACAATTTTGTGCAACTCCATATTCATGCATCATGAAAGATTAATTTTCAATAATGTCACAAATTACTTCAACTTTATAATTTGCTGTGCTTTGACTTAACTGGATTTCCAAACAGAACTTACTGATTGATCTGTTTTAGGAAGAGCTTTCCAAATACACTCAAGTTCCAACCATCCTCCATGTTGAGAATCTGGAAAGAGTGAATGTTGTATAAAAATGTTAAATGATATTGTGAAGTGGCTTATCTTTTGTTGAAGATAGTTGAGGTCACTCAATTCAATTTAGTATCACTATCAGCTTGATGTGACTGTCTTTATGCTTTTTATGGGGTGAAATTTGTTATCTTGTAGTATACTTTATATAATTGCTAACATCTCGTGGCTTATTCTTTAAGGTTGGAAATTTACTGGGAAAACATGCAGATCTTATGGAGGGATTTGATGAATTTTTGGCTCAATGTGAGAAGAACGGTAATGTTCAAGTCCAAGCTAAATTTTCACTTATTACAAAATCTAGTTTTTCATTTTATTCTTTCTAATCAAGTTTGTCACACAGAAGGATTCCTTGCTGGTCTCCTGAAAAAAAGTAAGTATCATGTTTTCTTTTCTTCTGTTATCTTGGGATATTATGTAGCATGGGCCACCCAAAAAATCTGACCGTTACTTATTAATCAAAGTCCTTTTGGCATGAAGGACACGGACCAAAACCAGTGAAGGTAGAGGACAGGGATCGAGATCGTGATAGGGATGATGGGATGAAAGAGAGGGATCACGAATGCCGAGAAAGGGACAAATCCAATGCAATTGCTAACAAGGATGTTTTGGTTCATAAGACGTCTCTGTATGCCAGCAAGGATAAGTATGCAGCAAAACCTATAAGTGAGCTTGATCTTTCTAACTGTGAACAATGCACTCCCAGTTACTGTCTTCTACCAAAAAATGTATGGTTGCTTCACTTGTCTCTTTGTTTTAAGTATGTCCTAACTCCTAATGAAATCTATAATATTCTCTCACTGATTGTGTTTTATATATGTACTATTTGTGCTCACACAGTACCCAATACCGCCAGCTAGCCAGAGAACAGAACTTGGTGCAGAGGTGTTGAATGATCACTGGGTTTCTGTTACTTCTGGCAGTGAGGACTATTCCTTTAAACACATGCGCAAAAATCAGTATGAGGAGAGCTTATTTAGATGTGAAGATGACAGGTTTGAGCTCACCATTGATTTATATTTATCCTTTAAAATACCTATTTAATTGGTTGTGATCATGTTTTTACTTTTTGGTTAGTTTTGATGTCACTGGAATGTTCAGAGATGTATTTATACAGGTTATCTTTGGTTTGCACATTGCTGATATCATTTAAACTTATGCTGGCAGGTTTGAACTTGATATGTTGTTAGAGTCTGTAAATGTGGCAACTAAGCGTGTTGAAGAGCTCTTAGAAAAGGTTAATGCTAATATAATTAAAGGAGACAGTCCAATTCGTATCGAGGAGCACTTAACAGGTTATGTGTTTTCCATTTGATGAATCAAAATTTTCAAAGTACATATATGCTGTACAAAGTAGTTTCTTGATATTTTCCATGTTCTGATATGACTTTTTTGCTGTGTTCTTTTAGCTCTAAATCTTAGGTGCATTGAACGATTATATGGTGATCATGGGCTTGATGTAATGGATGTGCTAAAGAAGAATGCATCTTTAGCTTTGCCAGTCATATTAACCCGCTTGAAGCAGAAACAGGATGAATGGGCAAGGTGTCGTGCTGATTTTAATAAAGTTTGGGCTGAAATATATGCAAAGAACTATCACAAATCACTTGATCACCGTAGTTTCTACTTTAAGCAGCAGGATACAAAAAGCTTGAGCACTAAAGGTACAGGATTGTGTTGTCCTGCAAGAACATTGAATTGTTAAGTTTTTCTTCCCCACTATTTTAATAAATAATATTTTTATGGCTTCTAAAAGGTTAGCCATGTGATATATCATCTTTCTTTTATTTTCTTCTACATGCTTATGTACCCCCTTCCTTGCCTGATGTACCAGGGCATGCACTTGCTTTGATTGTATTGCTTACAACACAACGTAGTTTCTATAACCACATGCAAAATGAGTGACTTATTATTGTTCGAGTGCAGTGGAACTTCAACATTCAAATATGTGGTGATCATGATACAATAGTTTTTTATTCTCCTGAGGTCTAACTTGTAACTCCTTGCTTTTGCTGTGCATTTTACAGTCTTACTTGCAGAAATCAAAGAAATTAGTGAGAAGAAACGAAAAGAAGATGATGTTCTTCTTGCAATTGCTGCTGGAAACAGACAGCCTATTATTCCTCACTTGGAATTTGTGTATCCTGATCCGGAGATTCATGAAGATTTGTATCAACTCATAAAATATTCTTGTGGAGAAATGTGTACAACTGAACAGTTGGATAAAGCTATGAAGATTTGGACAACATTTTTAGAACCCATGCTTGGTGTTCCTTCTCGACCCCAAGGTCCAGAGGATACAGAAGATGTTGTCAAGGCTAATAAGAATAATTATGCCAAAAGTGGCACTGCAATTGATGATGGGGATTGTTGTCCTACAATGAATCCTAAGAATTTAAACACTAATAGAAATGGGGATGAGAACTTTCCATCAGAACAATCAAAATCCTGCAAACAATGGCAAACAAGTGGGGATAATAAGGTTAAAGAATATAATCATCTTGATTTAGAACTCTCGGCACTTAAGAATGAAACCTTGGTAAGTAGTACACAGCATGGTAAAGTGCATATAAATGCATCCACGCCTGATGAAGTATCAAGAGCCAATAAGCAAGATCATTCCATTGAACGGTTGGTGAATGCTAATGTCTCATTGACCTCGGGTATGGAGCTAATTAGTAGAAGAACAAATGTGGATAATGCATCAGGTTGGCAACTTGACTCAAGAATGATGACACTACTTGATTCTTATTGTTCCATTTATCTTAATACTTAGTTGTTACATCTTCGTAGAATTATTATTATTAGGGTTTCATTAACACATACCCTATGGAAACATGTCAAGAAATCAATAGTAGAATCTACTAAAAGAAAAACAAAAGCATTTTTGTTCGTGAATTGAGTTATTTTAAGCATTAGAGGCTTAATTGTTCTTTGATTTTTGTTGTTGTTGACCTGTGTGTTTAGAAGGCTATGACTGCTGAACATTAATTACAAATGTCATTAATTTGGGTTGTATTTAGCATTTATATATGTGTAGTATAAATTGTTTAACACATGTCTTTAATCTTCATCATTGTGGTTTTGGCCCCCGTTTTGGCCACTATCCAAAATTGATATCTATTTATCTCAAATTCGTGATCTTGTTGGTTGTTTCCTTTCCTTTGATTTTCAACTGTTTTTTTTTTTTTTTCTGTGATCATGAATGGTATTGAGTTACCTCTTTTTTCTGCAAGGACTTACTGCTACTCCATCAAGACCTGGTAATATTTCTGGTGAGGGAGGACTTGGTTTACCTTCATTAGAGGTATGGCTTAACTCCCTTTTCAACTTATGTAAACCTACTTTCAAGTTAATGTGCATATGGAGATTATTCCTCTTAAGAGGGTTAATTTTGATATGCATTTAGTGTGGAATTTTACTCAAGTAACAAACCAGTTAAATGCTGTGAGTGAAACACTTTAAATATTCAGTGTTGTCTCAATTTCTAATTTATTGATAGTATATAGTTGTCTTAATTATATGTCTCACTTCTAATTCCAAGTAAGACAATATAAATGGTGTATAATTGTCTTAATTATGTCTTCATTTCTAATTTCAAGTTAGACAATCAAAACGGTGCAAAGAAACATATTATCTGGATTTAGGAAGGACATAAAACTGATGGCTTTATATGAATGAGATGACTTTGTTTTTCCTTTTCATAGCATTCTCCTGATTAACATTTTGCCTTGCACTTAACTAGCAATTAAAGCTGCTGGGCTTATAGATCTGAAGCCTCTGTATTGCAAACTGGATTCTTATGACTCTTTATCTTGCATTTGTTAAGATGATTTTCTAAAAAGCAAGTTGGCCCATTTATCTTAAGATGCTTTATCATTTGATTAGTATAATTATCTTTCTGCGATGAATTTGATCTTCATATTTAATTTATATTCTTACTTTGACTTAGATGTTAAGCCATAATGCTATATATACTGTTGGCTTTTTGAAAAAAGAGTATCAAGAGCACCATTTCCTTTCTACTTGAGTTTTTAGGCTCAGTGGTCACCATGCTGCTGAAGTTCTCAGTAACACATAATAGCCTGGCTTGCATCTACTTTTCTTTTCTTTTTAATTTGAATTTTCATTTCATGATACCAAGACAGATTGTGTTTACATGCAACTGAAGATTAGGTGATAATGTGCTTGTCATTTAAGACCAGTAATTCTTGGAACTTAGGCCTAAATGAAAATCAGTCTGTGCTCCAATGTTCTTCTGTTCCTCCTTCATTGTCTGTCTTCTCAGACTTGCTTTTGTTTCACATTCTGTATATTGTATTGGACTGTACAGTGCATACTATTGGGAACAATGTCCTTATTTTCTATTTATTTATTCTGACTTAGGGTGCTGATTCTACAAGACCAGTTACATCCACAAATGGGGCCATCATTGAGGACACTAAAGTTCACAGGTATCATGAAGTTGGACACTTGAAGAGTGAAAGAGAAGAGGGTGAGTTATCACCTAATGGTGGAGATTTTGAAGAGGATAACTTTGCAGTTTATGGACATGCTGGTTTGGAGGCAGTTCATAAAGGAAAAGATGGTACCATTTGTCGACAATACCAAAATAGACATGGGGAAGAAGTTCGTGGGGAAGCAGGAGGAGAAAATGATGCTGATGATGAAGGTGAAGAAAGTCCCCATAGATCAATGGAGGACAGTGAAAATGCTACTGAAAATGGTGATGTTTCTGGTACTGAGTCTGCTGATGGTGAGGAGTGTTCTCGAGAACATGAGGAGGATGGAGATCATGAACATGATAACAAGGCTGAGAGTGAAGGTGAAGCAGAAGGAATGGTTGATGCCAATGATGTTGAAGGAGATG
This sequence comes from Glycine latifolia, assembly GCA_013407115.1. NCBI lineage: Eukaryota > Viridiplantae > Streptophyta > Magnoliopsida > Fabales > Fabaceae > Glycine > Glycine latifolia. The sequence goes on along the minus strand of CM023948.1, from coordinate 21,053,044 downwards.
GTGCCTCATTGCCATATTCAGAGCGCTTTCTTGTCACTGTAAAGCCTCTGGCAAAATATGTTCCTCAAGTGTTGCATGACAAAGAAAGGACTGTTCGAGTCTTTTATGGAAATGATTCCTTTTATGTGCTGTTTAGACTTCATCAGGTACAAATGTTTTTATCTTCACATTTGTATATATTTATGATTATGGTTGCGGATTAACCAGTGGTTTCATTCAGACCTTATGATATATTTCCTTATCCTACATTTTCTTTTACTATTTTTGACAGACATTGTATGAGAGGATCCAATCTGCAAAGGTTAACTCATCATCTGCTGAAAAGAAGTGGAGGGCTTCAAATGATACAGGCTCTAGTGATCAATATGGCAGGTAAATATAATGTTACATCCTATTATGAATTTGAAGATGCATTTAAATATTTAATTATCTATGCAAGATCGAGGGGTGACCATTTTGCTACAGGTTTATGGATGCCCTTTACAATTTACTGGATGGTTCTTCTGATAGTACAAAATTTGAGGATGACTGTCGAGCTATTATTGGAACTCAGTCATATGTCTTATTCACATTAGACAAGCTGATATATAAACTTGTTAAACAGGTAACGTGCATAAAACCTACTCTTCTCTACTTAGACCATGTCATTCCATGTTCTTTCTAATCCTGAAAATTTGTCCTTTTTATTTCAGCTTCAGGCTGTTGCCACCGAAGAGATGGACAACAAGCTGCTTCAACTATATGCATATGAAAATTCAAGAAAACCTGGAAGATTTGTTGATTTAGTTTATCACGAAAATGCCCGTGTTCTTCTCCATGATGAGAACATATATCGTATTGAATGCGTAAGCTTTTATTTTTTCCACTTCTCAACTTAGTTCAGCATTTTTATTTTAGTTTAAATGGAGAGTTTTTGATGTTCTATAACTTAGTTTTATTTCATACACATTGCAGTCTCCTGCACCTACCCAATTGTCGTCTATTCAACTGATGGACTATGGATATGATAAGCCTGAAATGACTGCTGTGTCAATGGACCCTAATTTTTCAGCCTATCTGCACAATGACTTCCTATCTGTTGTCCCTGACAAAAAGGAGAAGTCAGGAATTTACATGAAGAGGTATTTGATGAATAAGAATTGTTGGTTCCTTAGCATGCCAATGCTTATATAACATTTGTATTTATTTTGGTTTATGTACTTCTGCAGGAATAAGCGCAAGTACGCCATCAGTGATGAATATTCAAGCCAGACCTTGGATGGGCTACAAATTAACAATGGTCTAGAGTGTAAGATAGCTTGCAGTTCATCTAAGGTATTTAATAATTTACATTTGCATATTTTATAAATATATACACCATTCTTGCCTGAATCCTACTAATACTATTTTCTTTTTTGCTCATTTTGTTTATTCTTTTGATATGTTTATCCTATTGTGTTTCTGAATTTCCATTGTATTTTCCTGGGAACATGTTGCATGTTAGGTTTCATACGTTTTAGATACTGAAGATTTTTTACATCGAACAAGAAAAAGGAGAACCTTGCATCAGAGCAGTTCATGCCATGAACAGGAAAAGTCCCCAATCATTTGTTCAAGCAGAGCACAACGGTCCTGCAAATTATTTTCAATTTGAAGATGGTATTCATTTTGAGCCTGAGATGGTATGTGATATTCCTTTTATTGCTGAATTTTGCATTTTGGGCTCAATTACTTTCACCAACTCCTGTTGTGGATATAATTTGATAATTTCTAGACACATCTATCCACGTCCATAAGCCAATGTGACTTTTTACTTCCATTAGAGCAAACCATTTGCTAATCTTCAAAGTCAATGACATTATGTATTAATTTCTGTTTTTTGTCCATCAGTGTTTTTGGTCATGCATCAATGGCAGACAGAGGTGCCAGATGGAAATGGCGTCCCATCCAAGAAGTTGAGCAAAGGATGTTTTAATGAAATTCATGTTTCTTGCATTTCTCGCATCTTCTATACCAGCAACCATATAAGGCAACACAGAAAGGAGATGGGGCACAGAGATTGTAGTATAATACTTTGACATGGTGACTGATGAGTTTCAATCATGTAAATAGAGGTAATTTGTGACAAAACCAAAGGACATTTTCTTTCCATTCATCAATAGTTTTGTTATCGTAATAAGTTTTATTATTTTTCTCTTAATTTTACTGGCTACTTTTTTGAGGTTATTGATTTTCTGAAAAATTAGGTGGCTGCAATTGGCCCCCATAATCTAATTCGTAGTGCATGAACCAGGTTCACTTTACATCGATATTTACCCCCTTGCACCCGTTTTTCTTATTCTAGTGTAACAATTTAGCTTGGAATGAAATGTTGGGGGAATGATGTTGGTGCATGTATAATCTATATGATGACACTTTTCATTTGACATTTAGAATTAATTTTAGTTGTAGCTTTTTTTAGGATAATTTTAGGTTCATTTTTTATTTAAAAAAAATGCTTTAGAAGCCGTTGGATGATAATGTTTTGATGACAGAGAGGGGAGGGGGAGTTTATTTTGTATACTATATTTTAATTTTAATTGTAACATTCAAATGTGCACGTAGTTTTACATTCACAGAAGAAACTGTTTGAAGGCCAACAATATCATAAACAGAACTGTACATGTGTATATACGGTACGAGTAGATGATGTGACAAGTCTTAATTTTTAAATAGTTTATATAATACCATAATTTTTTAAAGGATAAAATGATTGCCATGAATATTTTAAAAATTAAGCAACTATTTGTAGTACATTATTGAATTACATGGTAATGTAAATAATATAACAGTATTATAATTAATAAATTAAAATAATTGATGTCATTAGAAATTAAAACAGAAGAATAAAAAGTAAATTATACTAATCATTCTACCTCAAAAAGGAATACGCTAATCATTTATGAAATTTTGTGAATTATACAAATAACTCTATTTTTTTAACATTTACGATAGCTTTTATAGGGGGAGTTTGGTGTAATATTTTTTAAACATTTAAGGGGATTAGTGTAACGTATAAATGAGAGTGTCTGTATATTTTCAAAAATTAAGGAAAGTTAGTGCAAGAAAAGAAAAAAAAAAGGGAATGTCTGTAATTTTTCAAAATTTCACGGAAGATAATGTAATTTACTCTATATGCTTTGTGATAGAGAGCTACTAGCTAAAAGCATAGCAAAACTACACTACAACTACTAAGAAAAATAGTTCACCAATTCATAAATAATGAGCCTTAGGAGTACAATGCCTAATATACCCAACTAGGGAAACTCTAGGGAAACTAAAAGAAAAGTCCACTAATAATTAGAAAATATAAAAAGGTCCATTCATTTCTAGTGGAAGTCCTTTAACTAGGTTAGAGATCATTCTGATGGGCCTGTTACCCACCTCTTCAAGGGATTTGCTTTCTACACTAAATCAAATTCTAACCCACTCAAACTAAAACAATGCATTTTTGAAAATACTCTTCGTTATAAGCTTAAGTAGGGAGAACTATTCTTATTCTTCACGTTGCACCATTCTCATTCTTCTTTTTCTGACGCACCATATTGCTTCGTTATCGCATCTTTCTCAAGCTCTCTTGCAGTGGTTCGTCTTCTTCACTCGTCTTCTCCCGTCGTTGATCACGTTGCATTGTTCGTCACCTCTGTCGTGAATTCTTTGTCCCCGCATTTATGTTTTGTATAATACGGACTCTCAAATTTGTGCGGATGATACGAATTGGGGAATTCGTATGTAGGTTATGGGCTTCATACGGATTGATCAATCTGTAAGCTTCGTACGGATTGTCCAGTCTGTATCATCCACACGAGTTGCAATCCATAATCTTCATACGGATTGTCTAATCCGTATTCTTCATACGAATTTTTCAATTTGTAGTTATTTTTTAAAAAAAAAAAATAATAAAATTTAAATTATTCAACTATCATATATATTATAATGTTAAATACTTATTTATTATTTATTATACACATTTTAGGTTATAATAAAAAAATTAAATTTTAATGAAGAATAGTTAAAGTAATTACAAAATTCTAGTTAAATTGATTACACGTGTTATATAGATTTTATGATATTTATTTGTTATTCTTATATGTATGTGTTTAATTTATTTTTTAAACTTGTAATTCATTATAATAAAATAATATGTGTTTTGTTTATAAATATTTTAATTCACAATAATAAACTAATATGTATGTGTTTTATTTTTTTAAAACTTGTAATTCATTAAAATATGTATGTATTTTTTTATTTTTTGTGAAACTGTGAATTTAGTGAAATTAATTGAAATTAATTATAATTATTTTGTAATTGAACTTTGTTGAAGTTTTTTGTTTGGTTTGAAGTGGTAGACTAAGAATTTTGGAAATTTGTAGATTATGGTTAGAACAAGAGGATTGCATCGGGCTTTATGCAGAGTTGTAGACAGAGCCTTAGGTAGAGATCTTCGTCGTAATGAAGAAGCCCCTGAACGCTGAAGGCCGATAGCACCCGTACAAAGACAACGGGCAGGTCCTGCTATTCCTGAGGATGCCCTGCTCAAGACGCTTATGTGGAGTCTGACTAACCCAGTTATGGAGTATGGAAGTACTGATTTACAAGCTTTTTCAGGCGAACCGAAAGATACATCAGTGTTGACAGAGTATGCTGATCATGTGGTTGCTAGAGTGTGGACATGAGAGGTACTAATATCTTTAATTAGATACAAAATTACTTATTTTTGTCATTTAAATGCTTGTAATTCATCTTAATTTTTTGCAGGAACATGCTAAGTTAAAATTGGCTTCTCACGGAAGGAAAGTGCAAAAATTTGGAAGACCTGCACCTAAAATTGAAGGCTTAGTGGCTGCTATGGGCTTAAGTCCTATGATTACATGCTCAGTTGAGATAGGAGACAGGGGACTGCTTTATGCTTTTGTGGAGAGATGACACTCGAAAATCAACAGTTTCGATCTGCCCATAGGGGAGCTCACTATCACCTTGGATGATGTTGCATCGCTGTTGCATCTCCCAATTATCGGAGCCTTCCAAACGTATGATGCAATTGATGTAGGAGAGACAGTGCAATTACTAGTTGAATTGCTTAAAGTAACTACAGAAGAAGCAGGAGCTGAGATAGAGCAATGCCACGGGGCATATGTTCGTCTTTCTTGGTTGCGAGACATATATCATGTGAAATGTCAGGCAAGGCATTAGACTGTAGCAGTCAGAGCATATTTGCTTCATCTTGTAGGTTGCACACTCTTTGCTAACAAGAGTGGCACACATATCAGTGTGGTATTCTTGGACATTTTTCAACATCTGGAGCAATCCGGGGGATTTTCTTGGGGTGCAACTGCACTCATTCACATGTATGATAATCTAAATTATGTGTGTCAGCACCACGACAAACATCTTGCAGGGTATATCACTTTATTGCAGGCAATTCTCTTGACATTTATCATTGTTATTTTACTAATATTGATATGTACTATTAACGTATGTTTTGTCATTCTTGTATTTGTAATTGTAGTGTTGGATCTATGAGCATTTCCCAAGTATTAGGAATGCCATTACAAATGAGAACTATTAGGAGAGGCAACAACATGCCTATCGTTGGAAATGTGTGAAGGCATTACTATTGACGACCTATCGCAAACGATTAGATAGGTTGACGCTAGACGATGTTTGTTGGACACCATATGGTAATCACCATGGGTAAGAGAATTTGAGATTATTTCTCTATTTTCTAGGCATATCATATGGGGTCCGTACATGGTCAGACACCAGCCAGAAAGGGTGCTAAGATAGTTTGGATTTGTTCAGCCGATTGCACAAGTCCAAGGCTCTCCATCCCCATCCATATAAGAGGTTGATGATAGATGGATCCACTTTTCACAATACCTTGCAGCGACCGGAGACTTGGTTACTTTTCCGAGTCAGTATGTTGCTGGGTATATGGAGTGGTTCTATAAAATATCCCACTCATTTATGACTCCACCACAACTTGGAGAGCCTCTTTGACATTCTCCCATGGTGCATCATCCTTTACCAGATCCCCTACATGTGTATAATGATGATACAATACCTATGCCACCTTCATCTTCAGCAACATTTGTTGATACTTAGATGTCTTGACATGCTGTGGTATAACACTCTTATAACTATGTTCACAATTTTTAAAATTAATTGCTCCAATGTGTATTATTGATATATTAATTTGTCATTGTCTTAGGTTGTGTGCCAAATGATGGCAGAAGGCTTGCTACATATGATAGACATGAGGATGGTTACTGTTGGCACAAATGCATATATTAATTTGTCATTGTCTCATCCTCAGTTAGTCGACCAACATATGAATGTCCAGTAAATGACTTAGCCAAAACATGATTATGAGTCCCACATATTAACTTAATCATCCACCCTTCACCTCCTGGGACTGGTTTGACTCGCAACTTAAAAGGATAATAACATTTTCTAGTGCTAGTCATTGTTCGTACAAAATCTTTGTTGAATGCTTTATACTTTCTACTTCTTTCACAACCAATTAAAATAAAAGATGTTTGTCCCTTATTTCAAGTTGATGTGTCCGACCTCATTATCATAGCTACAAAACCATTATCATATGCAACAGTATGAACCCATTTCAATACTTCCTCATGGGAATGAAACACCTACAAAAATGGATAATACATGTTTAGTCTTCTTAAATCATTCATTTAACAACTTTAACCAAATTCAAAATCATATAAATACCTCGAAAGTATTAAAGACATCAAAACAATCAACTGAACAATTAATATTTTCAAACACAGTAAGTTCCTCTCTGTTGTCTTCATTCATATTAATTTCTTCATACATAATGTTATCATACATTCACTATCGTTGTCCATCTTAACAAATAAAAAAAATTATTCATTAACAAAACATATGCATGATAATAATATTTAACAACATTATAGTGTTAATATAATACAAATTCAAAATTTTTTTTTAACAAGAGTATTACAAATTCAAATTAAATACAATAAATTGTTCATTAAAAAAATAATAAAATATCCTAAAAAAACCTTCCAATTTCAAAAAAATAAATAAATAAAACAATCGAAAAAATACATTAGAAGACTAAGTATCCAATTTAAAAAATAGTAAACGACGATAACAATAATGAAAAATTGTATCCAATTTAACCTATTTATTATATAATTATTTATTATTTTTGTAAATAAAATAATAGTTTTAATAAATATTTAAATTTTTTTGAAAAAATTAAATCTTTATGAAACATACGAATTGACTAATCCATATATAATATACGAATTTTTCATATGGATTACCTAATTCATATGAAGCATACGAATTGGCTAATCCGTATACTACATACGGATTACCCAATCCTTATGTAATAAAAAAATAAACATACCTGAAAACCATCACCGCACTGCGACGCCAATGAACCCAAATACAGTGAATGAGACAACCACCAGCCAAAATGAGCTCCGCCAATAACAAAATACGAATGCACACACCAAAACCGAACAAGGAGCAAAAACGATAACGCAAACGAAATAAAACAAATGAACATACACCCATCACAACAACAGCAACAAGAAGAAACACAAAAGGACATTTTTGTAATATTTTAAAAAGGGATGGTGTATTAGAATTCTATCTGGTGTAGGAAAAAAACTGTGCCTTTGAGGTTCATTGGAGGAAGGAAGGTGCCACGAATTGGTGACATGGCTAAAGGGTGAAGCATTATGCTGTAGATGGAACATTGGGTAGGCTCTTTAGGTGAAGAAAAGAGACATTGGGGTTGGGGGCCAACTATAGCGCAGTTGGATGGGTTTTTCAAGGTAGGTTGGTAGCGGAGGACGAGCATGTAGAAAGGGTGCAAGGTTTGGGGAACGTTATAGGAGATCTAACAGTGTAGGATTTGTAAAGGATGTAAAGTGTTGTCATTCAAAGTGGACGGTGCAGATGATTTCGAGATATCGAAAGAGGGATTAGTAGAAGTCAAAAGGTTTTGTGTACTTTGGATTTCATAAGCCACTTTAGAAGTGGGGGAAAATCAAAGGTGGGGTGGAGAAAAAAACCTTGTATTTCTGGGTGGGTTCGTGAAGGTAGGGGGAACATGGCGAAGAAAGGACGATAGGGTAGTGTGTGGTAAGGGCGGAGGGTGGATTTTAGACTCTGAAGGGATGACGAGATCATAGGCGGCTGAACCAATATTTTTGTCAAACTTGAAAGGGTCCATTGTATCATTTGGTCGGCCTATAGGAAGACCTTCTCTGCACTGATGATTGACGATAAGGTTGAAGGCGGAGCCAAACTTAGTCTCCTTTATCAAAGGTACAATCTCTTATGTTCTTGTTCACTTGATCAATCATTCGTTGTCTAGATCTATGAAGGTTGGACCTTAATGAATCTACAATTTCTTTTCTTTGACTAAGGTAGAGATACAGTGCTGAAACTTGAGTGGAGCCCAGAACATAGTGAGTCACTGATAGAAGACGCGACCATTTAGAGCTTTGAATGGGGTAATTCCTATCGCAGAATGGTGAGTTGTATTTTGCCAATATTCTTCCAAGTGTAGAAATTTAAACATACGATTGTCACTTGTAAAACAACGTAAATAAGCTTCCAACGTTCTATTAATAACCTCTGTTTGACCATCTATTTCAGGGTGATAAGGGTGCTAAACTTTAAGGGGGTCTTTTGCAAGCGAAAAAGCTCCTTTCAGAAAGTGCTCAAGAATAAGTGGTCTCTGTCAGAAACAATGAACTTATGCAAACAACAGAGCTCCACCGAAAACCTTGCACCAAGGCTAGTGCAGCAACCTTTGATGGGAGGGCCAAGAAATGAACAAACTTTGATAACTGATCACAGATAATCCAAATCATCATGTGAGTCACAAAATCAATTGATAAGTCTTCCCATACTTGGTTTGGAATTGGTAAGGGTTGAAGGAGACCTATTTTTTGTTTTGAAAAGTAGTTGTTTTGCTAGAAATGACACAGTGGCACACAAAAGTCTTGGTGTCTACGTACTTTCTCGGCCAATAGAAGGAGGTGACAAGCCTAGCTAGAGTTGGGTGAAGCCCAAAATGGCCTATAGTAGGGGATAAATGGAACTCTTCCAGAAGTGTATGACGCAGAGTTGGAATCTAAGGTAAAAAGAGTTGGTTCTAAAAGTAAGCCATTGGTAACCCTGAAATTTTCTTGCATGTCTGTATTGTGGATACCTCACTGATCAATGCTTTGCCTTCTTTTTCAGAGGGAAAATAGTGGTGGATTTGGTGCAGAAGGGGAGTTGAGAACCATCAAGGGAACTTCCTTAGAAAATTGTCTAGATAGAGCATTTGCAACAATGTTACTCATGCCAAGTTTGTAAAATATCTCAAAATTGTACCCTATAATTTTGAAGCCCATTTTTGTTGTTCTAGAGTTTGAATAGTTTGTAATAGTAGTGAATAGAGACTTTTGTGATCAATATAAATATCAAAGTGTCTCTTTAATGCTGGATCTTGGGGACAGATCTTCAGCTGAAGATCTAACCTTCCCCAAATCCAGCAATAAAGAAGTCACCAAGATCTCTATGTTGGAGATCCAGTTTTTTTATAAGAACTTTGAAGATTTGCACAAATTTAAAAAAAATAAAAATTTATTCATCTCCTGTAGTAACTAAAATGCGCATGGAGCAATAGACTAAGTGGGAAAAAAGCGGTGAAAAAAAACATACCAGGGGAAAGAAAGGTTGCGCGCACGGAGGGTAAGGGGAAAAGGTTGGCCGCGGCGGAGGGGGAATGGGAAGGGGAAATGGAATGGTGGTCACGCGGGCGTGGAGAGGAAGGTGAAGGGGTTGGTTGGCCGCGACAGAGGAGGGAGGAAGGAGCGTGAAGAGAGAAGGGAGGATAAAAAAAGAAGGTTCTAGAGACGAAGGAGAGAGGGAGGAGTGGAAAAAAAATAAAAGACAAACAAACGGAGAGGAGAAAAAAATTAAAAAAATTAGTAGTTATTGTACCATTACACAGTACCAGTAAAAAAATTTGAAATTTGTTTTATAAAAATTAATAAAAATATAAATATTTAAAAGTGGGACCCATTAAAAGTTATTTAAGATCTCAAAATGAGATCTACCACTAAAGAAAAAAAAAATGCAAGAGATTTTGACAACAAACAGTTCCCAATTTGGGATCTACCACTAAAGATGCTCTTACTAAGTATGAACACCATTTATTAATGGCTTTTATGACAACAAACAGTTCCTGTGCATAAGCATAAGCAAATTGGAGGTGAGGATACATTTGATTGCTAAAGAAAGCCAATGGATGACCATTTTGGGAAAGCACCGCACCAATTGCAACAAATGACCCATTAATTTCCAACTTGAAAGTTGCAGTGAAGTCTGGAAGAGCCAAGACTGGAGCAATTGTTATGAGTTCTTTTAATTTTGTAAAATCCTGAGGAGGCCTTTGTACTCCAAACAACATGATTTACTTTAAGCAAAGTGGTGAGATGAGTGGCGTGTGAGGCGTAGTGTCTAACAAAACGACAATAAAACCTGGCAAGTCTCAGAAAACCTCTTCATGTTAGAGACTGTGGCAATGGCCAGTCTAGAATAGCTTTAACTTTTTTAGGATCAAGGTAAACACCATGGTAAGAAATAATGTTCCCCATATGAACTGAATCAGTAGCAAAAACACACTTGGAAAATTTAGCAAGAAATTGATTTGTAAGCAATAAATAAAAAATTAATTGCAAATGAACCAAGTGCTCAATAGGGAAGTATTGTAAATAAGAATATCATAAAGTAAACGAAAAATAAATTTCTTTAGGTAAGGTCACAATAGGTTATGAGTTAGCCCAAAAGGCATAACTAAGGACTCATAATGACCATCACAAGTGTGAAAAGTTGTTTTGTGTGTATCCTCTATTGTCACGTGAATCTGGTGGTAGCCAAAGCGGAGGTCAATTTTTGTAAAAATTTATGTATACCTTAATTCATCTAGTAACTTGTCTATCATTGGTATAAGAAATTTGTCTTTAATTGTGAATACATTTAGGGAACAATAATCAAAACATAAACGCCAAGTTCTGTCATTCTTTTTAACTAAAATGACGAGAGAAGAAAAATGATTATGACTTGGTTTTATAAGCTCGTCCTGTAGCATTTATGTGTTAAGGTTTGACATTAATGGGTGGGGTGTTAGGAATGAGGGGTATGTAATAGTCATGCGGTCTGGTAAGAAGGAGGCCATGTGGCTTTGTGAAATTTTTTTAGTAAGAAGTGAGGAGGGTTTGGATGTGTGTAGGTAAATTAGTGATTTGAGTTTGGAATGAGAATGTTGGAGGTGGAAGTGGGGTCAATAGCTTCAATAGACAATAAGTGTAGGAAAAAATAGAGTCTGTGTGTACAAGGTGGCAGAATTAGGCAAAGGTGGATTGGGAGGGTGGTGTGGTGAGATCCCCATGTCGGGTGATTAAGGATTGAAGATGGGAGAAAGTAATTTGAGGTACTACAAAATTAGCAATAAGTGTGCCAAGGGTACTAAGCCATTGCATTCCTAGGATTACATCAACCCCTTCAGTGGGAGTAGATAGAAAGGTATTATTAATTTATGCCTAAGGTAATAGGAACCTCTTCACAAAAACCAGAACCATGTATTTTGGCACCATTGCCCATCATGATAGATATTTGGGGATTGGGAAAATTGGAAGGTCGAGATAGGCAGTAATCCTAGGTTGAAAGATATTGTTGGAGTTGTCGAAGTCTATTAGCACCATGACTGAGAGGCTATTCATAGAATCTTGGAATTTAAGGGTTTTGGGGGATGGGTGGCCAGTTAGGGCTAGGAAAGAAAGGTGTGAATGGATGGCATCAAATTCTGGATTAGGGTCCTAAATAGGTTTTGTAGTATTAGGGGGTTCCTACTCGGGTTCCTCTATAATCATCAAATGTAAACAACTAGTGACATCTTTCATTCAATTGAGTAGGGGTAATTTTTTTTATTGGTAAGGTGTTTGGTGAAGTGGTTGACTAGGTGGTGGGAATAAGAGTTGGTGTGGGAATATTGGGATGAACTGGTTAGGGATTAGGTGGGGTGTAGGCATGAAATGGTTTGGTCTAGAGTCCTTGATTTTAGATTCAAGAGGTTGGCTTGGCCAATGGCTTGGGAAATAGAAATAGGATGTATAAAGACAAGTTCTCTCCTAATATCAAAATTTAACCCATATAAAGAGTAATACAGTAAAATTTCATAAGGTAATCTATACACCATGTTACATAATTTCTAGTTAGAAATTGAATCTAATTGTCATAATTTGAATAATTCAGCATGATGATTGTTGTAGGAAGAATGCCCAAATCGTAATTCTAGAGAACGAGTGAAATCTAGCTAATCAACTAGCTGGTTGTTATGAAACACCCACTTAAACCAGCTAAGAGTATCACCATGCATATAAAAAGCAACTACCTTCAAACTGTTTTCCAAGGGAATCTAATAAAGTGGAAAATATTGCTCTGCCTGAAATAATCAATCTAATAATTCTGAACCATCAAAGGAAGACAATTGTAACTTAGGTGTGGAAAAGGATTAGGGTTAGAGTGAGGTTGAGGTATATTGAAAGGGGGAAATGGTTGTGGTTGAGGAAAAGTTGGTTTGAATGGAAAAAGGGTTGTGATGGTGAGGTGGTGGTTGTGGATTCATGGAGAAAGAAGGTCTGGGTTGGGATAGGGAGCTAGGAATGAAAGGGGTTGGGGTGACAGAAATAGAAGAACTTACCACTATGGGATTCTTGTGATGGCAGAAGTGGAAGAGATGGAAGCTAAAGTGGTTGCAAATATAGGTATTTGAGGCGTAGCCATGGTTTCAAGCAGAGAAGCATGTTTGGCATCTTGCAAGGTGGATTGATTGTCCAACTGAGTTTGCATGATAGAGAACTTCTCGTGGAGATTATTTATGGCATCATCCACATCTTTGTTTGAGGGTTTGTTTGCAGGAGGCATGGTGACTGGATGAAAGCACCAAAGTGATAGAGAGCTACTGGGTAAATTAGGATAAACACAACAAAGGCTACACTACAACACCTAAGAAAAATAGTTCAATAAATCATTCATAATGAGTCTCAGTTATACAATGCCTTAATATACCTAGCTAAGGTAACTTCAGGGAAATTGAAATAAAAGCCCAACAACAACTAGAAAATGTAAAAAGCCTCATTCATTTATGGTGGAAGTCCTTCAACCAATATGGGTTAGAGTTCACTCTAATGGGCTTGTTTTTGCCATAGTGGGACAACTCACTATCACTCTAATGGGTCTATTTTCTTGTATATAATGTGTGTTTTAGTTTGGTTCGATTTGATTAAAGCTGCATAATAAGAAGTCAAAACTGAACCAAACCGCAAAAATGTTATGCAATTTTTTAATTTCTTTAATTTTAGTTTAATTGATTTTAATTTTTTTTTTCCATTTTGGCAATTTACAATGGTTTGGTTTGATCACCTCTAAAAAGTACTATACTTGATAGGTTTTAATACTAAATAAGTGGTTTAACAAGAGAGGCAAAATAAATAAGTAAAACTTTCTTCTATGGATGTGATGGGTCGTGAAAAACTCATTTAATTATGAAATCCTAAGACTAAAAGGAGTTCCTTATGAAAAATAAAAACCTTTTGTAGGAATTCTCAATTATTCACATATCTCTCGTCATAGCCTTGATGAATTAAAGACAAGAAATACACTAGAGTTTGTTTCTTTCTTTTTCTATTTTATCCTTGTCTTTCATTCTTTGTTTCTTCTTTCTCTCAATCTTTGTTATAACTTTCTTACAAATAACAAACACATGGGTTAACGAAAGTACAACAACAAACTTCCAATGAGGACATACTAGTGCAACAAGGATTTATTTTATATTAATGCTTGATTTATTCATAAACTGATTGAGTCAACCATTTTTTCATGGGTCAATTGCATATTTGATCTAACAAATTACTCAAATGGCTGATATCTCTAGTTATTAGTTATTAGTCGAACCTAGATCAATTTTGATAATAATGCATATATGTGCATCATACAGATGCAAAAAATAAAGAATTAAGACTAACTGACCTTTTTAGTCATTCGTCTTATTTTTTGGTCCTTTATCTTTTAAAAAGTTCATTTTTATCATTTATCTTTTTAAACTAATTCAAAATGATTCTTCTATTCATCCAAAGTTGATGTTGTTAATCAAATAAAGCTTTTGGTAGCTAAAAACCATAGCAAAATGTAAGCCTCTTCTTTTTTCAATAGGTTAAGGGGCGAATTACGGTTTGGTTGCGATGCAAGGTGGGGGAGGGGAGGTTTTCCTATGGTGCAAAAAGAGGCAAATTTGTGATGCAATCAATGATGATGGAGAGGGAGGAGAACATGGTGGTGTGGGACAGTTCTAGGTTTTGTGAGGGGAGAAAACAAAAAGAGAGGAGTAAAAACAAAACGAGAGAAGAGATTGTGATTTTGCCGTGTGATTTGGAGAGGCGAGGTGTAATTTTGAGATTTTTTTTCACGATAAAATAAGGACACTTAAGTCTAGTGTCACCACCTTCCTCACCCTGGCCTTTCTCCAACTTTGGTGGCACATGCTATGTCTCCAACTGGTCCCTCTCTTCTCCAAGGTTTATGCTTTCTTTCTTCATCTACATAGTTCTTCCCTTTGTGTTCCTTAATTTGTTATTTAGCAATTACATTGTGTAGCTTTGGGTTTTGTAGTTTGAATTTCTCATTCTTTATGATCGTTGTTGTTGGTTCTCTGCATAGTTCATTTTCCATTGATTGTTTTCGTTTAGGAGAAGGGAGTAAAGGAATCGGAGGGTGAAGAAGAAAATGAGAAGGCTAAAAACCGCCACAAAATGTAGAAGATGAGAAAAGTTATAATCATAATATCTAGAAGACTAAAAGTATAATTAAATCAATAAATTTATTAATAAACATTTATAAAAATAGAATAAATTTCTTTAATATCAATATACATTTTTTAATTTTTAGAAAATTTAATTGAGGAAAATTTTAAAGAAAAGAGAAATTAAAGTTATTTCTTTTATTTGATTGTAAGTTTATCCAACATTCGAAACTTTAATATTTATCTTTTTATAAGTTTATCTTAACTGAATTTATTCATATATATAGTAAAATAAAATGGAATTAACATTCTAATTACAAGCCACACTTAAAAATTATGGGTGACCAAAACACATTTTTTTGTTGAAAGAGAGGGGATAGAAACCCCAAATTGCATTAATAACCACGAGGAAATGCAATAGCAGACACCCGCCATAACAACATCAACAATACAACTTATAAAGGAATAATAGAATAAAAAAAACTCTAATTTGACCATCTAACGACAAACCAAATTTAGCATCTTATCAACAACTTGATTTGCTTCACGTCACGCATCACATGCCCTTCAACGCAAACTCCTGGATACTTTTAACAATGCTAAAACATGGATATGAAGAGCAACAACCATCCATCAAAAGACTGATAGCCACTTGAGAGGCAGACTCAATTACTCTCTAAATCCCCGCTTCCAAGTTATGTTAATACCATGAAAATTAGCTCATAGTTCAATCTTAACAACTGAACAAAAACTAATATTGTAAGCAAACAAGAATATCACAGCTCCCCAATGGTTTCTAGAGACTCTACCAAAGTTTTAAATATATGTCGCTATCGCATTACGGTTTTGTCACGTTTATTGATATAAAGAAAAATTATAAACAGTTTAAAAAATTTGATATCACAGTTCAAATCAAATTACTGCTGTAAATTGTTTTTTAAAACCTTGGACTTCCCTAATTGGAGAATTTTTCTCAGTTAATTGAACTGAGCCATCAATGTTCAACTTGAACTTCTCAAAATCGAGGTGCTTCCATCGAGGCTTCTCGCTTTGAAAATTCTTCCACAACACCAATTTCTGTGGCTGCTGCCTACTAATATTTATAGCATCAACCTGCTGCATAATTTGTGTGACCAAAACATGATGAAAACCATAAAATGTATTTCTTTAATATATTGGCCACGCATAAAAATATTCCTTGTTAATTATTAATAAGATATTTATATAAAAGTTACTTAACTGATCAAAACCTCACCAAAAGGTCATCGCTAAGCCGAGATTTTTTTCTTTCGAAAATAGCAATTTAATTTTAAGAATTGTAAACGAAATGCATTTGCAATTTTGCAAGCATGCACGCATCGTTCTGATTATCTTTTCCAACTTGGAAGTGGCGGCGACAAAACGACAAGAATCTTTCAATGATAAAAAATTGAGGGATAAAAAACCTTTCTAATTGGAAAAGCAAAGATTTATTTACTTCAAGTATAGAAGTTTTATTTTAATTTCTCCCAAACAAAATTTAAGTTTAAGTATTGTGGATATTTCATATTAATAACATAATAAAATAACAAAAAGTTTTGATATTTATTGCGTACTTCTAATAATCATCTTATTATTTACTAATGAAAACTATATATATTTAATCTTTTAAAAACATAAATTAGGTAGTTTGTTATCACTTGAGCTTAAGAAGAAAATCTAATCCAAAAAATTATTCTATTAGATGGACAATTATATTTCCTTCAAATTTATCTTTTTTACAATTTAACTAATCTATCAATATTTGGACCTTACATCTTAATCAAGTTTAATGTTCTTTTTTTTTACAATTACATTTTACTTGAGCTTAATATTTACTAATATTTTATTTTTTAGGTAATTTGTTATTGTGATTAGTGGGGTTTTTAACCCCCATAAATTACATGTTAAAATTTAAATAAAAAAAATATAAGTTTGGTTTTGTCCAAGCCTAGTTTTACATATTTTAATTTTGTAAAGACAAAAAATTTATAAAAAAATTTACAAAAATAAAATTTCATCATTTCAATAAGGACGAAAAATATATTTTAGATAAATAAAAATTTATTATTAATAATATAATACTATAAAAATAAATAAATATATTTATACCGTGCATCTCGCAATATCAAATGTAATAAATATATTATTCATCATACACCAATTTAACACAAATAATAATGACTTATGCCACTAAATCTTGATAGACTCTAAATATAAAATAAATTATGTTAATATTATTCATCATACATGCTCACCTTGTATTAATTATTTATTGTTTTTTTTATTTTATCTTTACTTTGAAAAGTTTAGTTAAAAACCTTTATATATAAGATTAACCCAACTATTAGAGAAGAGCGGAGAAAAAAGAGAGGAAAAATATATTATGGATTTAAATCTGCACTAATTAAATAAATAGTTTTTAAACTAGTATTTTGAGAATATTAATTAAATAATTCAAATAAAAATATTTATCATACAAATTATATAAAAATATAAAAAAATTATAAATAATATAATTTTATATATCTCAATAATTTTTTTTCTGTATTTAATTGTTAATAAATGCCCTAGCCTAGCCTAATCATTTGTCTATACAAAAATATCACCAAAATTGTAGAATTTATTTCACGAACAAGCTTTGCAAATTCAAGTACTTAAAATCTTCAATTTATGACGAACGAACGAACGAAAAATTCCCAGATTCTTATAGATTAAGATTTGCTACATTAGAGAAATAATGCAAATCGCCTCTTCGATCTCTATCCAACGGTTCATAGTTTTCCACGTCATACAAATAATGTTACAGAATACCCGTGAAATCTAACTCAATTGAACTAGAGCCATTAGACGAAGATCAAACGATTCATAAATTAAGACGTTATGTTAACTAAATCTTTTACGAAGCACCGAATAAAAATTCATTTTTGTTCTGTCTCTGTCACTTTCCCACATCATCATCACTTTTGACCCCTCCCTCCACACCTAACCCTCCAACCTCAAACAAAGTAACAAAAACCCATTTTTTCCTCTTATTTGCATCATCATTCTCACTCCTTCTTTCTAAAATAACCAACTTTTTTTTTCAAACAAATTCGATTTTTTCTTCATTTCTAACCTAATTTTCATTTCGACCCAAAAAATGGCTCTATCGCGCGTTGTGGCTCAATCGTCGCAATCGAATCTTCTGAACCCCCTCGCGTCGTACTTATCACTACGACGCCGTTCGGTGTCGACCTCGTCAGACCCACTCACGATAGAGACCTCGGTGCCCTTCACCTCCCACAACTGCGATGCGCCGTCGCGCGCCGTGGAGACCTCCTCGGCGGAGCTCTTCGCATTCTTCCGCGACATGGCGCTGATGCGGCGGATGGAGATTGCGGCGGACTCGCTCTACAAGGCGAAGCTGATCCGCGGCTTCTGCCACCTCTACGACGGCCAGGAGGCTGTCGCCGTTGGCATGGAGGCCGCCATCACGCGCAAGGACTGCGTCATCACCGCCTACCGCGACCACTGCACCTTCCTCGCCCGTGGCGGAACCCTAATTGAGATCTTCTCCGAGCTCATGGGCCGCCGCGACGGCTGCTCCAAGGGGAAAGGGGGATCCATGCACTTTTATAGGAAGGAAGGTGGCTTCTACGGTGGCCATGGAATCGTTGGGGCGCAGGTTCCGCTTGGGTGTGGCTTGGCTTTTGCTCAGAAGTATTGTAAAGATGAGAATGTTACGTTTTCTTTGTACGGTGATGGTGCTGCCAATCAGGGCCAGTTGTTCGAGGCGCTTAACATTTCCGCTCTTTGGGATCTCCCCTCCATTTTGGTCTGCGAGAATAATCACTGTGAGTGTGAAATTTGGGGTGGTTTTAAACTTTGTTTGGATAAACTTTTCCTTTAAAACAAATGTTAACCAGCGTCCTTTCGACATTGGTTCATTGGTTAAAAAATTAAAAGGAGAAAGATTTTTATTGGGATGCATAAAATTGCACTATCCATGACTTTTTTTTTACGTTCTCCTATTACTTTTCACAATAAATATTTTTTCCTTTTACCTAAATCAAACCAATGCCCTGAAGGCACTGGTTTGCAAGACACTTCATTTAATACTTGTAGGAGAAGAAAATAAGAAGGTAAACTGAATTGAGCTTCTTTCATAAGTTGAAATCAGCTTATCAGTGGACTAATTTATAAAAGCTTCTTCATTTAACTTAGGCATGAGTTAATTTTAACTTGGGAGAAGCTTAATTTATGCTACTTTGTTAATTTTTTTCCTTTTAAGTGCTTATTGAAAATAATGATCTGAAAAGGGACTTTATTGATTTGGGTTTGGATTAATTTCGTTTGGTTTGATTTGTGGGACAGATGGAATGGGGACAGCTGAGTGGAGAGCTGCTAAGAGTCCTGCTTATTACAAGCGTGGGGATTATGTTCCTGGATTGAAGGTTAGAGAGATTGATGGCTGATGTTGTGTTATAAATATTCAATGCCACTCTGTTCACACTTCACACATCATACTGCAGCTTGATTGGTGTTGATTTACCCTGTTTGGTCTATGATCTGTTCGTGTCATGTTTGGAGATGGCTCTGCTGTTTATTTATTTATTTATTCCTGTGTTGTTTCTTTCTTCAGCCTTCACTATTCATATATATTTCCTCTCTTTTTTCTGTGTTTTTCATTTCCAAACTTTGTCTTTGTTCATAGTTGAATGTCTGTTTGGGTAACGACTCCTGTTATTGGGTTGTTGATTGCGAGTTAGATTGATGGTGATTGTGTTAGGATACAAGGGTAAGATGTGGTTGGAAGAATAAAGGGGAGTCAAAATAGTTAAAAACAATTAGGGCAGTTAACTAGTTAGAGTAGGTTCAGTTAGAAAAAATAAGAGGAAATAAGGGTAGAAATGAGACATACAAAACATTGTATTTCACTTCTTTCTCATCTTGTTTAATGTCAATTAAACAATCTTTCTCCATTTCCAATGGATGATTCCTAACATTTTGGTCCAACTTGCTGGATGCACTCATTGGGGAGATGGAGACCAGAGCTGAGGCATTGGACAATTATGTGACCAGAAATCATGGGTCCAGCTGTGCTCATTGTATTTCAGTGTATTTGAGATTGAAAAGTATGTTGATGGAGTTGATGAATGAAATTAAGCATATGTTGGGTTGAAGAATGAAGTAGGGCATCAATCTTGAAGAAAATGCACAAATACAACAGTTAGCTCTAGTTGAATTTGAATCTGGTAGAGATGGGATCTGCCCTTGGGTGATGATTGTGAAATTGTAAATTTTGATGGATGTGATTGTTTGGGATGTATTGCTATTTTTGAGATTTGCTTTAGTTGTATCAGAAGAGACTGGCAGAGAAGTTAAAGTTATACCTTGCCTTCATCAGTATGTATACTACTGTCGATTGGTTTTGCTTCTTGAGGAAGACATTAGATTTGTCTTGGGATTTGGTTGATGTTCCCCTTTCTCTGGTGGATTGGAAGAAGATTTTTTTGGTATTATGTACAAGGATTAGATTGTCTTTGGCCTTATTTTTGGCTTTTCTTCTCCTTTAAGGAAAAGCTTGGTCAAACATATTTGGAGAAAAACTCGTAGAAAAATCAAGGAGCTTAATTTTGATAAAAGAAGGGAGAAAAATTGCCGTTGTCTGTTCTTATTAAATAGGGATCATTACCAGCACTTTTTGGCAGGAGTTATTCACCTTGCATGGCACCAAACTGAGAATGAGTTCCTTTTACCATCCCAAGTTTGATGGTCAGACTAAGGTGGTCAATTGATGCTTGGAGTCTTATCTTTGTTGCTCTGTGTTGGAGCAGCTTAAAGAACTAGTGCATTTGGCCATCTTGGGCTGAATTTTGCAATACCACTCATCACATGTCTACGCAAACAACACCTTTTGAAGGGGTTTATGGTTGTAAGCCTCCAACTTTAGTTAAGTTTCTGGAAGGGGAATCACGTGTGGAAGCTGTAGTAAGGGATTTGAAGGACCGTGATGAGGCACATATTCAGTTAAAATATTGTTTGTTCAAGGCTCAGGATTAAATGAATCAATATGCAGAGAAGCACAAGAAACCACATGTTTTTTCCATTGGAGAATGGGGTTTCTTAAACCAAGACCACACAAAGAACATTCAATTGCTCAAAGGATGCACTAGAAACTAGTGCCCCCATTTTTTGAGCCTTATCAAATTCTTGAGAAGTTTGGAGAGACAATACCGATCTCGATTAGGGTTGTCAATGTCGGAGAGGAAGGAGGATAAGGTAAAGGTGGCAAGGAAATAAAATTGAAATGCTGCTGAAAATCACCTCTCGCGACGGAAAACGGTGGTCAGAAAAGCCGTAGGAAGGGGGTGAGAGATTTGGGGTGGAAGGACTTATAATAACAAGATTCATCCTACGTCTAAAAATCATGGTCTGTGGTGGACCATCTATTAAGGTGGTCCATCGTAGCTTCCATCTGGCTCATAACACAATATGTCAAGATCCATCCATTCATCTGGTGCCAAAACCTTTTTGCTGCAACAGTCTATAAAGTAATTTCATACAAAGCTTTTGATCTGTAGAAAAAACATAACTGTCTGCTCTACTTCCATAGCAATTTTGTTGATGGTTAGCGGTAGCTCAAGCTTGGCAGGTTGCAATCCAAGATTGATAGCTATGATATATACATGTGCTGATTGAATATGTGTTGTAGTCTTTTCGTGAACAACATTTTTTGAAAATATTTTGGAAGTAAATATTTATATTTTGTGCAGGTAGATGGCATGGATGCTCTTGCTGTGAAACAAGCTTGTAAATTTGCAAAGGAGTTTGCTTTGAAGAATGGTCCCATTGTATGTAAACTTACTTCTTATTTGTACTTATATTTCTTAAGAATTTCTTTTAGCTTTTAGGAATGATTCTTTTATTCTCTTTTATATTATAATTGATTTCTCTATCTTAATTATTTTGTCCAGATTCTTGAAATGGACACATACAGATACCATGGCCACTCCATGTCTGATCCTGGCAGCACATACCGTACACGTGATGAGATTTCTGGTGTGAGACAGGTATATTACTATGATCATAATCAAATGTCCTATTTGTTTAATTAATATTGAGGAGTTTACTCTATCTTTTTTTCTCTCCTGTCCAATCTGATTACAGGAGCGTGATCCAATTGAGAGAGTAAGAAAGCTACTATTGACTCACGAGATTGCTACTGAAAAGGAGCTAAAGGTGATTTAATGAAGTTTGAATTCATGCTGTACATCAATTGTAAAATGTGATATGTTTGTTTTGTATTAAATATTGTTGCTTTCATCCTGATATCTATGATCAATGTTTTCCTGGCATCTTGGTATTTTACTTTTCAAGTTCATGAAAAGAAACAGTTTTCTTTATATTGCTGCAGGTCATCTAGGAATGAGTAAATTTTATGTTTAAATAATAAAATTCCAATTGTTATTTTCATGAAAGTATACAGATATTTTTTCATAATATTTTTGGCTATATTAAAATAGTTATCATGGAATTCGAGTCCCTGCATAGGTTACCTTCCATCTTAGTTGGTAGACTTTAATTATGATACTTGAGCTTTATTCTGACTGTAATTACTTATGCTATGTGTTGGATGATATGATCTGTTTGTCTATCATGAATGATGTGTCATGATTTTCTTTAAATTTTGCTAAGTGTCACAAATTTTCTGCTCATTTGGAACAGCTAATTTATCACACACAAGTGTCCTGATATATATTAATGTTAGACAAGGAGTAGTATTACTATTAGAAATGCAAGGGAATAAGGCCCATAAGGTACCTGACCAACATGTAGATAGTCTGGACTCTGGATGCTGAATGGAATATTCACTATGTGCATAAGTGTATAACAGAATTCCCACTTGTCAGGGAGGAGTGAGGAAGGTGTGAGATGTTAATTCTATTAGCAAAAATCATGGAAAGCAGGGAAAGGGAAAGAGGGAAGACATTCAGTGATTGGGTGTTAGAGCCAAGTAGTTTAAAGGCCCAATTAAAGTAACAGGACGAGAGTGGTAGAACTGTCAATGGGCCTAAGATTTGGTATTTTGGCTATTATCTACTAGAAGGGGGTAGGAAGGGAAATGCTCAAAATAAGGAGGGTGAGGTGTCACAGTTTGTTAGCTTTGTGAAAATTATCTACTAGAAGGGGGTAGGAAGGGAAATGCTCCAAATAAGGAGGGTGAGGTGTCACAGTTTGTTAGCTTTGTGAAAGGGGTCTGTTGCATGTAAGACTTGTAATACAGCATAGAGGTTGGTATCTGAGGTAGTTTTTCATTTTGTTTTTTTTTTTTTTGGCTGTAAGCTGGGTAAAGTTGCTTTGCATTCTTTGATTGAGCCAGGTCCTGTGATTGGGAGCAGGTGGGGAATACTCCTTGTCCTTTTAATATCTTCTTCCGTTTTAGTAAATAGCCACCTATCATTACCTTTTCAATCCTCCTTGACATTGAGCAAGGGTTTGGGACCTTTAGGCAGTGGAGAATAAAACCCCTTGAACAGCCTGTAACCATTTTCCATTTTTATTTATGTATTTTCTTGTTGTGCTTGTGTTTTTTAGAGGAATTATAGAGGCCTGCCTCTGCTGTAAGATGTTAATCTGAGTTTTTCATAGAAATCAGAGTTCTTATCACATTAATTTTGATGGAACATTAGAATTTAGTGCTGTTAGATTATGTTATATTTTCTTGTTAGATTATATTATATTATATATATTTTTTATGTATTAGTGACAGTAATAAAGCTGTTTTAATTTATCTACTCTGACATAGTACACTTAGGCTTCTCCCTTATGTAATCTTGCTTTTCTCTCTGTAATCAGACCTCTTACTTGTACTCAAAGACCTTTGGTCTATATATATGAAAGTCTTTTGGCTGAGTGGGATAACCAACACACTCAGACATATTTTCACTCAGCTAAGTTCTTCAAAAATGTAGACCATTACCTTTACAAGTGCTAAAATTTTATGCACTTTCTTCTTTCAGGACATTGAAAAGGAAATAAGAAAAAAAGTTGATGAAGCCATTGCCAAAGCAAAGGTGAAACTATATCTTGAGTGTTTATTCTTCTAATATTAATTTTGGTATCCTCATATTTCCATCTCATGCAGTTGTCCTATCATCCTATGTGATTTACAATCTCAGAGTTATGTGTTCT
Source organism: Glycine latifolia (assembly GCA_013407115.1). Taxonomy (NCBI): domain Eukaryota; kingdom Viridiplantae; phylum Streptophyta; class Magnoliopsida; order Fabales; family Fabaceae; genus Glycine; species Glycine latifolia. Next base: position 21,028,974 of record CM023948.1, on the reverse strand, counting down.
TTTCTGATTTTCAGGAAAGTCAAATGCCAGAGCCATCTGATTTATTTACCAATGTATATGTAAAAGGCTTTGGTGTCGAGGTAGTGATATTTTCATCTCTACTCATTATTTTATATATCTTTCTTCATTCTTTTATTATCAAATGTTAAGTGAATTTTGGTATAAGCAAATCAAATGATACATCAAATATTCAGTATTCTTTTGCTTAAATTAGGGAGAATATTACTCCTTTCATTTCAAAATAATTGTCATTTAATTCTTTGCACAAGGATTAAGAAAGTCATGAAATATTCTCAATTTCAAGGAATATAAGCTCATCTGATTGTGTTACCATTCATTCCATTAGTTCTCTCATTGTCCTTAATGGAGATACCAAAAGTTGAGGATAAAGTTGAAAAGAAAAATAATTGATACTTCCTTAGTTTCTTAAAGTCACAAATAATTTGAAACCAATTAAGACCTCTCAAATGAAAATTATTTTGAAACGGAGTACTTTAGACAAGAGTTTAGATATTTGAAATCATGAAGGGAAGACTAATTTAGAATGGTTGGTTGATTTAATTTCTATGCTGTTCAAGTCTCAAAGTGAACAACCCAAACAGAAGTTTTTAAAATTACATGAAAATTAGATGCAGATGCTGTTACATTCAAGTAAATAACAATTATTAGTGTTACTTAGTAGATGATGTGTTTTATTCTACTCTGATTCGGGATCTTCTGAATTTCAGGCTTGTGGCGCTGATAGGAAAGAAGTTAGAGCTACTTTGCCCTGATGGAAAACTTTTCCTTAGTTTTGGACCGATCAAAATAATGAAGAATAAAAGGTTCAGAAGATTATCTCTGCCTATTTGTTGAGCTTTCCCCAAATTGTATATGAAATTGATTCTTCAGTAGCAATGGGGCGGAAATTAATGTTTTGCCATGTAATTTTGGAGGATCTAAAACTCATATGACCTCAATTGATTAAGCATGCAACTAGTGTCCTGCAAATTTGGAGGATTTCGTTATGCAAATCCTCCATGATTGGCAAAATTTTGCCATTATTTTATTTAGGTAATCACCAGATTATGTTCCAATTGAAACCATTTGTTGGCTATAAGAGTCTTTGGACAGTTAAAAATTTGATGCCTGTACATTGCAGATTGAATTGTTGATACAGGTTGGATTATGTTATTTTCTTTTTTTGTTCTTTACTTCCTTACGTTTATGTCTCACTATAAGGAAAAAAATTCTGTTTATTTTATTTTAATTCTTTTTATGTATTTTTATTCAACCTCCTGAAATGTTTTTAACTTACAAATTTTACGATTATAGTGAAATTTTAATGTGAATTTTATATGGTGAATCAATTGTAATAATACAACATCTAAGTTTTATTCTATTAGGTGGGATTAGCTATATAGATATCATGACATCATTCAGCACTTTTAGTATCCCTTTCCTCATTTTTTCTGGACTAAAAATCATGTAGTCTACTTTGTAACTAGTGTCTCTTGTGATCTTTTTTGTACATGTTGAAATCATTTTAATTGATTTTTTGACATCTTTTTCTCAATGAATGTTACATCAATCTTCTCTGGTATAACATCATTTTGTATTCTATTTTTTGTTGTATGATCACCCATTTATTTTAAATTTTCATTTTTGCTACTCTCACTTTTCTCTTATGTTGTATCTTTAAAGTCTAATATTTACTATCATATAATATAGTCAGATATATAGCGGTATAATGAAATTTATTTGAGTTTGGTAGGTATTTTCTTATCACAAATGACCTTGGATGTCCTCCTCCATTGAAGTTATCTTGCTTGTATATTATGTGTGATATTCTCGTTAATTTCTTTATCATTTTGTATGATTGATCCCATATATTTAAATTTAGAAACATATGGTATGACATCTCTCAATTTTACTTTTGAGCCAAAATCTTTTGTTTCTTGTTAAAATTGTAATGCTTATACTTTGTCTTACTCGTAAGTAAGCGAAAATCCTTTGTTTTCAAAGTCTGCTTTTAGAGTTAAAGCTTACCTTAAAAGCAAGTCTAAAGAAGGTAGAGGTGAAGTTGTCGATTGATATTACCAAAGCTTACGATCAATTGGGAGTTCCTGGATGCAATGATTTGCAAGATGGGCTTCAGTCAACAATGGATCAAGTGAAGCGTGCTGTCAAAACTATTTCTTATTCAGTTTTGGTTAAGGGATGTTCTTCATACACCATTGCTTTTTCTCCTACACCATTTGAGTTTTTCAATATTCCGTAAATACCCTCACTGAAAAAGCACATAAAATTATGAAATGTAAACTAAAATGGTTTGGAGTCCATTTGAGCTGCTGTCTTCATTTGAGCGTTGCTGTCTTCATTTGAGCTGTATAACCAAAGAGAAGTATAACATTGCTTTGAAGGCCATTTTAGCTCTACATTGCTGGAGGTCGTTTTGTGGTTGGGCATTGACGTCGTTGCTTCGTCGGAGCAGTTGTGTCGCACCTTCGCCGTAGCTGGAGAGGAGGTAAGCTTTACGTTTTGGCCGTACGGATGCGGTAATCCGTAAGAAGTCCACGGATTATCGAATCCGTAAACTAATGGTGCATGAACGATACGGATTAGTCAATCCGTAAGCACTATACGGATTAGACAATCCGTATAAATCTTACGGATTACGTAATCCGTGTGATTTATACGGATTGCCTGATCCGTATAATGCTTACGGATTGACTAATCCGTAAATATTATACGGATCAGGCAATCCGTATAAATCACACGGATTACGTAATCCGTAAGATTTATACGGATTGTCTAATCCGTATAGTGCTTACGGATTGACTAATCCGTAAATATTAAAAAAAACAAAAAAAAAAAACTGCTTAGTTGTGTTTTAATTTTTAAATTTTTTTATTGAGTACATGTCAGCAAAAAATAAAAAAAAAACTTGTGACAACAACATATGAATTACGAAAATGATCAAAGTAATTTTTGGTGTTAAATTTTATGTTAGGACATGTTATTATTTAGCATGGACATGTGTTTTTTACATGGTGTTGTGTATGTTAAATTTTCCACATGGTGTTGTGTATGCTAACGGTTTTTTGTTCCTTTGTTAGGATGGACAATGATGAGTGGATGTATGAGAGTATAATGGATGAAGGAATTTATATGAATGAAGACATTGGTAAAGATCGTGATGAGACTGATGAGTTTGAACACAATGATTGTTTAATTGATTGTTCTGCAGCGTTTGAAACAGATGAGGTAATTATGTGGATTGTAATCTAGTTAAAGAATAAGAATAAGAATGTAGTTAAAGTTGTTAACTGATTCAATGTACAATATTTATATATCAATTATCCATTTGTGTAGGTGTTTGAATCGCGTGATGCGTTACTGAAATGGGCTCGAACAGTTGCATTTGAGAATGGTTTTGTAGCGGTTATAATGAGGAGTGACATCAAAACTGGAAAAATAGGAAGAACATCATTTCTCTTAATTGGTTGTGAAAGGAGTGGAAAGTATAGAGCATGGAAAAAAGGTTTCATACCTTCAACCACTAGTAGTAGAAAATGCGAGTGTCCTTTTAAGCTGCGGGGCAAACCAATCTCGGGAGGGCAAGGGTGGATGGTGAAGTTAATATGTGGAAATCATAATCATGCTTTGGCGAAGTCATTTTGTGGACATCCATATGCTGGTCGAATAAATGAGGAGGAGAAGACCATTGTTGCTGATATGACAAGAGCGATGGTGAAACCAAAAAATATTCTTCTAACATTGAAGGAGCACAATGAAAATAATGTAACAAGTTTGAAACAAATATACAATGCAAGATATGCATACCGTACGCGTACAAGAGGAGGCAATACTGAAATGCAACAGCTAATGAAACTCCTTGAACGAGACATGTATATTCATTGGCATCGATTGAAGGACGAAAATGTGGTACGTGACTTGTTTTGGGCACATCCAGCTGCAGTGCAACTAAGCAATGCATATCATTTTGTTTTCTTCATAGACAGTACCTATAAAACAAACAGGTACAGACTTCCTTTACTAGACATTGTTGGGGTTACACCAACTGGCATGACATTTTCAGCTGCATTTGCCTATTTAGAGGCTGAACGCATAAACAATGTTGTCTGGGCCCTTGAACGGTTTAGAGGCATTTTTTATAAAATTGAATTTTTCCCAAAGGTGATTGTTACGGATAGAGATTCAGCATTGATGAGTGCTGTAAAAACTGTTTTTCCGAATGCAACAAATTTATTGTGTCGCTTTCACATTGACAAAAATGTGAAGGCAAAATGTAAAACTTATGTTAGGCAGAAAAATGCATGGGATTATCTGATGGAAGCATGGGGAGGTCTTGTTGATTGTGTTTCTGAAAAGCAGTATGAGGATCATCTGATGAAATTTGAAGTTGCTTGTGCACCGTGGCCTGCATTTGTTGATTACGTTAAGGACACTTGGTTGAATCCCCACAAAGAGAAATTTGTCACAGCATGGACAAATCAAGTTATGCATTTTGGAAATACAACAACAAATAGGTAAGCTTGTTTTGTCTGTTGCTTAGTTTGACATTTCCTGGATTGTTTATTGTTATTGAAAATCATGCTGTGTGTGGATCTTACATTACAGGGTGGAGTCTGCCCATTGGACATTAAAGAGGTTATTGCAGAATAGTGTTGGAGACCTATGCACTGTTTGGGATGCCATGAACAATATGGTCATCTTGCAACATAATGACATCAAGGCATCTTTGGAGAGAAGCACACATGTGGTAGGACATGTTTTTAAAGTAACTTTATACAAGAGACTTCTTGGCTTGGTGTCCAGGGACGCGTTAAACCATATTGCTGAGGAGTATGACCAAGTTCATTATAAAGGAAAAAATCCTTCTCGTTGTGGGTGTGTTTTAAGAAGAACGCATGGTTTGCCTTGTGCGTGTGAGCTAGCCAAGTATGTACTCGGGACCATTCCAATTGACACCATTCATATTTTTTGGCGGAGATTAAACTTTTCAAATGAAGGTATACATGAATCTGAGGTTACCATTAGTAAAGAAATTGAAGTCATATGTAGCCGATTTGAGCAAGTTGATTTGTGTGGGAAAATGACTCTAAAGAGTAAGCTTAAGCAAATCGCGTACCCTGATTTAAATTCAATGTGCCCTCCCCCTGATAAGGTAAAAACTAAAGGTGCTCCGAAGAAGAAATTGAGTAAGCACGAAAGGTCAACGAAAAGGGACCCGTCTTACTTTGAGTATGTAGACGACTTACATTCCGTGCAAAATAGTTGCTCCACTCCAAAACAGTCCATTTCCTCATCTGATTTTATGATGCAGCACGGGATGGTTCCAATGCTAGATCAATTTCATCCATATATGCAGAAGTTTATCTTGAATATCACCGATGTGAAACCTGATGGTAATTGTGGATATCGTGTAATTGCTGCCTTATTAGGTTATGGTGAGGAATCGTGGTCTTTGGTCCGCAATCATTTGCTCAAAGAACTTGCAAGCTTTTCAGAGGAATACATAGCCTTGTTTGGTGGGATACAAAGGTTTGAAAGCTTAAAGCGGTCCTTATTGGTTGATGGATTCTCAAAGGTAAAACATTGTTGACTGTCAGTTTCATATTCCTATATTACCAAACTAGTTTGTCATTTAATGTATAAACATTAACTGTGTTTTTTCAGGTTACTATGGATAAATGGATGGATATTACGGATATGGGTCATGTAATCGCATCAAGATATAACGTCGTTGTTGTCTCTCTTTCACTTAAGCAAAGTATGACGTTTTTTCCTTTGCGAGGCCAACCTCCTAGAGATCCTCACCTTCATCGCATTTTGTGCATTGGGCATGTTTTTGGTAACCACTTTGTGCAGGTATGATTTTAAACCATTTGAGTTTATTTGTTATTACGGTGTGTTACGTTAAGAAGGGAAGTTCATTTAAGTTTGTTTTGTCTGGAAACAGGTATTTTTGCGAGACAACTGTCCATTGCCATCGACGGCGTTTTTGTGGTCCACACACTGTACCAACGATGCCGAACAGTGGGCTGCTTTTTATTTGGGTCGAATGCAAATGTATACAAAATGTATGAAATTACGCACAGAACATGTTGATTTGCGTGATGATTAGACAATTTATGAATAAATAAAGCACAATTTAATTTAATAAATGTTTCAATATTCTATTTCATAGTGTAGTCATGTGGTCGAATGTCAAATGTAACATTACATCTATCATATAAAAATAACTCAAAGTCGCCTGCGCTGTCTAGGCCGTGTGTAGACAATCGCGTCATCTCGAACACCTCGAGCAAGATGTAACAGTTGCTCTGTCATAGAATAGGCATCAGTGCCCACTGTCACCATCTCCAAATCAAGCATCTGCTGCAACCCCTCTGCAATCCGTTGGCAAACAGCCTAAAATTATCAACAAATATAGCATTAGCAACAATGATGTATAACACAACACAAACAGGTATAACAACAATTTTTCATTTCATACCACTGCATGTCGAGGGGTCTGGTCTTCCGTAGAAGTAGTCGAGTCTAACTGTGGTGAAGGGTCTTCACGAGGCTGATGCGTGGTCGGGGCAACTGGAACTGGTCCGGTGCTCGCCTCAGCAAGACTCCGTGCACGAGCTGCGTCATACAGTGTGGGAGTCATCACTGGATGCGATACACGGTAAAACCAAGCGATATATCCAGCTACATGTTGACCTGGATAGTCAACCAAGTCCCCAGTGGAAATCATATGATCTGTGAAGTGCATCCATCGGTCGTCCACATCCTCCTCAGGAGGCAGCTCATACGCCCTCACATCTGGAATCCCCTGAATATACCCAAACTGCCGCAGGACCCGCTCTGGCTGATATCTGACAGTATATGGGCCCCATCTGATGGGCCCAGAGTACTGTGATATGATCTCGAACTCTCTGAAGGGACGATGGTCCTGAAACGGCGCCCAACAAACATCAGCAGATGTCAACCTATCCAACCGCGATCGATAGGTTGAGAGGGGTAACGCCTTGGCAATCTTCCACCGGTGGGCACGTGGCTGAACCTCCTGATACTCATCATTCGGCACAACATTCCCTACCATAGGAAAATGCTCATATATCCAGCACTGCAGAGCAAAATGAAGTAATCAGTTATACCCAGTATAACACAAACCAACAACAAAGCAAACACACACAAAATCAATTATACCCACTAATACCTGTAAAAGTGTAATGAATCCTGCAAGATGCTTCCCATGGTGCTTACATGCATAATTCAAGTTATCATACATGTGCACCAGAGCAGCCGCTCCCCAAGCGTATCTGGCAGCTTCATCGATGTCTCGGAAAGCTTCCAAGAATACCACACCTATATGTGTGGCACTCTTGTTAGCAAACAGAGTGCACCCCACCAGATGAAGCAAGTAAGCCCTCGCAGCCAATGTCCACTGCCTGGCTTCACACTTCTGATAATACAAGTCGCGAAGCCAGGAAAGACGGACATATGCCCCATGGCATTGGGTGGTCTCAGCACCTGCTTCTTCTACTGTCACCTCTAGCAGATCAACCAACATCGTAATGGCCTCTCCTACGTCGATAGAATCGTAGGACTGCAATGTCCCCATAACAGGGATATGCAAGATAGAGGCCACGTCGTCCAGTGTGACTGTCAGCTCCCCCACGGGCAAGTGGAAACTACTGGTTTCAGGGTGCCATCGTTCGACAAAAGCCGATAGCAATCCCCTGTCCCCAGTCTCCACACAGCAAGAGATCAGAGGAGCTAGCCCCGATGCAGCCACTAAGCCCATGATCTCTGCCGCTGGCTTCCCGAATTTCACCACTTTCCGTCCGTGGGAAGCCAACTTGAGCTCATTACGTTCCTGCAATAAAGAGTATATAAGTTTACATGTATATTACGAATAATAATACTTAAAGTGGCCTGAAAATTAACATTATTATACCTCTCCCGCCCATACTCTAAGAGCAATATGATCCGCATAAGAAGTCAACAGGGAACTGTCTTCTGGCCCCCCTGGATATGATTCTGTCTCACCAGCAACATCCTCTGTCCCAACATCCTGTGTGTGGACATCCTCTGTCGTAGGAAGGTCGGTGTGCATATGACGTTCCTCCAGAACGGGATCCTCAGCAACAACCTCCTCTAACCTTTGCCTACGAACAGATGCCGTAGGCCTACGCCTCTGAACAGGCTCATCTTCAATACCTCTGCTACTTCCACCCACTTTCCGAGGCATTCCTCTAGTCTTAACCATGATCTCTGTGACATCATTTGTAGATATGTCATTAGTGACTTCAAAGCAAACCAAGTAACAACAATAGTTAACCATTCGAAATCATACTTCCCAAGCAAGAACAAGTGTCAACTTAATTTGACTTATAGACAACCTTCATTCACACACATGTCACAGATGACTTGAAAGCAAACCCAACAAACAATCATACATAACCAATTCATGTTATGCGTACTTAATCACTGCATGTAGACATGTCATGAGTCACTTGAAAGCAAACCCAACAAACAAGCATACATAATCAAATCATGTCATGCGTACTTAATA